>CM038463.1:100017469-100332689 GCA_021464415.1 Lonicera japonica | reverse complement strand
AAACCAAAACCGCTTCCTTAAATTTAATCCGGTGGACATGAATCTCTTTTCCGATTTTTGGTTCAAGACTATCCCCGATGGCTTCCTCTGTCGGACTCTGACTCCGACAAAAAACTCGTTCTTTTTGCAAGTGGTTCAATCTTGTTTAGTATTAGTTGCACAAAGACTAATAACAAAAGAAGTTTTGTATACAGACTGATATGTATATTTTTGAGATTTGTATATCCTACATACATCGAGAAAAATAGATCTTCTCAAAAAAAATATATAAGAATAAGGGATAATTTAATTATTGCGAATTGATTTTGGTTGGATGTTCTGAATTTTAATATGGTATTCGAAAAAAGGCTATTAATCGTGTCAAGGCCCAATAACTACACGGGCTCTAACTCATCTAGTAATACAGTTTATGTGCTAAGCTCAAAAGGCAAATAATGCCACAAGGCACATGGGTCATCTTCTTTAAACTTAGACATGTTGGTAAACAAAATCGTTAGCCCCTAGTCAAACAAACGTTGTTTGAAAATGTGGCTAAAAAGTCCACCTTGTGATGGCAATTGGTCAAAATTTGATTCTTTAGGATAAATAATTTCATATTTCATTAGCTAAAACTATAAAATCTTTCATCAAGATATATGCAATTAATGGTCTATATATTATTTGTGGACGATCAATATAACTATTGGGCAGTTGATCATATTAAAATTAGTTCCTTAATTAATTCATATTATAAATCTCACATTTTTCTTTTACTGTTTATGTACTTCAGTTGTATAATTTTGCATGGAATCAGTTTCCGCTTACAACTTGATTGACTCAATTATTCATTTGGAATAAATGTCATTAGAAAGTAGCTTCACTTAATATATATATATATGAGCTAGAGTCGTGTTCATTTATACTTTTCTTTCTAAATTTGATAAAAAGGGGACTTTTTCTTGCGATTTAATAGAGTAGTGTATCTATTAATCTACTATATAAAATTAGAAAAACAGAAAATGATTGTCATCAAATTCTTCAAACTTGGATGAGTTGGTAGACAAATTCTTGCCAGTAGAAACACATGATTTTGTTTGAAAGTGGCTAAAAGATTCCACCTGGGATGGTAATTGGTCTAAAGTTGATTCTTTAGAATAAATAATTCCATAATTCATTTGCTCAAACTATATAATCTTTCATCATGTTCAATGGTCTATGATCATTCTGTAATTGATTTAAATAAAATTAGTTATCAAAATTCATATAACAGACATTCTAACTTCATGGTTTTTTTTTCAGTAGATTTATTGAATATCATCTCTATAATATATATAGCGTATATATAAAACCAGACGAATCTCTATATTAATAATATATTATCCTATATTTAAACGAACGAGAGCTTTTGGTAGGTCTATGAAATAAATTAAAAATACCCTTCCCGTTTCAAAAAATACAATAAAAAATTTATTATTCAGGGACTTGAACTAATTAATAACCTAAGCAGAAAATCATTATTATTGCCACTTGACCAAATCAACAAAGTTAATTTATTTTATTTTATAAATCTATGCATAAAGCGAAGAAAACAAACGTAATACATTAATTGCATACGCTGAAATGATATTGTGGGAACGCCAATCTGAATGAATAATACGTGACTGTGTGGGTAGAGATTAAAATTGATTGACTATAAAAATATAGTTTTTTTTCAGTTTTTGACTTTTGGTGTGTACTACATTTTTTTAACTATTCGTACAAATAGTTTTTTTTTTAAATATTTTTTAATTTTGTAAAAAGGTCAATATTTTTTGTGTATATTCATAATTGGTGATGGCAATAATTAACATGAACAACGAAAATGACGCAAACGAAAGTGACGAAAGTGAGTAAGTTGTCCCATTAGTAAAGGTCTCTTATTTAAATAGTAAGATTCTATTGGAGTCTATCTAAAAATAATACACCTCTCTACACTAAAAATGAAAATTTGTCAAGTTGAATAAGTAGCAATTTGTCAAGGTCATTGGCCGACGACACAAAGCGGGTTTTTACAATTGCTATCTCTTTAACGGTTGTCAATCATGACATGACAAATGAGTTTTTTCATGATTGCTAGTGTTACGTCGTTTGGATTGTTTTCTATGAGCTTTATCTAACCCTACTTACATTCTCATTAGACATTTAATCACTCGTTTTTTCTCCTAAGTTTGTGCCCCAATATCTCGCGCCCACCACTGGTGGCTTTTGCTGTTCTTGCAGTAGCCACCGTTCTCCATGCTCTCTTTCGCTGCCCACAACATCAACTCTCATTCTCTCTATTTATAAGTAAATCTATATTTCTAGATTTGTTATCTATCTATCTATATTATATATATATATATTTATTATTTTATATTTATTATTTTTGATAGATATGATATTATATTATTAATAGCTTCCCACCAATGCAATGCACGGACATTTTACACAAATTATTATCATGCAAATGTTTGTATATATTATTTATGGGTCTTATTTGTTTATTATTGTAGTGATTAAATTTTTTGGGAAACACTAATTTATCAAATCAAAATAAAAATATATTTTTTTTTTAAAATACAAATAATAGTTCCTGCCCAAAATATCATTTACACATTGATTTAACACATACATTTTGGAAGAGTTTATTGTAATAGATCCATATATTTAATTTTAGTAAAATGCTTTTCTAAAAGTTTGTAAGTTTTCTGGTATACGTATGGGAATTTTGCCACATATTTGGTCAAACACTTTTTGTAGATAAGATTTCAAGTTGTGTTTTTACCACTTACTTCCTTCCCTTCTTATTGTTATTAACATTTTAAACCTTTAAAAATTTAACATCACTTTTTACAATATATTATGTATAAACTTTCACAATAATATTATATTATTAACATGTTTTATCTCCTAAAGAGATAGATTTGTTCAATTAAATTTATATTTTAAATAACTTATATTTTTTTTGTTCCATTTAGGCTCCATTTGATAATAGATGAACAATAAAAACAAAATATTTATTTGTGTGCGGGCAGAATTATTATGTTTAGGTTGCAATCATTAAGAAATGAAACAAGAAAAATTATATAAAGAAGTATCATAATTTTTTTCTTTAAAAACTACATGATTTTAACATAAACAAAAGTAATTAAAATTAAAGAACACAATAAATTCCTTGTTTTTTATGTAATATTTCAAGTTTATTTTTTATCTCAAATTTAATAATCAAATATTTATATATTATGCTCTAATTAAAGGTTAGTTTTAAATAAATCAAATTCAATCTTTGTAGGAGAAATATTTGATAAATAGGAAAAGTATGTAAAAGATGAAATGCTAAATACAACGTTATTTTGAGTAGGTGAGATTCTCATAATTCCAAACTTTTTTTTAAGTAGGCAAGATCCTCAAATCCTAACCTTTTGAGCGGATTTTGAAATTCGGATTTTAAAATTTCACAAGATTTTAAAAGATTTATCTAAAGCCAAAAGAAATATACCCTTAATATCTTTAATAGTTTAATATCTTTAGTTTTAAAGCCTCCCCATAAATATATATAAAAAATATATACTTGAGCATATCATCTTTCTAATTGCCTAATGGGTAATGGAAAATTTTAATTTTACTTTATAATAAGATTTAGATGGTGAATTTTGTGTAAGAGACAAAATACAGTCTAAATTTTGCAAGTATGAATTTAATGATAGTAGATTTTTATTTCAAAACTAAATACAGAGTTTGAGTAAGTGTGGATATTTTTCTCAAATTTGTAATTGAAAATTGTCTGTAATTCAGTTAAAAACTTCACAGTATATTTCACGTTAGTAATGTCCTTTAAAATACAATTTTTGGATATATTCATTAAACGTGCAAGCAACATACAATTTGTTATTTTTTGAAAATTAAATCAGATTTTCGTTATTCATTAAGAATTTTAAATTTGAAAAGAAATGTTACAATAAATCCACCTTTTCATATTTGTAGTCCCTATACCATAAAAAAGTACGGAAATCCATATGCCAATCAGCTCAATCATTTTCCTTCTAAATCCCTTTTTACGATATATATGTTAGGGAATAATTTTTATTTCTTTCAAATTTGTATAAACGAAGTGCAGTCAATTTTCTTTTTAAACGTGTAGAAATAATAATTTGATGAATTACATTAAATAAAAAAAATAACCTAGAACATTTATGAAATCCAAAAGTTAGTTTTTGTGTTCCTTCCTCTTTTTACTTGGATTGTTATAGTGGAGAAAGGATCATCAATATATAGTGGGGAACCTGAAATCCTATATGAAAAAAAATCTAATATAATTAGGGTGTGCATGGTCCGATTGATCGGACCGAACACTAGTGGATACCTGACTGAATATATATATCGGTCATATAAATTCGTAGACCGAACCGGACTGAAATGAGTGTTAAGATCGAATCAGACCGGTCCGGTTTCGGTCGATCCATTCAGTTTGGCTTTTTTTGTCAATTTTTTTTGGACTTTTTTTTAACATGTCATGTGCTTATTTTCATGTTAGTTAATAAAATCAAAGTCCAAATTTTACAAATTCATACTCCATACTTAAGTAAATGTCAAAACTTAAAAAAAAAATCACCAAAAGCATAGTTTACTTTTAAAAATAAAATAAAAGGAAATATGTGAAGAGATAGGCTATATTTAAGAACACAAAAAATGATAAAGAGGGAACAAACAAACATATATGAGTATGAGTTTTTTTTTTCAATAAAAATAATAATAAAAGGAAAAGCCCACTTTAATCTTTGTTTTAGACAATGTATTTTATGGGCAGTATAATATTTAAATATACTATCGTTGTGACGGAAAGCTAGGAATGAGGATTGACTTAGTTTAGGGTTTAATTTTAATATTATATATTAAATATAATATCGGTCCGGTTTATTCGATTGAAGTTTTAAAATTTAAGACCAATAACTAGATCAAACCATTTTAGTCCTTCAGAATTGGACACGGACCAAACCGAATTCAAACGGTCCCGTTCCAATCAGTCCATTTTCCATTCTAGTTCATTTGGTTTGGCGGTCCGGTTTAGTTTTGAACACCCCTAAATATAATGTTCTATTATCTTTTGTTAGTAAAAGAAACAGAAAAATGCTAGTTAATTAGGTGAAAATTAAATAATTTGCATGTGTTGATAGAATTAACCGTAAAAAAAAATTTTTTAATACAAATTCATCTTCAAACATATATCCTGGAAGAATATACATGTGTGATGCAATTACATTTTCTCTTGCTCAGTCATAGAGAAAGAGAAATGCTTGTTAGAAAATGATCAATTCAAGTTTAAATAGGTATCAGTAGAAGATTAAGATTGAAACTGAAAGTTGTAAAAATTAATTAGAAGTGGAATGGTCTCTAATTACTATATATTTATGTAAATCATTAATATGATAACACGCATCTTTGTTCGGGCTGTGGAAAAGTTGATTTGTTGAGAAGGGCAACAAATTTGATGAGAATATTTTAAAGATATTAAATGGTAATTGTATAAAATTGAAAATGATGCAAAGAAAAAAGAGGAGTAACGGAAAGCTAGAAGTAATCATTTTATAGTTTTTTATATTGTGAAGTAACGTGTAGATGATAGAAGACTCTACGGGTTAACTTGGTGTTTCATTAGATTCCTCTGAAGGACGATCTATTTAACGGAGACATAGATCTCCCATGTTTAAATTAGGCACCAATCAGGCACCAATCAATGGAGGAGAAGGCTGTGCATTTGGATAAAAGATTAAAGGTTTAAATGTGTTTTCAATGTCTTTATAATTAAACCCATAAAATGTTTTTGGGGATATTCTGCGTTGGATAATAATTTCAGTGCTATAAGTTGTGTTGGGTAGTCTCAAAATGAATGTAGCTTTCTAACACTATGTTTTGCTAATATAATGGGTATATAAAAAGATGAGGCAAATTTGTCTTCCTTTCACAAAAAGTATTCAAATCATAAAAGTAAAAAGAGATTTTTTTCTTACAAGAATTAAAATAAAACATTTTTTAAAAAAAATAAAGTATAAGTCTTTCCTTTTAATTATAAATAATTAAAATTCTTTAAATTTTTATGACTTTAAGACTTAAATTTAAAATCTCTCGAATAGGTTTTTTTTTAAGCAGAGTAACTCCCATGCTCTAGAATGAAATCAATATTATATAACTTTAAATTAAAGAAAATTTGATCAACGTGGTCCATTGAACATCATTCTCATTAGAAAGAAAAGATAAAGATCGAACTGAAGGAGCTTCTTTTGGATGAGAAAGGTCCCTTTCTTTGGTCCCTTTCTCTTTGTCGTTTTCTAAAATTGTGATAAAGTAGGTTTTATGTCAATTTAATAGTTAATTCGGTGTAATATCCAAAACAATTTATCAATTTTAGGTGATTTGTTTTTGAAGTAAAAAAATATTCAAGTTACGTATGGAGTGATTGATGATCTAGTTTGCTTGGAATGAAAGTTCACAAATTTTTGAACCTACAGATAATGACATAGTTAGAAAATTTAAATACTGCGGTCAATTTTTATTTATTTTCGAGATGCATGTCTCCAATTAACCATAACAATTTCTTTTAATGATGTAAATAATGTACTAAAATTCATAGACCTACTTCACACTTTTGTCACGAACTTGTCACGGTTGTAAATTGTGACAAAGGTATTTATCCCGGTACTAATTGCCCTGGACAACATCCCTGACAAAATCTTGTTTTTGGGTGTAATAGGTAACCTCAATCTAGTAGTACAAATTTGCTGAAATGCTAAACTCAAATGCGCTAGTCAAAATTTAAAGAGAAAAAGTAAAAGATATTGTATTAGCTACGAAGACTATTCTTTGTTAAAATTCACACTTTCCCCCCCTAAAGTTTCGGCAAAATCGAGAGAGGTGATTTGGACATGGAGTCTGTGTAAGGTGTATGTTAGAAATTAAGGATAAATACAAAAGCTATAAGCCCTATATATATATATATCCAGCCGGCTGAGACTTTTGTTCCTATTTAATGTTACTCGTAAATTTTCCCTCTTAAATAATATCACTTTAATCTTTGTTTCAAATTTAGTGTGAGTTTAAAAGTAGCTGTTGGGAAATACTAGACGCTGCTAGTATTTAAATACAGATCTTGGAATGAAATGACAGAAAAAATATATTTGACTTGCACAATTGAAAAAATATTATTTGGCACAATAAACACACCAATAGCACAACACAAAGAATTACGTGGTTTCGGCAAATTTGCCACTAGTCCACAGAGCACCCCAAATATTCACTATATCAAAAAAAGTTTACAAGACTGGTCAGCAGACCTATACACGCACACTGTGTATCTCTCAATACTCAAAAATAGACACTGCAAAAGTTCTCACTTAGACACTTTTACTTCTATTTTCTTTGACCCTTTTTTCTTTATAATTTTGCTCTCTGCAAAATTATATTTGCTCTTAATTAATTTGCACTCTGCAAATTAATTCTCTCTCTCTCTCTAGCTACTGTCGAGAGATGGCTGCTCTGTTGATATGATGTTGTTGATATTTCTCTTCTCCCCTTTCTCTATTTATAGGAGAGGTAGAGAGCAAAATTCTTCATGGATGATGTCATCCATGACATCGGCTGGCGGCTGCTTTGTTTTCTCTTTGGGCGGCTGTTTGTTGATTTCTTCAATTGGTGGGCTGGTGAAAAAAAAGTCTATTCAAAAAATGGCTGTTTTTGTTTTGTCTCCAATTTTCAACAATCTCCCACTTGGAGACAATGCAACAAATCTTCCACCCCGAACGTTTCTTTTCATAGTGAATATTTGGTGTGACTTATCCCGTCTTTCTTCAGCTTTTAAGACTGACAGAAACTGAACACAACTTTAGTTTCTCTGTCGTAACTGTCTTGGTTAACATGTCGGCTGGATTTTTGCTTCCTTGAATCTTTTCAAGTTTCAATACCCCATCTCTAGGAGTGATCTGACGAAGTGATATCGAAGACCTATGTGCTTAGTCCTCGAATGAAATGCCGAATTCTTTGCCAAATGTATTGCACTTTGGCTATCGCAGTGTAATACATTCTTCGTCTGCTTGAAACCCAATTCTGCCAACAAACCTTGTAACCAGATCATCTCTTTACTTGCCTCAGTTATGGCTACGTACTCTGCCTCTGTAGTGGATAAGGCAACTTATCTTCTGTAGTTGTGATAGCCAACTGACTGCAGTAGCACCTACTGTAAAGACATAACCAGTAGTGCTTCTTCTGTGATCTATCTCAGCAGCAAAATCTGAATCTACAAATCCCTGAAGTCTCAGCTCATCTCTGCTAAAACATAGGCATTTGTCAGTAGTACCTCGTAGATATCTCAATATCCACTTTACTGCTTCCCAGTGCTGCTTGCCCGGATTTGTCATAAACCTGCTTACAGCTCCCACTGCATGGGCAATATCTGGTCTCGTGCAAACCATAGCATACATCAAACTTCCAATGGCTGAGGCATATGGTACCTTAGCCATGAAGTTTTCTTCTTCATTATTCTTGGGAGACTGGTCCTTGGATAGTCGAAAGTGACTAGCCAAGGGTGTGCTAACTGGCTTAGTCATTACTCATGCTGAACATCTTTAGAACACGGCTAATATACTCAGCCTGAGACAACTGCAAGACGCCCCTTTGCTTGTCTCTATTTATCCTCATCCAAGAATCTGCTTTGCTGCACCCAAGTCTTTCATGTCGAACTCACTCGACAACTGTTTCTTCAACCTTTTGATTTCATCCATATCTGAACCTGCTACTAAACATGTCATCAACATAAAGTAACAAAATGATGTAACTGGATTGAAACCTTTTGAAGTAACACAATGGTCAGCGTTGCACTTGTAATAGCCATTCGTTTGCATAAACCATCAAACTTCTTGTACCATTGTCTCGGAGCTTGTTTCAAGCCATACAAGCTCTTTTGCAATTTGCAAACTAGTTCCTCATTTCCCTTGACTGAGAAACCTTCAGGCTGCTGCATGTATATTTCCTCCTCTAGATCACCATGGTAAATGCAGTTTTCACATCTAACTGCTCAAGATATAAATCTTCTGCTGCAACAATGCTCAAAACTGACCGAATAGTAGTCAGTTTTACAACTGGCGAGAAGATATCAGTGTAGTCAATTCCCTCTTTCTGCTGAAAGCCTTTGACCACCAATCTTGCCTTGTACCTTTTGGAACCATCGTGTTCCTCCTTCACTCGATATACCCATTTGTTGTGTAGGGCTTTCTTCCCTTCTGGTAGCTCGGCTAGCTCCCATGTCTTATTCGAGATAAGGACTTCATCTCGTCCTTCATTGCAAGCTCCCACTTGCTCGCATCCTGTACCTGACATGCTTCATCATAGCATTCAGGTTCACCTCCATCAGTCAGCAGCAGGTAATTTAAGTATCTCATATTTGGTACATGAGGCCGGAAGACCGCCTAAGTACAGGAGTTTGAGCTGAAGGTTCTTCTGCCTCCGTCTGTTGCGTATTCTCCTGTTGTATTGCTTCCTCAGTCTGAGAACTTTCTTCTGTCTGTTCTGTCTGACTGCTTTCTGGAATATCACCAATATCGGCATACACAGGATTATGCTGCACTGAATTACTTGAATCTGCTGCGTCTTTGTCCTTGTACTCACCTTCTCATTGAATATGACATCTCTGCTTCTGATAATTTTTCGGTTCTTGTCATCCCACAATCTATAACCGAAATCATCTCCGCCGTATCCAACAAAAGTACACTTTTGTGATTTAGGATCCAGCTTGCTTCTAGCTTGATCACTAATATGTACATATGCACACAGCCGAAAACTTTCAAATGAGAAAGTTTTACTTCTTTGCCACTCCATACCTCTTCTGGTATTCTGTGCTCCAACGGCACTGACGGCCCCCTGTTGATTAGGTAGGCTGCAGTACTGACTGCCTCTGCCCAGAATTGTTTAGGCAAACCTGCATGTAGACGCATGCTTCTGGCTCTCTCAGTCAGTGTTCGGTTCATTCGTTCCGCCACGCCATTCTGTTGCGGGGTCCCTGGAACTGTCCTCTCCAACTTGATTCCATTCATGTAACAGAATCTTTTGAACTCTCCATCTTCATATTCTCTCACCATTGTCGATCTTAGCTTCTTGATCCTCAAACTTGTTTCATTTTCCACCATGGCTTTTCCATTTCTTGAACACTTCGAACACCTCGGATTTGTGCCTCAAGAAGTAAACCCACACTTCCTGGAATGGTCGTCAATGAAAGTCACAAAGTATGACTTCCCGCCAATGGATGAAATTGGGGCTGGTCCCCATACATCTGTGTGCACTAACTCCAGCTTCTCTTGCTTTGGAGTTTTGCCACCTGTATTAAAACTAACTCGCTTCTGCTTCCCGTAGATGCAACTCTCACATAAGTCAATATCCGTTGACTGAAGCCCTGCTAGCTTCCCCTTTGAGTGCATGACCTTGAGTCCCTTTTCACTCATGTGACCAAGTCTCTGGTGCCATAAATTGGGATCGACTTGCTTGCAGCAACTGCAATTGACCCACGCGCACCTGCCGTCATATAGAGAGTGCCTAACATACTGCCCCGAGCAATTACCATTGCACCTTTGGAGACCTTCCATGTATCCTGGCTGAAGGTTGTGACATAGCCTTCATTTGCTAACTGGCTCACCGAGATTAAATTCTTCCTCAAGTCAGGGATGTGTCGAACATCGTTCAGCTTCCACACGAACCCATTTAACTTGATATTTACTTCGCCTTTACCGACCACGTCGCATGGCTGATCATACCAAGATACACCTTTCCATAGTTTCCTGGTTCGTAACTTGAGAAGAATTCTCTGCTTGAGGTGGCATGAAAGGATGCTCCAGAATCTAACACCCATGACTCCGTCTTGCTTTCCATGGAGCATATCAATGCATCTTCTGGCTGTTCTGCAATAACGTTTGCTTCAGTCCGCCTTTCTGGAGCCTTTTCTGCTGCTCGACACTGGTTTTTGTAGTGTCCAGTTTTACCACAATTCCAACACTCAATAACCTTTTGATTATTTTGATTTTGAGATCTGTTGAAATTCTTTGGAGCCCTTGACTTTGACCGGCCGTTCCTCGATCTGTTTCTGTTGCCTCCATTTCCTCTTGTTGAATTTCTGCCTCTTGATTCAACATTAAGGCTGAGCCGGAAGTGGACGGTTCACCGGAATCTCTTCGGCGAATCTCCCTCGTTCAGAATCAAATCTCTGATGTCGTATATTTGAGCTTTTCTTTCCCGGTAGAATTGCTCACTGACGTTCTCATAGCCTCCCAGCTATTCGGTAGCGAGGCCAAAATTATCAAGGCTTGAACTTCATCGTCGAACTTGATTTCGACGGTAGACAACTGGCTGATGATGGTGTTGAAATTATTCAAGTGTTCTGCTGCCGCTGAAGAATTTTCCGCCATCTTCAGATTAAATAATTTCTTCATCAAATGCACTTTGTTGTTTGCTGAAGGCTTTTGGTACATGCCAGATAACACTGACATCATTTCTGCGGTAGTTTTCGCATTTGCGACGTTAAACGCCACTGTTCTTGATAATGACAGACGAATGACTCCTAACACTTGCCTGTCAAGTAGTGCCCATTCGTCATCTTTCATATCTTCTGGTTTAGTGCCAAGTAGGGGAAGATGCAGCTTCTTCCCGTACAAATAATCTTCAATTTGCATTCGCCAGAAACCAAAATCTTGGCCGTCGAATTTTTCAATTCCTTTTTCCTTCTTCCGCCATAACTCCCACTAGAACTGACTTCTTCGGATCGTTTCTGACTATTCCTGCGAACCACCGTGTATTAGAACACCTCCGTCGACAAACCGATATCGCCAATTTTACTATTCACGGAATTCACTATTCACGTGAACAGTAACCTTGCAGAAAATTGACAGAAATCACCACCAAACGCTCTGATACCAGTTGTTGGGAAATACTAGACGCTGCTAGTATTTAAATACAGATCTTGGAATGAAATGACAGAAAAAATATTATTTGACTTGCACAATTGAAAAAATATTATTTGGCACATTAAAACACACCAATAGCACAACACAAAGAATTACGTGGTTTCGGCAAATTTGCCACTAGTCCACAGAGCACCCCAAATATTCACTATATCAAAAAAAGGTTTACAAGACTGGTCAGCAGACCTATACACGCACACTGTGTATCTCTCAACACTCAGAAAAATAGACACTGCAAAAGTTCTCACTTAGACACTTTTACTTCTATTTTCTTTGACCCTTTTTTCTCTCTAATTTTGCTCTCTGCAAAATTATATTTGCTCTTAATTAATTTGCACTCTGCAAATTAATTCTCTCTCTCTCTCTAGCTACTGTCGAGAGATGGCTGCTCTGTTGATATGATGTTGTTGATATTTCTCTTCTCCCCTTTCTCTATTTATAGGAGAGGTAGAGAGCAAAATTCTTCATGGATGATGTCATCCATGACATCGGCTGGCGGCTGCTTGTTTTCTCTTTGGGCGGCTGTTTGTTGATTTCTTCAATTGGTGGGGCTGGTGAAAAAAAAGTCTATTCAAAAAATGGCTGTTTTTGTTTTGTCTCCAATTTTCAACAGTAGCAACATATTTGCAGTTTTTAAACGTTAAAAAAATCAGCTGAGCTTTGAAAAGTTGACAATTATACAACATTAATTGCTTTCATTTAAGAAATATAATTGAATTACACAAGTAGAAATAATCTTCCCTTAACAACAAAACATCAACAGGATTTTAATTTTTTTCACGGTAGGACATTGAACCCCACCCAGACTTTTGAAATACGTACAGAAAGTTGGGTTATGATGTTAAGGTCAAATTTTTAATTTTCAATTTTTAAATACTTCAATACAGAAAAAAATTTGAGTTCAAGTCTCAACCGGAGTGAGGTCGATGGATTTTCGTTATTATTGTAGTAGAGGAAAAATACTTAAACCTTCCATTTTTAGATAGAATAGAAAGGGAAGTTCAATTATACCTAAATTAAATGGTAAAACCTCTTCTAGTTAGGAGTACGTGAGATTTAACGATCAAATCCTCCCACATATTTAGTGGGTGTGTCTGGCTCGCTGAATAAGGAGGTAGAATATGATAAAATAAAGTCAGATAGGATAAGAGTCTGAATTAGTTGCATATGAATTATGTAGGATAGGAAAAGAATCAGTCGGATAACAATTAAGCATGATTGGATAAGAGAAGGACTAATCGGATAAAGATTTAATAAACATTGCATTTGATAGAGTTCCAAATTACAAGTCGGGATATTATATAACACAACTCGCTTTTGTTTTAAAAATACATGCCATTTTAATTGATGTCCACAATTTTTTTTTGCCAATATTATTCTTCTATTTATAAATAAGTTTCGTAAAATCTCTTCCGGGAGAAAAATTCTATATAACATACAATATTTATAAAATAAGCATTAAGTATTGTTTCAAATTCTAATGTAAATTTTATTTTTTAAAAAAAATAATTTTTTTTATACATACTTTCATTTAATAAAAGAAAAATAAAAATACCTTATTCTATAAGAAATGAATTTTATTAGTTATATATTAAGTTAGTGTGATTTTGGGTGGTCAAAAAATTTCATTACTTAATTTGATTATCTAAAGGGTGTAAAGAAGGAGAACGAAATAAATTAATTAAAAAAAATTATTTTTATATTTATTTTAACCGGCAATAATTGGATAAAAGAATACCGAGGTGGTATAGTTTTATCCAAATTTAATGGGATAAAAAGATAATTAATCCTTAGTGCAATCATGACATGTGTTGCACAAAACACTAGATAGTGTTTGTTTGTTTATCCTATCTTTTATGACAATAAACATCGGATAACATTAATTAATCTAATCCTACCTTTAATCCCGCGCAAGAAATAAAAATATAGCTAAAATATTACATTTAGTAAGAATATGTGATAAAAGTTATAGGTGAGATAAACATTTTCTGTTATATACCTTTCGATGCCTATAAAAAAAAAGAAAGAGAAGTTCAATTCACATTTCTCATTTCAACCGAAAACTCATAAAATTTCACTTCCTTACTCTATCTCTCTACCTCTCTCTCTCTCTCGTCCACAAAAAACCACATAGTACACAAATTGAGATATGAATTCAGTGATGCAAAAGCCACATGCAGTATGTATACCATTTCCGGCCCCAAGCCACATAAAAGCCATGCTGAAACTAGCAAAGCTCCTCCACAGCCAAGGCATCCACATAACATTTGTCAACACTGAATACAACCACAACCGCCTCCTAAAATCCGGTGGGCCCAACTCCCTAGACGGCTCATCGGATTTTAGGTTCATGACTATCCCCGATGGTCTCCCTCCGTTGGACGTGGATGCAGCCCAAGACGTGACTGCCGTTTGTGAGTCCATCCCAAAGAACTTCTTGGCCCCATTTGTTAGCCTCCTCAAAAACCTCCATGACAGTGGGTCGCCGGAAATTAATCCTCCAGTGACCTGCGTGGTCTCCGACGGGTTCACAACGTTCACTATTGACGCCGCTGAAAGGCTTGGAATCCCCATCATGCTATTTTGGACAATCCCTGCATGTGCTTTTATGGGAATTTATCAGGCTCCGTTTCTCATCAAGGAAGGTCTTATACCATTAAAAGGTACATGTAAACACATTCCGCAAACACAAGCATGTTAGTATACTATATTTTTGTGCACACACACAAGAATATCATCTATAATTTAAAGAGTATAATAAGTAAAGCGAGCAGTCGAGAGTTATACTATCCTTACCAAATCCCATTGCTTATAATATTATATTCACTTTTTGGTGAATTAGTAGTCCACTGAGGCAAAACCGAAACATATAAATAATACATAGTTTTAAAATGGGCTATGATTAGTAGATATTTATAGTTAAACTCTAAAAAACATACGGTTCTCTAGTGGAGGGGCAAATAATTTAAACTGCGTGGCTAAAATTATGTGTTCTCGCGCGTTGAAATGAAAATGCTTATACTTTTTATTTAGATCGAGCATTATCTGAATAAAGTAAATATTTTGATTTCAAACTAATTTAATTTTTCAACTGCCTAATTAATTAGTATACAATAATTCTCATATATATAGACGGTTAATCCAATAGCATCATCACGATAGGCCAAATTTTACAACATAAAAATTAACTCAGTATTGGGAACAAATTTGGTTTTACTGAGAAATGTAATTAAAGAAAATTAATATATGGGGTAGAAGTTATTGACTATACACGTCACGTCACATTGCAACAAAACATAAAGATTCTTACGTTACTCAAACGTTAATAGGGTGAACGTTTTCTTTATATCTTTATTTTATTTTATTTCTTTATTTTTATTTTTTTTGTGGGGCAATAAGTTTAAGTTAGATGAGGCTTCTCAGGTTAATTAGGGTATGTCAACATGTTTAATGAGTTTATAGTGATTCTTATATATCATCTATTAAGAGATATTATTGATAGAAGAATTCGAACCTAAATTTTACTAACAAAATATTAGAATTCTTAACAATTCAACCAACTCTACTTAGCTTGTTTCTATCTTTTAATGTAGAATATATAGAGAGTTATTAAGAAAATAAGAAGTAATTTTCTGTTGGTTTTCTCATACTTAGTAATAAATATGATCAACATAAATTCAAAATTTTACATTAAGAGACAAACCCATAGCTGAATTTTAATCTCAATCAAATATATTCAATTTGAAACAAATAATATCTACTCAGAAGTTCTCATGCAGAATATGTTAAGATTCAACATTTAGAGTCCATTTGATAACAACATAAAAAAGAAAAATAAAAATAGTTATATTTTGTGAAAAGTTGGAAAATAAGTTTAGACATATAGTGAGATGTCTTCTTACTTTGTGATTTTTTCCATGAATTTTTTTTTGTGGTTGAGGAAGAAAAAATTTTTACAAAAAATTATGAATAATGGAGAATATCTACTTATATAATGAGCATAAAATAGAAAGTATCTTATCACATGCCTCAACTTATTTTTCAATTTCTTATTAAATCAAGTGTTTTTATTTTTTTTTCCATTTTCCATATATGTTATTATCAACTGAAGCCTTAAAAGCTGAAAAATAGACGATCAGCCCCCTATTTAAGTATTATTTTGAAATTAACATGCCTACAAATTTATTTATTTTTTGACATGCAGATGAAAGCTACCTCACAAATGGTTACCTAGATACTGTAGTAGATTGGATTCCAGGCATGAAAAATATTCGCTTGAAGGACTTTCCAGCCCTAATTCGGACTACAAACATAAATTCATTTGTTTTAAATTTCGCAGTGGAAGCTGTTCACAGGTGTAGCAAAGCTTCCGCAAATATTTTTCACACTTTTGACGAGTTGGAAGTCGATGTACTGACTTCTCTCTCATCCATGATTCCCCACCTTTACACCATCGGCCCTATTGAGCTACTTATGAATCACATATTGCCTAAAGACGATTTAAACTCTATCGGATATAGTCTTTGGAGAGAAGAACATCTATGCCTTGAATGGCTAGACTCGAAGGAAGAAAACTCCGTAATTTATGTGAACTTTGGTAGCATAGCGGTAATGTCACTCGAAAAAATGTTGGAGGTTGGACGGGGACTTGTTAATAGTAATCAATACTTTTTATGGATAAATAGGTCTGACGCAGTTAAAAGTGAGTCGCCAGTTTTACCACCAGAGTTTTTGGAGGAAATTAAAGAAAGAGGATTTATAACAGGTTGGTGTCCACAAGAACAAGTGCTTAATCACTCGTCTGTTGGGGGATTTTTAACACATGGTGGGTGGAACTCTACTATTGAGAGTTTATCGGCTGGCGTGCCTATGATTTGTCTACCGCTTTTCGCAGATCAACCGACGAATTGTAGATACATTTGTAATGAATGGGAGGTTGGGATGGAACTTGTTAATGATTTTAAGAGTGGTGACGTTGAGAATGTTGTGAAAGAATTGATGGAAGGAGAGAAGGGTAAGAGAATGAAGAACAACGCATGGATGGAGCAAATGGCAAAAAAAGCCACGGGGAAGGTGGGTCCTCTTCATTGAAATTTAAATGTTGGTGAACGAGATTTTTAATCGCATTAAACTAGGAAAAATTTGGATTTATTTGCGTGAGAATCCAAGGATGTATTTGTAAAGGAATACTATGGCTAAACTAAAATTAAATTAGCAATTATAAAAAAAGGCTTATTAGAAAGATTTTCACACTAAAGCCAAGGAATAATTTTTTTTTAAATAAAGGGCCTATTTTTTTATTTTATTGATAATATGACATGTCTTTTTTTCATTATAAAATGACATCCCAACCCTTAAAATAAACTAAAAAATACCAATATGCATTAAAATTGATTGCAATATGAACTTTGAGTTCTATATTCACTGCAATTAACTTTCGCATTACTGCAATGTGAACTAGTCCATATTTTTAATGCAAATTTAATAGTCCAATTCACTGCACTATGACTTTGCAGTTTATTTCCTTGACTTTGCGTCCAATTTTTGTCAAATTTCATAAAAAGGGGTAATTTAGTAATACATAACATGTTTTTATTAATTAAATGATATTTAAATTTATTCAATACATTCATTTAAAATTAAAACAAAATGCCTCTTACACTAATTACCAATTAAAAAAGGCCTTCATTCAAAAAAATAATATTCATATTTTTTAAAAATATGTATAATAAGCCCTTCTACCTAATTTCTAAAATTATAAGAAAATAAAGTTTGTTTAGTTAAAATTAAATATTACGTAGTTGTACGTACTTCACGTCCATTAAATTAGTGCACTTAAATATGCAATATTTTTTGTCCACATTTATCTTTTACAATAAGTAGAATAAATAAATAATTAAAATAAATTTGTCCACATTTATCTTACCTTACAAAACATTTATAACATCTCGTAACAGATGGATAGGTACGCACATGGGCTATTGGTGGGGCACATGATGCATGCCACACCAAATTTTTTCAAAAAAATTTTATGCATATTGGGAATATTGCAACCAACTTTAATACAGAAACAAAAAAGGTTGTCACGCAAAATTTTAATAATGCAATATACTCAAAAATTTGTAGACACGAACTATTTCATTTTACTTCAATATTATGATAATTGTTGAAATTATACATTTATGTATTTTATTTTATGTACACGAAAAGTAACAAATCAATTAACAATATGCTGCGTAATTATGCAAACTTTCATGGAATTTTTTTAGTTTGCACCTTTTATTTTAAATTCATTAGTTTTCATTCCGCCGTTCATTCTTGTAGCACATTAATTATTACAAATTAAAGTGAACAAAATTCCCTCATGGATCCGTTCGGTAACGTTTTCGGAGAATTTTTCAGAGAATATTTTCAAAAAATTACAGTGCGTTTTTTAGAGACCGTTTTTATTTTTTAGTTTAAAAACAGATAAAAAATGCGTTCGGTGGGATATTGACAAAAACACGAAAAGTTCGGAAAACGAATTCAGTTTAAAGCATAAAACGCAAAAACGCCAAAATGATGTTTTTGCCATTTTCAGTCGCAATCTTCATTTTATTGTTTTCGTTCTCGGAAAATGTTTTCAATTCTTGAAAATTCATTTTTTCATTTTTATTTTCTGAAAACATTCTCAAAAAATATTCTCCGAAAACGTTACCGAACAGGCCCTAATTTTCTGATAACGAAAACAGTGAAAACATTTTCCGAGAATGAAAACAATGAAAACAAAGATTGCAATAGTGAGAATGGTGAGAACGTCATTTTGGTGTTTTTGCATTTTATGCTTTAAACTTGAATTCATTCTCCAAAAACGTTTTTCGTGTTTTTGTCAACATCCCACCGAACGCATTTTTTATCCGTTTTTTGTCTCAAAAAACAAAAATAAGCTTCCAAAAACGCTACCGAACGGACCCTTAGCATCTTTCTCTTTAAACCATCCTTACAATCTTTCTTACAATTTACAATATTAGAAAAAAAATACAATTATACAATCTATCGTGTTAAATCATGACATAGTTAGAATCATGCACCAAGATCCTAAAAGCTATTCGAAGTGTCGTTGATAAGATTGTAGAAAAAACATAAACACATGGTATATGTTATATTAGACTTTAGCCACTAATTATATATATAAGGGAAGGTTCAAGTTATACTGGTATAAAATTAAGAAGTTTTAAACCTATTCATTATTTTTTCTTAAATTCATAATTTATCAATTTTACCGTTAGAGAAGTTATTTTTATCGTGTTTATCAGGCATACAAAGTATCAAATTAATCTGATATATGTAATCATATAATCATTATACTTAGTTTTACTTTATTTTTGTAAGATTTACAATTCAGTATATAACATGATTACGATGAGGGACTTATGCATCTCAGTTAGTTCAATTTTTTGCACGCATCTTTGAAATATTATAATTAACTAATTCAATAGTTAGATTAATGAATTATAAAATTGAGAGAAAATTATTGGTGAGAGTTAAACTTATTTGTTTTACACCAGGTGTAACTTGTGTTGGTCGAATAATGACCCCTAGAGGGGGTGAATAGGGTTTTAAAAACTTAATGCGGAATTAAAACATTTTTAAAATGTTTAAGCAAAGCAACTTAGTTAAGCAACAATATCAAGAAGATAATCAATATCAAATAATCAATCCCAAGGCAAACAAATAAGCAATCTCAAAATACAAGCAATAATATAGTAATAAATAGAGAGCTTGAGTTTAGAAAGATTAAACCAATTTGAAGCTCGAGACTTTTTGTCCTCACGGTTCGGTTTCCTAAACCATACGTCCGCGCTCGGTTAGTTCCCTGAGAATTTCCACTATTCAATCTTCTTCGGATGAAGATCAAACCTCAATACAAATGTTATTATGCACGCAACACTCACAATGTAGTTATACACACTACACTTCTCACAAGATATGCTCTCTTACTCTACAAAGAGACAAACTCTCTTTTGAAATGAAAAATGAATTGTTTGTGGTGATACACACCAATACAATAACTCTCAAGTGTATTTGAAGATTACAAATGAAGCTCACACTAGAGTTATCAAGATTGATCAAAAATATATAGCTCGAAAGATGAAAGATTGATCAAAATGTGTTCTTGAATCTTTGTATATTTTATATGAATAATAAAGTATTAGAATGATTCAAGGTGTGTTAAAACATGTCTAGGACCTCATATATATAGCTTGCAAAACCATATGGGCGTTGGGAATGATTAAGAAAGGTTCTGGGTCAAAGATATACGTTTTCAAACTTTCCAACAACTAGTTTTGACAAAAAAGTCAATTTTTTTTTGATAATTTCTCCTAATTTGACCATTGGATCATGCTCAAATTTTAGTCAAAAGTGCTAAGAGATGTTATCTAACTACTGTAAAAAATTCAAAATGATCGGAGTCCTAGAAGGCCTCCATCTTACCATTAGATCAAAACTGTGCGAAAATTGAGCGAATTTTAAATGTAAAATAAAAACATTTTTGCAATATAACAATTTAGTTCCAAATACAATTCTAATGATTTTTGAACCTCAAAGATATGTTTCTAAGATACCCATTTTTATTAGAGCTTAAAATATGATCATTTAAAATTAATATGAATTTATTTTGAAACTCGGTCTTTGTAAAATAATATTTTTCAAATAAATTCAATTTCAAGCTAGTTTGAATCAATATTTAAAAGATGCATGAATATGTTTGAGCTATAAGGATTTGATCAAAAAAAGTAACTTTACATAAATTTTAAGCACTCACTCAATTACTAAATTAACAAGTCTTCGAATGCTTTGATTTGTTTCTTCGGATTGATCTTCATTTGGAACTTTTTCTTTGAAGCTTTTCATATAATCTTTTGATCCTTTGTGCTTCATGATTTGCATTGAGAAATTTGATCTTCCTTGTTTTATCCAATGATCGAATAGTGAAAGAGTGATCCTTGTCATGTTTTTCTTGAATTTTCCAAGTAAATGAACTATATACTTATATCAAGAAACATGTGAAATTACACATGATTGATTTATTGTTATTATCAAAATAAGATTAAGACTTTAGGTCAACAACTTGAATCCTCCCCATATATATATTAGACATTAGCTATAACAATATAATTAGAAAAAGAAACCTACATAACAGTTTAAAGTATTTCCAGCAGTATTGTATATTATAATTTTGCGTATAATTTACACAACTTATAAAAGTTTCGGTGTCTAGAAAACTTTTAAATTTGGCTTTTGTGTAAAATAGAAGTATAAAATACACTCCAAGTTTACACTGCCACGTCATCTTTTTCTATCCTCAATATTTTTTTTATAAAACTTTAAAATGTAATAACTTTTAATATAAAATATATATTTTAATAAAAATTATTTATTTGAAATCTACTCATCAAAACCGATAAATCAAGATCCATTGTCATGGTCAGATTATGTATACAGAAATTCAAACTAATAATAATTGCACAAAATAACATCAAACATGCGTCCGTATCTTACTAGTTCATTCAAATTCTACACAAAAGTTTACAAAAGTACTATTGGAGCATATACTTTTTTAGTCTTGAAAACTTTTGTAAAAGTGACTTGACACATAGGATTTACACAATAAAATTGTACTACAGTTGGATATACTCTTAGTTAACGGAAGTTACAAAATAGTGGTTAAAGTTTAAAATATGTTTGTTTTTTTTAAAAAAAGATGGCCAAAGTTTAAAATCCCGGAAATGTTAATTATTTAAAATTTTAAAACAAAATATTTATAAATACATAATTTCTAATATTAAGTAATTAAATTGGAAAGCATTTTCTCATTTTAACGTAAGTTTCATACTACATTAGTTCATTCACAATTTATAAGAACATTATTAATTAATCCATAGTATATAAATAATTATATATATGAGGAAAGTTTAAGTTATACTGGTGTAAGATTTAGAAGTTTTACACACATTCATAACTTTTTCTCAAATTCATAATTTATCAATTATGCAGTTAGATATGCTATTTTTATTATGTTTATCAAGTATGGAACTTTTCAAATTAATCCAATATTTTTAGCCGTATAATCATTATACTTATATTTACTTATTTATTGTAAGATTCATAATTCAAAATATAACATGATTATGATTAAGGACTTCCACATCTCTGATTAATTTCATTTTTTGCATGCATCTTTAATTGAGATATTATAATAGGGAATGTTCAAGTTACACTGGTGTAAAATTAAAAACTTTCACACCTATCCATAACTTTTTCTCATATTCATAATTTATCAATTATACCATTAAATAAACTATTTTTATTATGTTTATCAAACATGCAAAGTTTAACTCAATTCGATATTTGTTACCATATAATCATTATACATATTTTTAATTAGTTTTTGCGAGGTTCATAATTTATGATGAGGGACTTATGCATATCCAATTACTTTACTTTTGAGCATGCATCTTTGAGATATTATAATGAATTAATTCAACAATTAAATTGATGAATTATGAAATAGAAAGAAAATTATTGGTGAGTGTAAAACTTCTATTTTACACTATATGTAAAATATAAGTTTTCACATGTGTAAAACTTATTTATTTTACACTATATAATTAATTTGAACCAGGTTTAATGTGAACCCTCCCCTATTATAATTAACTAATCAACGGCCAGATTGATAAATTATGAAATTGAGATAAAGTTTTCACATGTGTAAAACTTATTTATTTTACACTATATGTAACTTGAACCTTCCCCTATACATATACTTTATTTTATTGGAAGTTATATACCTTGTCAAAGCCTTTACAATGGTTTAAGTTACTAGGGAAAGTAGCGTAAATTACCTTATATGCGCAATTACTAAGGAAAGTAGCGTAAATTACCTTATATGCGCCGTACGCATATAAATTAAGTGTAATTTGAATATATTATCTCTTACAATTTACAATTAAAAAGAAGAAAATAAAATTATACAATTAATTGCATTAAATCATTACAATTCACATAATGAGAATCATCCTCCCAGACCTTAAAGGTTATTTGAAAGTGTAGTTGATAAAATTGTAAAAGAAACAACAATAAATGTTATATATCTACTACATTAAACTTTAGCCACTAGTTATATATATATATAGTAGACTTTAGACACAAGGGAATATTGGAAAAACAACCTACCTAACGGTTTAGTTAATCGAAGCTACAAAATGGTTGCTAGTTGGTCAAAGTCTAATTATGCATTATTAATGGTGCCCAAAGTCTAGAACCCCCTTAACATTTCAAATAATTTTGAGTTTTTAGTCCTAAGTAACTTTAAGGAGGTGTATTTTTTACATTTGAACTAGATTGTCTAATTATTCCATTCAAAATGGATGTCAAAGTCTAAGAAAGCATAAAAGTGTCTACCATCTTTTTATAAAACTCAATGAGCAATGCTACACTTATTACATTTATTTATCGAATCTATGTATTCTTGAAATGTATGATTCATTAAAGCACCCGATCTAATTATCCAGTAAACGAAGTTGCTAAAACTATTATTTTCCAAACTAAATAGGGCTTGAGTCCAAATGAATCTTTACTTTTTCCATCTGTACAAAACGACTCAAATAGTACACTTGGGTTGCTAGCATAGCCCCACAGCTGGATTGAGCCACAGGAACTTTTTCCATGTCTTGCCGGCTTACCAAATTTTATGTTCAAGACCATCCCTAATGGTTTACCTCTGTCGGACTCTGACTCCACCCAGAACCTCGTTGCTCTTTGTGAGGTAGTCCAAAATAATTGTTTGGGTCCGTTTTTAGGCCTATTGAAAAATATTCCTCTAGCGACTTACATAGTTTCCAATTGGTTCATGACATTCACTATTGATGCTGGAGAAAAACTTAGCACCTGTATTTAACGCCTTCTAAATTATTAGGACACAAAAATTTAGCACATTCTGAATTATCAGTACACAAAATTTAAATTGCCCACTTTTCTTTATTTCACTTGATATTGGTGCAAGCATGAAAATAATAAAATCCCATTTGAACAATTTGGTCCCATAAAAGATGATTATCTACCTAAGTATTACTATACCGGGTATGCTTATATCTTGTTGCATATGCATCAGTTTTTCGCATTCATGTTATAATGGCCTTTTTATATCACTATACCTCTTAGATCCATTTTTTTACTTACTTAGAGTTGCTAGCTTAGGTTCTCCAAAGCTAGTACTTCCACTTCTCTAATATTCTTTATGCAGTAGCAGGGATGGGTTCTTCTTATACCTAGCAGAGTTTAATTTAGGAGCGAGATCTCTTCTTAAAGTGGTTACATTGTCTTATTAGGGATGGTTATCCGGTTCATATTTATGGGGATCCGTGGTTTCTTAAATCGGTGTTTCAAGTGTTTTTGCCAGCCCCCTATTTTGCATGATGCAATTAAGAGTAACCGAAGTTAATATTGCCAATTAAATCATATCAATAAGATGGCACACATTAACTCTGCCCCTCACCTTTTATTCACAAAATATTTAGGAATAATTTAGAGGTTATTACATTAATATTTTTTTTAATTCACGGAATGTGAAAACAATATGATTTTAGTAAGTATTTATCATATGAATAAATTGTTCTGTAAGTTCTGAAATAAAAAGTATATAATTTTTATTTAGAGCCTGTGATTTGTTTGATGTTTTTTGTGAAGATTTTAGCTCTGATGGTTTTATATTGTCCAATTTCTAATTGGCTTTTTATTGTCCAATTCCTAGTTGGTTTTGACTTTGTGCAATCCTAAACCCATTAGATTTATACCCTATTGCAGACACCCCAATTTGCGACCTCTGTAAGAACCCTTATTTTATTACTAAGGTATTCTTCATTTTAAGCTTAAATTTTGATTATAATAGTTTGGCCTTTTCTAGGTTTATTTTGCCTTTTCTTTATTTTTGCCCATTTTTTATCCCTCATTGGATGGGAGTGAAAAGTGAGACCTTTGGTTTCCTTAAAAATAAGGGTCAAAGGCTTATATTTGAAGAGGGGGCCAAATGAGAAGGATCATGTAAGAGATTTTTTAGCCATTGAACCAATAATTCTCATTAGTATAAGATTCTCCTAATCTTTTATTAGAGATGTTGAAAATTATGCTCTAGTTAATTTTATCAGGTTCTTAGAAAATAAGAACATTTTCAGTATAAAGTTTGCACTCGAAGTGTCTATCTTTGTAAACGCCGGAGGTCTGTCCGCTTCTTTCATATTTATATTATCGTCGGGAAGGTAATCATTTGATCATTTCTTTTATTTAAGTATATTATATGCATGCTTGTCTTATTTTAATTAAGTTTATTATATGCATACTTGTATTCCTTTAAATTAAGTTTATATGCGTACTTGTTTTAATTTTAGTATATATATCTTTATTTAAATTTAATTAAGTTTATTATATATACTTACTTGTTTATTTTCTCGAAAGTATTATAAGTGAATAGGGAGTTAGCTTACTTAGGCCAACATAAACCGAAAGTATTATCTACGTACTTGCTTAATTTTAATTAAAGTCTATATTAGAAACTCACATAAAGTTCACATTGAGTCCAGAACTTGCCTACACACTAGAACCTGCTTCGGAAAGTTTGTTATCCAAACAAACCTGTTTCTAAAAAAGTTTGTTGCACGACAAACCCCACTTATCTCACGTCAAGTTTTCCAAACACAGACCAACCACTTTTTGACACATCAATCTATCAGAACCATCACTTAGCCATTTGTCGCGCGACATATATATATATATGTCGAGTAACAATCATTTCACTGTTGCAGTATGTTGCGCTACAAACCCTCCCAGCACTATAAGTAAGCCAGCACCCCCATGGGTTCAGGGGGCAGGAGTTCCTCACCACAAAAAACACGGTTGCTACACTAAAACTCCTTACTTTCTCTCTCTCTCTCTCTCTCTCTCATTTTTTAATCTTTAAGCCTTCTTTGGAAGCACTTTTGATAACATTCATTTTGGTAAGAGTCTCAGATCTAATCTTAGCACCCAGAGTGTCACATTCTAGAGCCACATTGCTGGAAATATTTTAAAAAGAAAAACTGATATCCACCGAAGGTCTTCTCTGCCGTATTATATTTTCTCTCTTTCATTCTTATATATATAGTCGGGAAGGTAACTAAAGTCTCTTTTAGTAATTAAATAATATATCTGCATACTGATTTTATTGTACTTTATTAAGTAGTTATAGATTTGTTTAATCCTTAATTAAGTTTATTATACATAATTGTTTAATTTATTAGAAGTATTATAAGTGAGTAGGGAGTTGGCTTGCTTGGGCCAATATAAACTGAAAGCATTTACTTTCACTCTTCTCGTTTAAAATTGTTTAACTTAGATATTTATAATGTAGACTTGTTATATCTGTTGTTATGTCCACTTTTTAGTTAGATAAATTTATTGTCAAGTTACCGATATTCTATCATTTTCAAACAAAACAACTTGATAAACCCTGATAAAATCATTTGTAAAAACCAGAATAAGTAAAGCTATTATCATCCGGATAAAACCAAACCTCGAATGATAAAGTTTACTTAGGAATTAAACTCAGATATATTATGTCTTTCATATAAACTATAATGTATCTGATACACTCTCCTCCAGAGTTCAATTCCATATCGAATCAATTCCGATAAAGATCCGATATTTTCTAAATTAACCAAATAAAATAATTGATATTGTTATATGAGAAAACAATACCGAATCACTCTCATTTCAAAATAGATAAAATAAACTTTGTCACTAATAATCAGACTTTAACAAAATCAAAACATTGGATCACATAATACAAGGTTTTTATCGCTTTCCTCATTTTTTTTTTTCCAAAAATCAGGTTTTCATGAGTTATTTTCATAAAGCAGTAGAATATCAGTAAAAGCATCCAAGTTTTTCAACATAGAATAAACATATAAGACCACTAGAGACTGAAAGGGCGGAACGGGTGCTTAACACATTCCCAATTCGTAAAATAGTTTTCAAACCCTATAAAATCCTGATTTCGTAGACAAACGTGTAAAGAAAGGCTTATATATAACATTTTCTTTTACACAACTATTTTGTCTATTTTCTTGTAAAACGTGTTGGTGACTCTGAACGAACCCTCTTGCATCTAAAATAGGATAGAGGGACACCCAATATGAATTATTAACACATAAGTAAATAGAATAATGGAATTCTTTCCGATATTTCAAATTCTCAAACCAGAGGTTGAGACCCGGGAGTCGCATTTGCAGATTCTCATACCTATAAATTAAACCTTTGTCATAGGTTTTATTTATGAATTGTATTGTATTTTTTACTAGTTAGATTAGAGAGTATATTTGAGACATAATATTGAGAATTCTAATTGACGACTAAGGCTTACTTTATGGTTGTAATCGGAATTGATCTTCATCAATAATAGCTATCACCCGATAGATTATGGCGGTGTTGGCTCGCAATACCACATTATTGCTTGCATGCTTGGTCAGTTATTTTCTTCCTTAATCTCTTATTTTTTGTATTGTTTGAATATTAATGGTGATTGTTTTTTTAATTATTATATGCGTAATTATTTTGTCGATCCTACGTAATGTTAGTTGCCAAGGGTTATGAGCAACAGGAAGGAGTGAATTATAATAAGATATTATATCTAGTTATCAAGCACCTCTCGATCCGGGAATTGTTAGCTATGGTAGTACAATTTGTTCTCAAACTTGAATAACTCGATATTAAAATTGCGTTCTTGCATAGGGACCTAGAGGAAGAGATATATATATCCATAAGCCGAAGGGATTCAAAGTTGTTGGTAAGAAAAATAGTGTATGCAAACTTCAAAATTCATTGTACGGATTAAAACAGTCCCCACGTTAATGATAGAAGAGTTTAACACGTCCTTGATTTCGAAGAAGTTTACTTGGAACAAATTCGATCATTGTGTTTACTTTAAAAGGCTCGAATCTGACAATTTCATCCATTTACTCTTATAAGTTGACGACATACTTATTGCTGTTAGAGCTTGGTGGAAATCAACGTATTGAAAGCTCAGTTAAGTAAGAAGTTTGAGATTAAAGATTTGGGTTGAGGGCAAAATTTTTTGGGTATGGAGATTGTGCGAGATAAAAAGAGAGGACGATTATGTCTTACACAAATGCAATATCTTAAAAAAATGGTTGCTCGATTTTAGATAAAAAACTCAAAGCCGATGAGCGTCCCGTTAGCACCGCACTTCAATATTTCGGCAACGATGGCTCCTAACTCCGAGGCAGAGGTGGAGTATATGGCTCAAGTTCCTTATGTAAGTGTTGTTGAGAGTTTGATGTATGACACAGTATGTACTCGATCAGATGTTGCTTAAGTCATGAGCATTGTTAGTAGGTATATGGCGAACCCGAAAAAATCGCATTAACAAGCCGTTAAGTGAGTTTTACAGTATCTTCGGGGTACTTTGGACAAGCAGTTGGTATTTGAAAAATATGAAATGTTAACTATATAGGTTTTGTGGATTCGTACTACTCCAGCGACCTAGACAAGCGGAGATCAATTATGGATTATTTGTTTACACTGGGTATCAGTCCATTGAGTTGGAGGTCGATGATTTAAAGTGTGGTAGAGCTGTCTACCACGCAGGCATCGAGGCAAAATATATTGTGGTAATGGAAGTGGTCATCTGGCTCCGTGGTTTAATTAGTGATTTCGGTTTGAAGACGAAAAAAAATTTAATGTATTGTGACAGTCTCACTTGGTAAAGAATGAATAATTAAGTTCATCATGGAAGAACTAAGCATTTTAATATCTTATGCCACTTTATTCGAAAAATTATTAAAAACGGTATTGTAAATCTGGTTAAGATAGGCACTAAGGATAATACAACAAATATATTGACAAAGGTTGTTCCGTTGATCAAGTTCGAGCATTTTATCGATGTTGGTTAATGTCCTTCAATGTTGATGCCTTCTAGGGGCAGTGGTCCTAATAGATCGGCATGGGTGATAAGGTCTTATTTGATGAATTGATTATGGTAGAGTGTATTGAGGTTTTGCGGAACATCGCTAAGGTGAAAAATTAAATATTTGGCTCTGTATGGAAATCTTATTCCTACATGGTTTTATATTCTCTAATTCCTAGTTGGCTTTTTATTGTTCAATTCCTAATTGGTTTTTGCTTTGTGCAATCTTAGACCCATTGGATTTATCTTTATAAATAGAACCATTGTCATAGGTTTTATTTATGAATCGTATTGTATTGTTTATTAGTTAAATTATAGAGTATATTTGAGAGATAATATTAAGATCTCTAACTAGCGGTTATGGTTTGCTTTGTGGTTTACCACTTAATTGCTTGCGTGCTTAGTTGGTTGTTTTCTTCATTAATCTTTTGCTTTTTATATTGCTTGAATATTAATGTTGCTTGCTTTTTAATTATTGTACGCATAATTGTCTAGTGGATCAGACACTTATGTTGAGGCTTGTTCTAGCGATATCTTAGCATAACATTTTGCAGATTGATAAATATGTAAATATTCTAAATACATTTGTAATTACTCATGAATGGAAGGTTGGGATGAAAAATGATAGCTACTTTAAGCATGGTGCTGTTGAGAATATTGTGAAATAGTTGATGGAAGGAGAGAAACTGACTTGGCTCATCTTTATTACCCCTTCGATTCAATTTCATACAATATGGTCGAGTTCAAGGGTTAAACGTATGAATTTTTTCATGAAACCTGGTAAAGATGATTTATACAATGAGTAGATTGTCTTCATAAAATTTCATCTAGAAATTTAAATGGAAAACAGGTGTAATAAAATTTTGATACATATGTTCATTTTTTACCATAAAAATTTAGATGATCACCTCACCAAATTTTAGATTGAATTTTTTGATATTTTTTTTAAATGATTTACTCATTATGAAAATTATCTCTACTAATTTTCATAAAAAATATTATCCATTTATTTATTGAACTAGACTCTAGTAATCGAAATTATATCGAAATGTATTGGAGATGAGTCAAATCTGAAAGAAGAGAAAAAGAATGAAGAATAAAGCTATGGAGTATGGGGAAATGGCCAAAAGGGCCACCAGGGTAGGTGGGTCATCTTCATTGAAACCAAACATGTAGGTGGGCCATCTTCATTGAAACTTAACATGCTGGTGAACGAATTTTTAATGATTAACTAGGAACTAGATTTGGATTTTATGGCTAGATTGAATCCATGGATATATCTTTTTGATGTTTAGTTTATGCTAAATTAAGATTATAAGAAAATGATGTTTGTTTGATTAAAATTGATCATTTGTGATCGATGTTCAGATAAATACGTCTCCACTAGTTTTTAATAATTGGGTGGTATTAATGGCAAAATGATTATCACTATTCTTATAATAATATATCATTTTAAAAATATGTAACGTAACTTGTAAAAATAATATTATACTTTGGATAGAAGTGTTTGATGGCCGCGAAGTATATATATATATATATATATGCGTCAAATCAGTACACAAATATGTAACAATAAAATCATGACCTTAAATGTTTTATATACATCATTGCTAAGTCAAATAAAATCATTTTGGGATTTAAGTTAAAATCATTTTCTGATTTTAGCTAACCGTGTACGCTGAGAATAGGTTAAAATAAGTATTAATCAAATTTAAAATGATTTTATAATAAAATAAACCATATGCACATATTGGTCAATTGTGTCTGATCTTTGTTATGGAAATAAGAGTGCAAATATTTAAGATTAAAAGTTTCAATTGATTGGTATAATTAAATAAAAATTCCAATTTATAAAAAAAATTGTAAATGATTATAGTGAGTGCGTTTATTCGAAGCTATCAAACAGTTTTTGCAGAATATTTTCATCATTTTTTTAATTAAAAAATATTTTATCCCCAGCCAAACATGCACAAAGGCAGAGTTTATACGTTAATCGATCTTTTTTAGGCTAACCCACTTTCACTTACTTTCATCCTTTTTAGAGTTTAGTTTTTATTTTGGATGAAAACGACTCGACTGTTAATTAACTTATTCAAATGTTAAAAACTTGGTTGTAATAAATATAAAAAATATAATAATTATTTAATTGTGTTAAATACAGCTAAAAAGAGAGACCAAAAGTGGAAATGCTTTAGTAATTAGATTACCAATTGAGTGCATTTTCAATGGGAAAATTTATTTTACGGTGACTAGAGTTAATACACCCTGTTTACTATTTAGTTTGTGCAGAGGCTGTCTAAGAGAAGTTAGGACTTTAAACAATAAAGATAAAATGACTCTCAAAGTATTTATCAAACTTTAGTTTTGCACCAATGGAACATATAAATATGAAGACAAATTAAGTTCCAAAGCTAATATTTGTAGATATAAGAATATCACTACAACATTTTATTTTTTTGATCAACTTGAGAAAATATTTTTAGTTTAATAAATTAATATTATAAAGGTCATTCGTTAAATGTAGGTTTTTTTTCTAAAAGACAAATGTTGCACTTTTTTTTTTAAATAAAGGATACTCGTTTGAATTGATTAGTTTAGAGGACAATTTTTTAATTAAGGACAAAATATTAATTATTATATTATTTCAATTAATTAAGTTGAATTTAAATACTACCATTCTTAAAGACAAATACAAAAATAAATATATAATTAAATTTAAAAATAAATCAATTCAAATAAATTCAAACCAATTCAAATGCATATCACAAGAAATCCAAACAGGAAGATAAACGTAAAAAATTATTCAAAAAAGTCAAAGGATGTAAATGTTCTTGTAATTAATTTTTTGACAAACATATTTAGTTACATTTTACTAATTAATTTTTTAGCAGACATATTAAACTACATCTTTTTAATTTTTTGTCAGACGTATTAAGTTATATCTTTCAAATTCTGTTAGACATGTAAAGTTACATATTTCATTTCATTTTATTTTATTTTCTAATAGATATATTAAGTTGCATTTTTTTTCATTTTCCTTACAGATATAATTAAAATAAAGATGAGTATTGTATCTTATATATAATATGTCTTAAAACAAATTCATTCCATTGGTAAATCGATCTTGTGCAAACTTAGGCATGTATTTCTCCTTGATGTATTATTGCATTTCCTATTTATAAAGACTTTGTGGTATTTGGTAAGGTAAGAAAGAAAGACATTTAAAAATGGTATACCTATACAAATAGATAGTAACAACAATACTATTTTAACAGTATCATATTTACAAGTAAGGAAAAGGTTTGTTGAAAAGTAACTAATTGATAATCATATCGCAACAAAAACTAACTTTGCAAGACATCAAGCAATGCATTAAATCAAATCAATGAAAATTGTGATAAATAAAGAAATCAATAAATATTACCTATTTCTCTGAACATGACGCATCATTGGATTATGGTTTGAAACTTCTACCTTATAAATTTAAAAACTATGGTCCAAAATTCAGAGAGCAAATTATTCGGACGAGAAAATATTAACTCCTAAGTCTTAAATGGCATAAGTCTAGTTAGAGATAAAAAGAATGAGTTTCCTTCTCTTCACAGTATTTGATTTCATCCACTTTGATTTCTAGTCAACTTCTTGAGAGAAAAATAAAAAATAATATCTATAATTTAGTCTCAACCTATTTTTTTTTAAAACAAATTGAAGCTTTTACATGTACATACATGTAAAATGATAAAGAATGCAATTATATATTACAAATGCAACAGCAGTTCTGCATTAAGATTGCAAAGGATGTGTTTGATATAATTTCTATGTTTTCTTTATTTAAATATGCCTAGCTCAAGTAGCACGTGGTCCTAGAACACTTGCTTCACAAGGTGGGTCAAACTCGTTTAGTCCTCCAAATGCACAACTAATGAAGCAAGCGGCACTATTGGTTTTACCCTTAACACCTCACGTGTGATTAGTAGTAAAGGTACGATCTTAATTGACATCTATATTATGTGCTTGCAATGACATACATGTGTTATTTAAATGTGATGTTCTTTCATTTTAATTGGTTCATTGTCTAAAAAACGAGGAAGTGGACCAACCCGAGGATCGGACTAGGCTTAGCAAAGAAGAAACAAAGATGAGAGTTGACGGGTTAGTTGGTAGCTTATTTTGATATTGATATATACTTTCATGACATGTTTGGGACTCGTGTTGACGAGCTAATTGGTAGCTTATTTTGACAATTACATTATCATTGCCTGTTTGGGGACATATTTAGGATCATAGTTACATTATTCCAAGTGTAAAAATTAGTAAACCAATGGTAGAATAAGTCCAAATGAGTCCATCATCTCATCAATCATTACGAACTATTTTACGGGTTTATATAGTTGCTATTTGCTGCACTTGCACACTGTTTTTGAGTGCATTATATTTGCTGAAAATTGTTCCTTTATTTCTTAGTTTTGGTACTCAGTTTGGACTAAACTAGGGTCAAAATTTCACTACATTTACTGCTTGATTGGTTATGTGTTGTTCCTATAAATTAGTGCCCAAATGTCGTCGTTTGGTGAATGTTTTCGCACTATTTTGGAGTTGTTTTGAGGATTGAATTATTGCTCTTTTTTTGGGGTTATTCTTGTTACTTAATGGAATTGTCTCATGGAGATTCTTATCTAACTCCCTTTTGATTGTTTACAAGGAAATTATTTAAGTATAGTTATTAATTATATTGTTTGAATAGTATCTCTTTCTTACAATTTTATAATTTCACTTCCTTTCTCTCTTTTCGAAATATAACAAAGAAGAAGAATGTAACATACATATTTCTAGTCCAAGTAGTTTAGGGTTGAAATTATATTTAATTACTAACAAGTGGTTCCAAATGCAGGTTAGGAGTTGGAATCAAAGACGAAGCGTAGCAAGAAAAAAATAGTTGAAAACTAACTCGGATTGAAGATAATTGTAACAAGAAAAAAGTAATTGAAGATTTCATCGTTGGTTGTTTGGCAGCTATTACATAGACATTAATATATATACTGGCTAGTTCTCACGGGTTTTTTTTATGTTCCATTAGTTTTTTTCCCTAATTGTTACATTATATTGTATTTGATTTTGGATTTGTTACTTCAATAGATAGGTATTTTAACTTTTCTTGCTAAACTATGAATTGTTACTAGGTTTTTCTTATGGAATGCTAATTGAATATTTTTTTAATTGATTTTTTTGATAGTTGCTATGAGAATCTTAAATAAAGTAAAATTTTGCATCAAAATTTTTACTACAAATTCCCCATTAAAGATAATAATTTGTGGGGATTTTGTTATTTTTCTACAAAAAGGTTTCATTGTTGTTGAAATCTTTTATGGCAGTTTTCATTATTTTCCCCAAAAAAAATTCTAGTTTTGCCAATCAATGATCATTTATGGGAGAACAATTTAATGGTAAAGAAGATTATTTTGTAACGATTTAAATTTTTTTCCCACAAAAACTTCTAGTTGTCACAATCAAAATTATTATCAGTAGGGAAATAATTCACCGGCAAATTAACGTACCTTTTGTGGTGATTTATTATTTGCCACAAAATTATTTATTTGTTGTGGCAATCAGTTTTATCATTGGTGGGAAAACAAATCCCCAATAAATATACCTCTTTTGTGGCGAAGCTATTTTTCCCACCAAGATATGCTTCTTTAGTGGCGAAATAGCTTTTTTTTTTGTGGCGAAATGGTCTTATATTAGTGGGGAGAAAAAATCCCCACTAAAACTGATGTTTGGTAACGAAATCATTTCCCCACAAAAGGTTTACATTAGTGGCAAAATTATTTTGTTCCCCATGAATACCTTTTTGGCACGTTTTTGCTGGCAACGTTGTGGCGAAATAAAGTTCTCCACAAAAAGTTTTAGTGGCGATTTTTCAAGTTTTAGTTGCGAAATTGTTTCCAACAAATAAGTAATTTTCTTGTAGTGTATATATGGACATGTATATATATATATATATATGTATGTACATATACTATATCTACAATGCTTAACACAATTATGTCTCTCTATAATGTGATTTATCTTTTCCTCTATCTGTTTAGTTTTTCTTCCCACCAACTACACTTCATCCTCGTCCAAACGACTTCAATTGGCCATGTGCATGACTCAATTCCAACCTACTTGATCTAACCCTTTTGGGCTTTCTCGCTCTGTTTTATGCAAACTCGCTCGGTGGGATTAAGTAATTTTGGTGCTTAATAGGTCTTTGATTTCAATCAATGGAGTTTTGCTTAAAATAAAAAGAAATAACATAGTTCAAGCATTGACGAGATGATGTAGTATCCATTCGTTTTTGTATATTTATATTTTTGCAGTTAAACGTAAATTTTATTGTAATTTATATTTTTATTATTAAATTTGTAGATTTCATATAATTTTTTTGCTTTGTGAATCTATAGTGAAATTTGTAAATTTTAAGTCAAGTTTACAATAAAAAATTTATATTTTAATTTAAATTTTGTAATTAAATTTTTTTAAAAAACTTTGTAAATTAGTAGATAAATTGTGTTGCTCAATGAATTTAATAAAGATATAAGAAAATGAAAAATTAGAAATAATAATGGACATAAGGAATATAATTAGTTATAGCAAATTAGTAATCAATTCATGTTAGGAAACAATTTGAATTTGGAAAATATTTTTCTTACCTACGATTCTTATCACCCATTCTTATCGAGTGCATTACATGAGTTGTACTTTTGTTGTATTTTGTGAAAGTACAACTTATGTAATGCATACTGGTAAAAATAGGTGGCAAGAGTACCCCATAAGTATAGCATTACTCTTTGAATTTACAATATCTATGTTATAATTATATATGTATATATATATATAGTTAGGTTATAAAGATATATATAAAGAATGATTCGCCACTTTAATAAAAAGAAATTATACCCATTTAGAGATAAATTTTTTAATGAAAAATTGTAAAGATAATTTATATATTGAGTAGACCACTTTCATTAAATGGATATCCCTTCTTTCATTAAAGTAAATGAATCATTCTTTATAGCCTAACTCCATGTATATCTACTCATGCAAGTACATGTGTCAAAGTTCAATACAATTAGTTCTAATTTTGTCCTTACCATGAGTATGGTAATATAAAATTTTGTTAACATATTAAAATATCTTATCATGAGATTTTGTGAAAATTAAACTAATATTGGATTTTCATTTTTCTTTCAATCAAAAAGCCTTAACTAATTTTTTTCTAGACAAAACCTTACCTAATTTCAATGCACATGTTTTATTTTTCTTATTTTTTTTGACACAAATTGATCTAAGTCAAATAAAAACCAACGAAGCCACTTCGCAGGTATGCTATCACGAGAAATGGTGTCTTCAATCAAACTCGGTGGAACATTAAACCAAATAGTGAAAGAGCCAAGAACATGGGACCGTCAAGCCAATAAATGAGCGACATAATTCTCTTCTATCGCGACTTAAGAGAACTTCATATCAAGCAGTCTAGCAATAATCGACTGCGCTTCCAATATGATATTTCCAATTGTAGAAAGCTTAGACCCACCATGTTCGAGTGCATAAATAATATTTCTTGAACCACCTTCAATGATTACTCGGCTATACCCCAACTGAGGAGCCAAGCGCAATGCCTCTAGAGCTGCCATTGCTTCTGAAGCTTCAGCGTCCAAATTTGCACCAATTATTAAGGACTGTCCCACCAGAAAACTCTCGCCGCTGTTCCTAGCTATTAGACCCAGTCCCACATCACATTCCTCTTTAAAGCACGCCCCATCGAAATTCATTTTAATCCACGACGCCGGAGGGGATCTCCACTTTTTAGAGCTTATTGGCAGAGAAAGCAATCCATTGTTTAACATTTTGAAAGTGATAACATCGACAAAATTTTGAACATAATGCCTTGAAAACTCTACTATATCTGCTGGGGATCTAGTCACATTACTACGCATATGGTTATTTATATTATTCCATAGTGCCCAACAAATCACTACGAACACAGATAAATCACCTTCTTTAAGCGTCAATCTGCAGTCATCCATCCACTTAAAAATATCCATTGATTGAATCTAAGTAACTGCGACCACCCAAACCTGTCGAGCAAAATGACAAAAGGAAAATGTATGAAGCACGAATTCACTAGTCCCACCATGAACATAACACACGTTAGATACTATTAAACCCCGTTTGCATAATCACATGTAGTTATAGCATTCGATTAGACCCTCCACATGAAAATCTTAAGCTTATTAAGAACTTGTAGCTGCTAAGTCCATTTCCACCAATTCTGGTGTGCAGTGCTAGATTCCCTTTCCTCAATTAGATCACTAGAGAGCAAATTTTGATCAAGAATAAGGTGATAGCCATATTTGACAGAAAATACGCCATTCTTCGAGTAATGCTAAACTAACCGGTCCTGACGACAAGTTTCACCCAGCGGGATTTTCTTTATCAAAGCATGTGTTTTTGACGTTTGATAAAGTTGACTAACCGTTGCCTAGTATTTCTATTTAAAGTGAATGCCAAATCTAAGAAAACATAGAATTAGAATGATGGCCGCTGTTTAGTTACCGAATTAAAATAGTTGATTTTATACCGAATCAATCAAAGTTGGTATATATATATGCAAAACCACTTTTAAACCAATATGATTAGTTCACTGATCTTCGATTTAACCGATTTGGTCAGTTAGTTTGGTAATAGTGCAGTAAAAACCAACCAAACTATATAAAAAACTTAGATCTAACAATTTCTGAATCATAACTACTAACTACCATCTTCTTCCTCGGATTATTCGACTAGATCTTTAAGATAAGAAGACGATACCAGTAGAAGAAACCTAAGAAGAACATTGAGCAAATGTGGACAACCCATCTTCTTCCTTAGATTACTCGGCTAGATCTTTATTTGAGGATGGGTGTAATGTCCAAGGTTTTTGCTATAGAAAGAGAAGTTAAGAATTTAACTCTCTTGTCTTGTCCACGAGAATATATAGTTAAGGCTATGGATGGGGTGGTTATTTTTGGTGGCTGTTATTTGCATACCATCAAATACTTGGTTTTACTCCATATTTCATTCACCCAATGACAAGTGAGTAAATGTATGTTACTCGCTCGATGACAAGCAAATAAGGCAATGAAGTTTTGGCTCGTTTGTCATCAGGCGAGTAAAAAGCACTTACTCACTTGTCATTGGGCAAGTAACATGTATTTACTCACTTATCATTGAGCGAATAATAAGTAGATTGTTATGGTGTTACCAAATATTTTACGAAGTGCAAACAACACCCACTTTATTATTTTTCAATTGAAGAAGCAAAAAGTTCTCTTGTCAAAGACAACTTTTCACATAGGTCTTCATGTCAACAGTGGAAGCGTACTTTTCAAGAAAACTCTATTCATCCAATATCACGAGTATTTTTCTTGCAGTCAAAATAGTTCTACACCATCTAAAGTTGTTTATACCAACAACTCATAATCAACCCCACGTGCGTATTTTTCTCAAGGTAAATATTTTATCTTTCTCTCTCTCAAATAATTATGATGATTTTTTTTCTATTATTAAGTAAACTAGCTTCTTACAAAATGGTCCACACTTTTAAAATTAGTTCTATTCCAACACGTTATTGTGGAATGGAAATATAATTAACAGTGTAAATTAGTAATAAATTAATATTTTTTATAATGATCGATTAATTGATTAAAATTACACATACGCATGAATGAAACTGATTTTAATATCGAATTAGATCGATGTCATATACTTGGTGAAAGAAGGCGTAAACTTTCCCTACAAGATGTACTAGAAATTCCTTAAGAGCTTTTTTAATTAATATTTTGTTTCAACTATGAGTACACTCTATTTGACAAGTTTTGGTTTGAAGCGTTTGGAGAAGACTAGGGGGTGGGTGCATCTAGACAAAGCGCATTGCATCCATTGAACGAGCCAATTGATAAACATGTCCATTTGATAGCAAAGTTCAACTCGAATAAGCCTCCAATTGACAACGGCCTCCATAACCCAACTCAATTTGAATGGGTAACCAATATAGATGGATCTTTGTATGGAGATGATCTAGAGGATTTGCTCAATATTGTGTGCCAAACTGTGCGCCATATGGAGAGCAGAGGCGTTGACCACATATAACCAATACAATACTGAAGATATAGCCACTACTCTAAATGTGCAGATGCAAATGGAGACCGATTGAAATTAACATGTGAGAACACTTTATGAATATGCCAGCTTAAGTTGTATTGTGTCTTTAGCGTATATAGAGTTTGTCTTCTGGTTTTTTGTTTTAGTCTTCATCTATTTCAAGTAAACTAAGTTTATGCCCGTGTTAAATTTTAATTTTATGTAATGGTTTTTTGTAATGTGTTATTTCTTGAAGTTCTTTCTTGTGTTATTGAGAAATGTATAATGTCGTGTTGTTTAACGAAGGTAAAAATATATAAAAATAATGATAAAGTAACAAACTTAAATTCAAAGTAAATTTAATAAATCCGAAATATTGTATTATGTTTGTGTAATAAATTCAAAACAAAGTTAAGAAAAATATTGTTTTAAAAATTTAAAACAATTTCAAAACATAAAAAGCAAATTTTAAGCTACACAAAAATAAGCAAAATATAATAACAATGGAAGCGAAAATAATAAACAAATTGAAAGATTAAAAATAATTAGAACTTTAAAAAAGAAAAAATATTTAAAAATAATATATATTAATAATAATACAAAAAATTAATAAAGTATGAATAAAAGTTGTTTATTGAGTTTGAAAAGAATGTGCAAAACTGTTCATTAAAAAAATTAAAAAAATTAAAAAGCGTGAATGGAGGTCACTATTAAAAACGGCACACTTGATGCCATTTTAAAAAAAAATCTCAATTCAAAATTGGTATTGCAAATGCCAATTTCAATTCTGAAAGTGGTAATGATGATGCCATTTTCTATAATAGAATCGACAACGACGGTTCTGTTTTCAAAAAAAAAATATCAATTTTAAAATTGGCATCAGCGATGCCAATTTTAAGAATAAATTGATATTGATGTTGCCATTTTCACTTTACAAAAGTGACAATGAATATGCCATTTAAAAATATATATATATCAATTTTAAAATTGGCATCACTGTTGCCGTTTTCAATGACTAAAATTAGTATTAGTGATATTTTTTTTAATAATGAAATTGACATTACTGATACCACTTTTGAAGATACATTAGATTGAGAATAAAGATGAAAAAAATTATTATTTAAGGATATAAAATTTTTAAAAATATTAAATGAGAAAAAAAAATCTTATTTTATCAAATGAAGAAGTAAAAAATCTTAATAAAAACAATGGAAATAAACTATGTGATATTGTTTGGTTTAAACTATATGATGAAAATTATTTAGTTGATGTTATCTAGTTTTGTTTTTTTGTTGTTTAATTGGTTTGATGGAAATAAAATCTTAATAAAAACAACTTTCAAATATTAATCCGACTAGGCAGTAGTGTTGTGACGCTGTTGAATACCTTTTGTGATGGCTAATATAAGTTGTCATAAATAGGGCATGTGTTTGTTTGTAATGAGAACAAGCTGTTAAAAATATGCTATTTGTGACGGGCAAAGTTACATATTTGTAACGGCAATTGTCATCACAATAACAATATAAGTAACGCTTCAAGCCGTCGCAAATAGACTGTGACAATAGATTGGCAAAAACGACAGGTGTTTTGTAACACCGACAAAATTGTCACAAATCTGTCACAAAACGTATTTGTCACGGAATTTTTCCGTCACCGAGTTTTTGAGACCCACCTAACTTGTAATGCTACGAAAACTGTCGCAAAGCCGTCACAAATGTGTTTTTGTGACGGTTTTTCACCCGTCATAAAAGGCTCTTTTTCTTGTAGTATAAGACAACTTTTCAAGTAGGTCTTCATGTCAACATTTGAAGTGTGCTTCTTAAGAAAACTCTTTTAATCCAATGTCATAAGTATTTTTCTTGTAGTCAAAATAGTTCTACACCATATAAAGTTGTTTATCCCAGCAACTCACAATCAACCACACGTGGGTCTTTTTCTCAAGGTAAATCTTTTATTTTTCTCTCTCAAATAATAATGGTGATTTTTTTTTCTATTATTAAGTAAACTAGTTTCTTACAAAATGGCCCACACTTTTAAAATTAGTTTTATTCCAACACGTTATTGTGGAAGAAAACTATAATTAACAGTGTGAATTAGTACGTAATAAATTAATAATTTTTTTATATTTTTTATAATGATCAATTAATTGGTCGGTTAAAACTACACATACGCATAACTAAAACCGAATTCGATAATAAGTTAGGTCGGTTATTAACCAAATAATATTCTGTTAATTATCAACTAAAAATAATCGGCCGGGTCGATTTTTGATTTGAAATTGCCAGCTGTAAAATTAACCACCAAAGTTTATTTTCAAAATTAGTTCCTCTAGAGAGATTTGCGTTTTGAAAACTAGTCAAACAAGTTTGAGAAGCAAAATCTTGGAAAATATCAAAGGCGTAGGCCACCTAGTCTTAGTTTTGGACGAAACCATCACAGAAAAAAAAAAAAAGATGATAAATACTTTACAAACACTACTAAAAAAACGCATTCATTACCTTATCTCTTTGTGTGCACAAAACACAAATAGATAAGAGAGAGAAAGAGAAAGAGAGAGAGAGATGGATTCAGTGATCACTCAAAAACCTCATGCAATATGCGTACCATACCCAGCCCAAAGCCACATAAAGGCTATGCTCAAACTAGCAAAGCTCCTCCACAGCCGAGGCATTCAAATAACATTTGTCAATACTGAATACAACCACAACCGCTTCCTAAAATCCGGTGGGCTGGACTCTCTTGCCGGCTTGCCTGATTTTCAGTTTGAGACCATCCCTGATTGTCTGCCTCCATCAGACTCCGACTCCACCCAAAACCTCATTGATCTTTCTGAGTCGCTCCAAAATAATTGCTTGGTTCCGTTTTTAGGCCTACTGGAAAAGATCCCTCCTGCGACTTGTATCGTTTCCGACGGGTTCGTACCGTTTACTATTGATGCTGGTGAAAAGGTTGGGATCCCAGTGGTACTGTTTTGGACAATTGCTGCTTGTAATTTCATCAGATATTTTCACTTTGATGATCTAAGGGAGAAGGGGAAAGGTACTTATATGATTTTAATTTTAATCTTTAATTAGTAATGATAGACACAAAGAAAAATAACAGAAAAAATATTACAAACCTGATACACAGAATGATGTATATATTAATGAATTTGTTAACACTTAAATTGTTTCAACTTGTTTGGCGGCCTCAACTAACTCTTGCAATCAATCCGAGTGCATTTTCTGTACTTTTCATTACTCTTTCTTTAGAGAGTTTCATGAGGTCTCTTTTAAAAGGCTGAATGATTAGATTTATGACTGTAAATTAGCGGATACAATTTCTCTTAAGTTTTAGGGTAAATTATAGTAAACTCCCTTAAACTATTGATGTTTGGCACTTTACCCCCACCAAAACCAAAAAAAAAATTATCAAATCCGAGAATAACCCCGTCCAACAATTTTATTTTGACACTTTTCACCAATTGGTTAAATTTTGGTCCAAAATTTAATGGAAATTTGTCTTATGAAAGGTATTCGTTTGAAGGATTACCCTAGCATTATCAAAAGCACAGATCCGGAAGATATCATGTTTAAGTACAGCGTTGAATCTGCTATGAGGTGTACTAAAGCTTCCGCGAATATTATTAGCACATTCGATGACTTAGAGGCCGATAATGTGAGTATTCTTTCCGCCATGATACCCCAAGTTTACACAGTTGGGCCGTTACAACTACTTTTAAATCTAGTACCAAAAGAAGAGCATCTAACTTCCTTTGGGTATAATTTATGGAAAGAAGAGTCTCTATGTCTCGAATGGCTAGACTCAAGAGAATCAAGTTCAGTGCTTTATGTGAACTTTGGCAGCATAGCAGTCATGTCGTCTAAGAAAGTTGTTGAGTTTGCCTTGGGACTTGCTAATAGTGGGCAAGACTTTTTGTGGATAATTAGGCCTGATTTGGTCATGGGTGAGTCTGCAATCTTACCATTAGAATTCCAGGAGGTGACTAAAGAAAGAGGATTCATAGCGAGCTGGTGCCCACAAGAGCAAGTGCTTAGTCATCGGTCTGTTGGAGGATTCTTGACACACTGTGGATGGAACTCCACTATTGAGAGTTTGTCTACTGGGGTGCCCATGATTTGCTTGCCATTTTTCGGAGATCAACCGACGAATTGTAGGTACGTGTGTACCGAATGGGAGGTTGGATTGGAGATTGATAGTGATATAAACAGGGATGATGTGGAGAAGGTTGTAAAAGAGTTGATGGAAGGAGAAAAAGGTAAGAAAATGAAGAACAAAGCCTTGGAGTGGAAGAAAAAGGCAGATAAGGCCACAGGGGCACATGGGTCCTCTTCTCTAAATTTGGACATGTTGGTAAACAAGTTCTTCAGCCAGTAGAAGAACAAGAACTTTTTTCAAAAAAATTGCAGCTTAAAAGATTCCACCATGTAATATTGGGTCGATTAAGTGGTTATGTTTCTGAATATAATTAAAATATTTTGAGAGGAAGGATTTAAAGAGGACCATTTATTTGTTCCTTAAATGCGGACCAATTATTTTAAGGGGGTGAACGGATGAATTTTTTTATGAAACTTGGTGAAGATGATCTCCATGATTAGTAGATCATCTCTACTAAATTTTATTAAAAAATTCAACTGGGAAGTTTGTTAGCTAACATCCTAAATTTTAACGGCAAAAAATGTACATATATATCAATTTTTTAGTTAACCCTCTTCCCGATTGAATTTTTCAATGAAATTTAGTGGACGTAATCTACTAATCATGGAGATCATTTTCACCAAGTTTTATCAAAAAATTCATCCATTTACCCCTCAAATTAATTGGCACTCTTAAGATCCTTCCCCTGTAATTATGTTTGATTAAATTGTTAATTTAATTATCTTTCGTGTATAAAAATCATTGGTTCAATCCAGTCAAAATAATTATTAATTTTTAAAATTAAAAGAGGGTAATTTTTTTCTAGTACATAGTTAGTGTTTCTTGTGATAAATATTCGGTTGATATCATAATGGCTTATAATTAATTTAGATATTTGACATAAAATTTAGTAATTTTGAATTGATATAATATAATTAATATAATAAAATTGATGAGCATAATTTGAAAAAAAAAAAAAAAAGAGATAGCATTTATTTTCACCAGTTGATCGACCAAACCATTCCCTAAAATACATCTTGTTCCATTTTTTTTATTTTTTTTTTAAATTAGTGGTGTCAAACTCACATAGAGCTAAGTAATTAAAGGCCAAAGGATAAATGACACTAACCAATACGTATGGTCTAAAACAAGACGGGAAAAGGACAAAACAAATTTTGAAAATTGATATCGGTTATAATTCTATTTTTGGTATCCTTGTTTTTGGCAATTTATTTCTTGAAATTGTTATTTGGTTGTAATCTAAATCTTGAGCCAAATTGACCTAATAAAATACTGGTACTGATATGGCTTTCTCTCAAGATACGAATACAAATAAAATGAGATTCATTGTGATTATAAAATAATTCAAAGAAATTTAATATAAAATGGGGGATTTTAATATATGTTGTCCAAATTATTGATTCAAATAAAAATTATAGAAATAATTTGTGATAGGCACCTGTAATAATTATAGTAATGCATACTATGCAACACAATAGATTGTTTTTTTGTTTTATTTTCTTTTTGTTATATAATATTATAGCATTTTTTTTTCTTTAATTCTTTTGGTCTATATCTAATACTATATTTTTCCTACTGTTTTTATTGTTTTTTTTCCATATATAATTAGGGGTGGGTTCGGTAACCGAATCGAACATGCAATACTTATACAGAACCGAATATATAGTATACTAAAGATTAATCACGATATCGAATTGAAAATATGTCGGTAATCTATTCTCCAGTTGCCAAATTTTTCGGTTGATTTGGTAACAATTTCAGTAATATCGAAAATCCTCAAAATTTGTGTTTTAACATGTGAAAGAACCAAATCAACAATATGTACTCTTAAAAAGGCAAAGAACAAAAAATTTATCAATTTAGAGAGGAGATAATGCAAATGTTTAAAAACTAGGGCAAAATGAACTAATAAAAAAACAATATAATCAAAGAGAAGAGAGATCCGTCCTTTAATGGTTAAAATTAGGGCTGAACAAATCTTGAACTGGTCTCATATATTTAATTAGTTGATATTGATATTTCTTCTGCCTTATTTAATGTAGTTACGTTGTCTTACTTGGTGAAAGACTACCTCAATTATCATTTAGGTGCGTTGAATCTAATTGTGGGCCGTTTGAGAGTAGTCCCATGGTTTAGCTATGTTTGTATTAGTAACTTTGGACTTCAATAGGCTTGGTGTATATTGCTACTTTCAGTGGACTAGTCTTTAATATAATTCATGTATATGATATAATGAGTTTGGATTTTTTTTTTCTTATTTTTATTTTGAGCCAGGCCGCAAGCCATGACTTGCACCTTTTATTACCAAATTTGAATCCAGGTTAAACCAATATATCCGAGTTATGCCACATAACATTTATCTATCACTAAATACAACCACAACCACCTCCTTCAATCTAAAGGGACGATTTCATAGACGGCTCACCGAATTTTGTTCATTGATTATCCCGGTATCCCCTATAACGAGAGTGGGCATTAGGGGACGACTAACAAGTGACGCGCCGAAAATATTTTCGTGCTTAGGAACCCAAGTGTAGGTCATCAAGTTATAATACTTGGTAAGTCCAAGTGTCGAACCACAAGGATAGTCGGAAAGACGATGTGGTGATTACGAGTCCAAGGCTTTGTTCAAGAGAATTTGATTGGTTGATTTTAGTTATTGATTTTAAAGTCCTACAATAAAAATTAAAGTGATGTATCAATTGATAAGAAAAGGCTAAGGCATTATAGAATTCATTTGCTTTGCAATGTTATGTAAAATTAATCTCATTCAAAATTCTCAATGCAATTCTTAAGTGTTGAGTACCTTACACTTTTCTAAGCAAAAGGGTGTGAAGCAAGAGCAACTCATTCCCATATAAATGCCATATAAAGAAAGGGTGTAAGTAAAACTCAACACAAATGTATCTCTCATTTTTATCTTGTAACAAAGGGTGTCAAGCAAGTGCAACCCATTCCCATATAATGTCCAACCAAGATGCAAACTTGAGATACACCAAAAGAAAAGGCATAAAATTAAACTAGGCATTGAGAATTCATTGTTAGTTTTTCTAGGCAATTGACTTGATTATGAAAATGGCCAACTAAAAAGTTTAGCTCAATAAATCATAACATTTCATTGGTCTAAGATTGGGAGGTCTAGGTGGAGATTAAATCATCCGGTTTAGACACATTTGATAAATACAAATTGAATCCTTAAGGTGATTAGTGTAGTTGATTATGACATAAACTTAAGAGATCCTCTTTGGCAACACTCTAACTAAGAAAATATTGAGTCTCAAAATCACATAAAGTGTAGAAAGCACTTAATATATCATTAAAGCATTGAAGGATTGGAATCTCAAATTTATGGTATTTCTATGAATATTCAAAGACTAAACATGCTTGGCAATGTAAAGTATCTCAATCATAGAAGGAATGGACATAGGCTAATAAGAAATACACAAATGTATCATATCCTCATTAATGATTGAGATCTATGTATACAAGGCATACAAAGTCTAATCACCTTATGAGGATTATCTTACTAGCTTATGAATGGTTGATTGAATGGAGAAGATGAATGATTCAACAAGTATTTAACAATACTAACAATGGAATGAGAAACAAACTTACATAATTAATGCAATGCAAACTTCATATTTCTAGCCTTAGCAATGAAACTACTCCATGATAGTTGTATGAACAAAAACCATTAAAGGGATTTCCATTTATCTCAAGAGTTTCTCTAACTAGATTTCTTACAAGTGATAGATAATAATCAAAGTGCAAGGAAACGCCACTTAAATAACTAATCTAGGTCTAAAAATTACATATCCCCAAATGAGGGCAAAGAAAATATTTAAATAAAAAGAAAAACAATGCCAAAAATAGCTATTATAACACACTTTCTAAGGGACCCCTGGGTAAACACTTGAGCCTGGAACAAAAATAGAAAGTACGGCACTTTTGGGGAGTTTCCAAGCATCAAAAAGGTAGAAAAGCAGCTTTTGGGGACTGTATTGTGCAATCTGGGAGGTCTCTGATCGATCAGAGGGGAGATTTGGCTTAAAAAGGTGGGCTTTGATCGATCAGAGCACCCTCTGATCAATCAGAGGGCAAGTTCGGGCAATTTTCTTTTTCTCTTTTGGCTTCTATCTCCTTTGAATCCTTCCCAAAGCTTCCCCACTTGCTTCCATAGCCTGAAGGTACAATCAAGACACTAGAAAAGGCTACTTTGAGCCATGTTAAAGCAATTCTTAATATTTTGAGTGTGTGTACAAAAGTGGGTTAATTTAATTAAACTAAGCTAAGATAAACGCGATAATAACAATCAAAATGGCGTTAGCGACTACAAAATTATACGTTTATCAACACCCCCCAACTAAACTCTTGCTAGTCCCTTAGCAAGCAAAATAAAAATAGCTATGTATAATATTCGAAAATGCATTTAGCGCATGCATTAAGCCTTTGAACTCCTAAGTTCCCCTAGAAGACGAGTTGTGTCTCGTGAGGGTTTACAGTGATGATACCCACAAACATCCGAAGTTTGAAATCTAAGTAGTAGAATTGAAGCATTTCCATGAATTGATTCAAGTGTTTGGCATTACTATTACAATTTTCGGAATGATGGCATTTGAATGATGATCTCCATTGCTTACAATCGCCTTTAGAAACTAGCTCCACATTCCCATTTGAACACACTATGCATATGGATCTTTGACACAATCATTTTTAATCACAAATAGTTTTATTTATCAATAGTTGAAGAGAGAAATCTTTCAAAAATAAAAGCTCAAGAACTTTGTCAATTTTAAGCACTTTTCTTTATCTTTTACTTTGACTTTTTGCTAAATTAGCTCAAGGTGGTTTGCATCTCTATGGAGGGCAGCGGTCTCACTTTGTGATTTTGCAATCATAGCTTATTTTGTTTCTTTTCTTTTTAAATACACAAAGGAAGCTATTCACCCTTTTTCCATATGGTAACATTTGCCTATCCTTAATATTAGACAAAATGACTTATGAATTTAGTCAAGTGAAGCTTAAAATTAATATTAAGTTTAAAAGTCATCCAAGTTTTCCATTTTTTGTAAGTGCCATGCATGTGTCCCCTCTAAGGAGGATCTTTTCGAAAGAGCTTTTATTGTTTTTGAACATTACTTCTCTCTACACAAGATGAAAATCACTCTATATGATACCAAAGACAAAATCAAGCCACAACATTATGCATATTCATAGGAAACTACAAGGCTCGAGAATATAAATGAAGCAATGCCATAGAGATTATCACTCAACTACCTTCCGAATTAAGAATTTCATGCCAAAAACCATCAATTCAAGGAAAATTCTAAAAAAATGATCATCATTTTTCAAACTTCGATAAGATAGCAAAATCGATCCTAGCATGGAGAAAATTAACATGAAAGAAAGCATGCTTGAAAATTTGAGATTTGAAAGTGCTCACCCCCCAACTTAAAGTTGGCATTGTCCTCAATGCTTTTGAAGACGACGAAAAATGGGCAAATTCTTGGAAAATTGCTTTCCAATTTCTCCAAAAAGAAGCTAGGATCAATTTCAAAGCTACGATATATAAAAAAATCTAAAAAAAGTGGGTTAGCATTAGTCATACATAATATGCAAAATTAAAGCTTAAGCCATCACAAGTAGTTATGCTAAAATAAATCAACCCAAAAAGAAAATAAAATAAATAAAAATGGAGTTTTTCAAAGCTAGGAGAAGTGACCGTGCTTCTTTTTGGACTTGGGTTGGTAGAGGATGATGCCATTGGAGCTTGGGACAAGTGGGTTTTGAAAATTTTGGTGGGTTTATGAAAAGCTCGAAATTGGGGATCTATGGGGTCAAAATTTAAGATTTTGGTGGATTTGGGTAGAAATTAATGGATGAGAGTGAGGTTTATGTGCTTGAGATGATAAATGGGTAAAATGAGAGGCAAAGATCTGAATTTTAGTGAGGATTTTCGAAGGTGGAGGTGGGGTGAAGAGTATGGATTTTTAGTGAGAGGAAAGTGGTGGGTTTGATGATTTTTGGGTGAAAATGGAGAGATTGATGGAAGATTTGAAGGATTTAATGGATGAATGATCTTTAATGGAGTGTTTGGTGGAGGTATTTTGGTGTTTGAGATGATGAAGAGGGTTAATGGATGATGGGAGAAAGAGGAGCTCGAAATGGGGAAGAAATGGGCTTTTTGGAGAATTTTTTATTTTTTTTTTGCAGAAAAATCACCCTCTGATCGATCAGAGGGTGTGGCTGATCGATCAGAGCCATGGTAGTGGACTTCAATTTTTTTTTGAAAGTTTGATTTTGTGGCTTTTGGTCCATTTAGTCTAGTACCTCTAAGTTTGCTATTTTTGCGTTTTAGTCCCTGAACTTTTTCCAACGTGTGACGATCCTTCTAAAACTCCAGAAAATAGACAAAAATTATATACAAACATGACCTACGCTTGTTAGGCATAGGTCGGGTCTCTTCGAGGGGTGGACTCCTCTAGCGTTGGAATTTCCAAAAACGGTTTCAATCTTTGCCCGTTAACTTTGAACTCGAAATTCGTTTTTGGATCAACCACCATCACGGCCCCAAATGAAAATACATGCTTGACAATATAGGGGCCGGTCCAACGAGACTTTAATTTTTCGAAAAAAAGGTGGAGACGCGTATCATAAACAAGGACTTTTTGACCAAATTTGAAATCTTTTCTTAAAATCGATTTATCATGAAATTTTTTCGCCCTTTCCTTGCTTAATTTTGAATTTTTGTACGTATTTCTCCTTAATTCCTCCAACTCCTCAAGTTGCAACTTCCGGTTGCTTGGTAATGGCTTGAGCTCCATTTGTCCCTCATGCTTTGGTGTTGGATCGGATGTGCTCTCCTTTTTATTCTTTAGATCTTAAACCTTGTCATCAAGAAATTAAAGAAAATACGTTCAAACACTCATCGAATTCATTGGAAGTTATTAGATTGTCTTCCATTGAATTCAAATCGTAAGTATCTTTGAAATGATCTTGGACTAATGACTCTATCATGTTCACATGTTCACTTTCTTCATCAAAATTATTTTGTTGTTTGCTTAAAGAGAACACATTTAGCTCAAGAGTCATGTTTCCAAAAGTCAATTTAACAATTCCATTCTTGCAATTCATGATAGCATTAGATGTGGCAAGAAATGGTCTTCCTAAAATGACGGGAATTTCATTAGCGGGATTTGCTACCGGTTGCATATCAAGAACAATGAAATCAACGGGAAAGTAGAATTTATCAATTTGCACTAAAACATCCTCTACTATCCTTTTTGGTATCTTAACGGATCAATCCGCTAATTGAATAGTCACTTTGGTGAGTTTCAACTCTTGTAACCCCAATTGTTTGTACACCGAAAAAGGAAGTACATTGACACTAGCTCCCAAATCAAGCAAGGCATTGTTTATACGACAATTGCCAATTAAACATGAAATTGTTGGGCAACCGGGATCTTTAAATTTTGGAATGCGAGTGTCTTGCATGATCAAGCTCACTTGTTCCGTCATAAACGCCTTTTTCTTAACATTCAACCTTCTTTTGGTAGTACACAGATCCTTAAGAAATTTAGCATATGAAGGTATTTGCTTGACCGCATCAAGCAAAGGAATGTTGATCTTGACTTGCCTAAACACATCAAGAATTTCGGCATTTCGGGTTTCCTTGAAAGGTTGAGATAACCTCTCCGAAAAAGGAATTTTGACACTATTCTTGATTTTCTCCAAATCCTCTTTTCCAATTCTTTCTTCTTCCCTCATTCTCTCTTCTAGGATGATCTCCTCAACTTGACTTGACTCGGCTATATCCACCGGCTTTTTGGCCTTAGGAACTATAGTTTTGTCAATCTCTTTCCAACTCTTAAGGATGGTGATGGATTTTAACTCCTCAACATTTCCACTCGATTCACCCTCATTGATCACTAAAGCTTGGCCTCTTGGATTGGCTAAGGGTTGGGATCGAAATTTTCCTTTTTCTTGGGTAGATAACGCGGTTGTGAGTTTGAACATTTGGGTTTTTAAATCACTAACCTCTCTATTGGTCTTATCTATAAATTGCCACAAAAGAGACTCCAAATTTGAATTTGGGTTTGGGTTAGTTTGGCCAAAAGAGTTGTTTTGGGGTGGAAGTGGTCTTTGTTGGTAGGAATTTGAATTTGCATTCGAATTTTGATGAGCATTTTGGTTTCCCCCCAACTAAAGTTAGGATGATTTCTCCACCCTTCATTGTACATTTAAGAAAATGGATCATTGTGTGGCCTAGAATACGAGTTCATAGCATTGACTCTTGAGGGACTTTGAAGGACCTCTTTGAAGGCTGGAATTGTCTGACAATCCTCCGTGGAATGTCCCACTTTCTCACAAATGACATAAACAGTGCTAGTACCTACACTACCTTCCCTCATTTTACTAGACTACATGGTTTCAACTTTCTTTGACAATTGAATAAATTTTAACTCAATATCATCACCTTTGAACAATTGGTACAAACCCCCTCTATCGGAAACTTTACCCTTAACCTCGTCCGTGTAGGTGTTCCAATTTTGGGCACCTTTGGCTATTTCATCAAAGTACAACAAAGCTTCCTCCGGACTTTTGTTCAAAAAAATTTCATTACACATCGTTTCCACAAACGTGCGCATGGCGGGAGTGAGTGATTCGTAAAAATAGCTCACAATACTCCATGTCTCATGTCCATGATGGGGGCAAGAATTCAAAAGTTCTTTACATCTTTCCCATCACTTGTAAAAACTTTCATTTTCTTTAGGAGAAAATTTTAAAATTTGCCTTCTCAAAGTATTGGTTCGATGAACGGGAAAGAATTTTTTTAAAATTCGGTTTGTAATTCTTGCCAAGTTCGAATGGAATTGGGACGTAGAGAATTTAGCCATATTTTGCCTTATCCTTTAAAGAGAATGGAAAAAGTTTTAACCTCATTACTTCCTCATTTGTGTTAGCTTCTCTAAAAGTAGAGCATACTTCCTCAAAATCTTTTAAATGCAAGGAAGGGTTTTCAGAATCCATACCATGAAATGATGGTATATGTTGCAACATGCCCGGTTTGAGAGTAAATGTTCCGACTTGACCTGCGTGAATGACAATACAAGAGTTTAAAGTGCCTCTAGAAGGTTGAAGATAATCTCACATGGTACGGACCGGACGATTGTGATCATTGTTCTCTCCGGCATTTGACTCATTGTCTTCGTTATCCATCTCGGATGGAGTGGGTGAAGGAGAAGGATGCCTTGGTGGTGGTCGACCTCTTAGTGGACTTATGCGAAGATCAATGTATAAGTCCCCGAGCATAAGCTCGGAAATGCGATCTTAAAGGAAAATGCCACCTATAAAAGAAGAAAATAATAAGCAAGAAAAACTTATTCACAAAAGGAGAAGATATACTTACAAACCAGATTTTTGTACAAAATCCGTAATCCGTCTTTCGCTGTATCCCCGGCAACGGTGCTAAAAACTTGACGCACCGAAAATATTTCCGTGCTTAGGAACCCAAGTGTAGGTCGTCAAGTTATAATACTTGGTAAGTTCAAGTGTCGAACCACAAGGATAGTTAGAAAGACGATACGCTGATTACGAGTCCAGGGCTTTGTTCAAGAGAATTTGATTGGTTGATTTTAGTTGTTGATTTTAAAGTCTTACAATAAAAATTAAAGTGATGCATCAATTGATAAGAAAAGGCTAAGGCATTATAGAATTCATTTGCTTTGCAATGCTATGTAAAATTAATCTCATTCAAAATTCTCAATGCAATTCCTAAGTGTTGAGTACCTTACACTTTTCTAAGCAAAAGGGTGTGAAGCAAGAGCAACTCATTCCCATATAAATGCCATATAAAGAAAGGATGTAAGTAAAACTCAACACAAATGTATCTCTCATTTTTATCTTGTAACAAAGGGTGTCAAGCAAGTGCAACCCATTCCCATATAATGTCCAACCAAGATGCAAACTTGAGATACACCAAAAGAAAAGGCATAAAATTAAACTAGGCATTGAGAATTCATTGTTAGTTTTTCTTAGGCAATTGACTTGATTATGAAAATGGCCAACTAAAAAGTTTAGCTCAATAAATCATAACATTTCATTGGTCTAAGATTGGGAGGTCTAGGTGGAGATTAAATCATCCGGTTTAGACACATTTGATAAATACAAATTGAATCCTTAAGGTGATTAGTGTAGTTGATTATGACATAAACTTAAGAGATCCTCTTTGGCAACACTCTAACTAAGAAAATATTGAGTCTCAAAATCACATAAAGTGTAGAAAGCACTTAATATATCATTAAAGCATTGAAGGATTGGAATCTCAAATTTATGGTATTTCTATGAATATTCAAAGACTAAACATGCTTGGCAATGTAAAGTATCTCAATCATAGAAGGAATGGACATAGGCTAATAAGAAATACACAAATGTATCATATCCTCATTAATGATTGAGATCTATGTATACAAGGCATACAAAGTCTAATCACCTTATGAGGATTATCTTACTAGCTTATGAATGGTTGATTGAATGGAGAAGATGAATGATTCAACAAGTATTTAACAATACTAACAATGGAATAAGAAACAAACTTTCATAATTAATGCAATGCAAACTTCATCTTCTAGCCTTAGCAATAAAACTACTCCATGATAGTTGTATGAACAAAAACCATTAAAGGGATTTCCATTTATCTCAAGAGTTTCTCTAACTAGATTTCTTTCAAGTTATAGATAATAATCAAAGTGAAGGGAAAAACCACTTAAATAACTAATCTAGATCTAAAAATTACATATCCCCAAATGAGGACAAAGAAAATATTTAAATAAAAAGCAAAATAATGCCAAAAATAGCTATTCTAACACACTTTCTAAGGGACCCCTGGGTAAACACCTGAGCCTGGAACAAAAATAGAAAGTCCAGCACTTTTGGGGAGTTTCCAAGCATCAAAAGGTAGAAAAACAGCTTTTGGGGACTGTACTGTGCAATATGGGAGGTCTCTGATCGATCAGAGGCTCCTCTGATCGATTAGAGGGGAGATTTGGCTTAAAAAGGTGGGCTCTGATCGATCAGAGCACCCTCTGATCGATCAGAGGGCAGGTTCGGGCAATTTTCTTTTTTTGTTTTGGCTTCTATCTCCTTTGAATCCTTCCCAAAGCTTCCCCACTTGCTTCCATAGCCTGAAGGTACAATCAGAACACTAGAAAAGGCTACTTTGAGCCATGTTAAAGCAATTCTTGATATTTTTGAGTGTGTGTGCAAAAGTGGGTTAATTTAATTAAACTAAGCTAAGATAAACACGATAATAACAATCAAAATGGCGTTAACGACTACAAAATTATGCGTTTATCAACAAGGCAATAGGTTAGGGCCCAAAAATTCTTGGGGCACCAATATTCGTTTGCTTATATATATATTTAAAAAAAATTTAATTAATAATGCAGCTTTCCAAGAAAAAAAAACACAGGTGTCCAAAGTTCTAATGTAGGGAAATAGCCACTTCAACTCTTCTTTGATTATTTGTTCCCATATTCAATCTTAATCTTCTCATGCTGCAAGATATAATTAGAGAGGTACCAAATATTGTCTTACATTCAAATTGATTTCAAAACCATAAGAAAGAAGTAGAAATTTAATCTTAGGTGTTGTTTACTTGCCACTTAATTTGCCACTCAAATCTGAAAACTTAAAGTTGTTTAGTAACCTAAAAAATTAAGTGGTCACTTAATTTTTACCACTTAAAACTTAAAATTTTCATCCAAAATTTTAAGTGGCCACTTTGCCACTTAAATCTGAAACTTAATTTTAAAAGATGTAAAATGTCCATTTTACCGTCTTTCTTTTAACAAAATTACACTCAAACAAATGCTCCATTCCATTGGGTTTTAGTCCCCTGCTCTCCATTACCTACACTATTTTCAAAGCCTTTTCCATTTTCCCAGCCTTGGAGAGTCTGTTGATAACCGAATTGAAAACTGCATTACGAGGAGGTGGTCCCCTGGTCTCCATCACCTGAAATATCTTCCGGCATCTCCAAGGCCAAATGAATAGTTTTATCCTCCTAACAAAGCGAGCTGATAAGGAAATTAAAAAATGACTGAGGTGGGTATTTGTCCTTCCCAGTCCCTTTTGCCTTCATTGACGCATATATAGAATGGGCATCTTAACCTTGCTACCTTGATTAAGGGGAATTAGTTGGGTAAAATTGTCATACTAAAAAAAATTCAATTTTCAAATGTGTTATATTTAAACAAACAACATTTTTTCAGATACAATTTTCAGAACTAAACAAACAACTTTTTCAGTTTTCAGTTTTCAGTTTTTTTACTAAACGCCAATTTAGTATTTTTTTTACTGGGTTCTTTACCCAGGACCTAAAAATGGAAGGGGCCTCCATCCAGCAAACACGGATGCTACACAAGACCTAGCCGTGGTTTGTGAGGCCATCCCGAAGGACTTCTTGGCCCCATGTTTTAGCCTACTCAAAAAACTCCCTGGAGACAGGTCACCCGGGATTAATCCTTTAGTGACCTACGTGATCTCCGATTGGTTCATGACGTTCATATTTAACGCTGCTTAAAGGTATGGAATTCCCGTCTTGTTATTTTCAACAATCCCGGTGTGTGCTTTTTATGGGAATTTATCAAGTTCCAATTATCATAAAGAAGGGTCTAATGTACTAGCATACCTGCACATGTGATGCATTAGAGAAGATCGATACACACGCGTGCACGTATATATGCTAGCTTACCCTGCACATGTGATGCATTAGATTTTGTATAAGTTTAATTTGAATGAAAAAAGTAAATAAATGTAATTAATTAGTGAACTAGTGGTTTAGTGTATGCAACTACTTTGGAAGTAAGGGTTCTAATTCTCACAAAAAGCAGATTATTTAATGAAAACAGAGACCGTAATAATCTCATAGACAATTCAAAAGTCTAGCAAAACAAAACTTCAAGTCGCTAAAAATTGATCCCGACTTTATATATATAATAATATAGATGTAATCAGGCTCTAACACATACAATTAGTGCTAGATGAAAACTTTGGGAAAACTTTGAGACATAATAGAAACCATGCTCTGATAAGGTGTAATAGTGTATCAACCGGCGGCACACGAAACTTTCATCAATACTAAAAATATATTTTTTTGTCTCAATAGATAAATATAAAAGTTATGTGATCTAGTTATGACACCAAAATTGAGGTATATGTTTTTCCTACCTATTTTTCTGTTACATTTATTGTTTTTTCAATAAAAAATCATTTGATTGGACTTGAACCATTGAGTTCTTAGTTAAACATAATGATACCTTGCCCTTTGACTATGTACTTCATCTATTCAATAATTTTCAGCTAATTACAGAAAGAAATGATGTACAGTTTAATTATATTAAAAAGAGTTGTGGTTGTCGAGACACTTATTTTATGTTTCCCGTTTTGCCCTTGCATTTTTTTCATTAAATAAATGTATTACATTGCATGTCCTAAGTGCTATTCAACATCAATATTTAATTACTTTCTATCTTATAAGTTAGATATTCTCATGCATAACATATATCGCGTGTGCAAAGGCATATAATATATAGTAAGGCTAGGCCCCTAATTAATTAATTAATTAATTAATTATTTTCTTAAATTCACATACTAATTTATTTTCTTTGCAGATGAAATCTTCCTCGCTATTTCCTGGACACTGTAGTATATTGGATTATGGACATGAAAAACATTCGTTTGAAGGACCTCCCAGCCTAAATTTGACCACGGATGCAAATTCATTCATTTCTAACTTCTCCGTAGAAGTAATTCATAGTGAAACTTTCGCGAATATTATTCAACCATGACTCCACAACTTTACACCATTGGCCCTTCGAGCTAGTTATGAATAACCTATCAACCAAAGACAATTTACTCTCTATTTCATATAGTTTCAATAAGAATGTTCTTGCGCTGCCTCAAATGGCCAGGCTCAAAGGAATACAACTTCGAGATATATGTGAACTCTAGTAGCATAGCAGTAAATTTGTTGTAATGTATTATCAAATGAATAGTTATTCACTATGTCAAGACCTAACAGTCACATGGGCTCCACGTCATATAGGCTCAAAATTACGCCACAAATGAATAATCGTGTAGAGACTATAAATTACACATCGAAAAATTGAATCATCTCAAAACAGTATATAAGAATAAAAGACTATTTCACTTATTGCCAATTAATTTTGAATTAAATGTCTTGAACTCTAATAATAGCAAGTGGAACTCTACTATTGAAAAATTATCGACGTATGTGCCCATAATTTGTTTGCTATTTTTCGCAGATGAGCCATGATAGTTCAGTGATTTCAAGGGTGGCGATGTTGAGAATATTGTGAAAGAGTTGATGGAAGAAGAGAAGGGTAATAGAATGAAGAACAAGGCTATGGAGTGGAGGGAAATGGCCAAAAAGGCCACGTGGGTAGGTGGGTCATCTTCATTGAAATTTAACGTGTTGAACGCATTTTTTAATCATTAACTTTTTTTGGTGAACAACGGGAAATATTTTAATCATTAACTAGGAATAGATTTGGATTTTGTCGCTAGATCGAATCCAAGGATATATTTCTGATGTTAAGTTTATGGCTAAATTAAGATTGTAAGAAAATAACATTTCTTTGATTAAAATTGAGTATTTAATTTGTGACTGATGTTGTGTTCTGATAAATACTTCTCTATTTAGTTCTAACAATTTTTTAACAAATCAGATATTTAGTATTTGATTATAATTCTACTTTTTTTCATCGAGACCTCAAATTCTTATTTGTGATACTTGAACCAATTTTTTAGTAGGCAGCGATTAATTAAAAAGTTTTTGTGAATCAAATAAAATCACTTATGTTTTATATAAATCATTATTGAGTCAAATAAAATCACTTTACGATTTTCGCTACCTAACCATATATGTGCACTAATTAAGCATGCGCACATGTTGGTCAGTTATATCTTAATTTGTTTTGGAAATTTGAGTACAAAAGCGACCATATTTCGAATATTTAAGATTAAAAATTACAATTGATCAACATAATTAAAAACATCTCTCACATATTTGTTTTTTACTATTTAAAAAAAAACAACTAAATAAATTATTATAGTGAGTGCGTTTATTCATAACTATCAAACAAGGTGGACTGGTTTTGTTTCTCTCTTTTACTTTCTGGACTATTTACTTCAGATTTCACTTTTATTTTGGATAGAAACGTTAACGAACTAGTAATTAACTTAATTAGTCAAATGTTAATAACCTGTTTGGTTGTGATAAAAATGAAAAATACAATATACAATTGCTTAATTGTTTTTAATACAGCTGAATAGAGAGACCACTAGTGGAAATACTCTAATAAGATATAAATAGATTAATAGAGTATCAAGTAAGAGTTCGTTTGATTGCATGAATTACCTTGTTTATAATTATTTTTTTATTTCAACCAATTTCCTGCAGGTGGGCAGTGATTAATTAAAAAGTTTGTGTGACTCAACTAAAATTCTTTTGGCCAGCTTGGTTCGGTAAATTGTGCAATTTTGAAATTAATTAGTTTGGTTTCGATAGATAAATTATAAAGTTGTGCATTTATAAATAATTGAATTTTATTTCATAGTATTTGAAGACTTAAATGAGAAATTCCGAATTTTAAGAGTAAGAATATGTTTTAAATTAATCTAATTTATAAAGCTTGAAGTGAATTTGTTTAGTTCTAGCTAGAACTAGACAATTTCATGCTTTATTTAAAATAACTTAATTTGAGTATTGAACAAGAATCAACATAAACTAAATAAATAAAAACGTCCAATTCACAATTCAAGGACAACAAAACCGGACCTTAAATATTCTATATACATCATTACTAAATCAACATATGCTAAGAATAGGTTAAAATAAGTATTAGTCAAATTTAAAATGATTTTATAATAAAATAAACCATAGGCACATATTTTTCAATTGTGCATGTCTTTGTTATGGAAAAATGAGTACAAAAGCGACCGTATTTAAAATATTAAACATTAAAAATTATAACTTATTGCTATAAATAAAAACATTTTTGTGCAAATGTGAGAGTAAGTTTAGATATGTAGTTTCACTTGAATTACTCCGCATATGTAATCCTAGGGAAAAGTAAACTATCACATGTTCGTTTTTAACACTATTCACTAATTTTATAAAAGAAATTTAAATAATTATAGTGAGTGCGTTTACTCGCAACTATCATACAATTTTTGCAGAATAAATTAGAATATTTTCATCATGTTTTCTTTATTTAAAAAATATTTCATCATGTTTTCTTTATTTAAAATTTTTGCAGAATAAATTAGAATAAAAAAATTATTAATTTATATGAGAAGTTAAAAAATAAATTAAAACATATGGTGAGATACTATGTATTTCATATTCATTTCTATAAATATATGGCATCATTCCTTCTTTATTTTTTGTGAAAAAAATTATTCCTCAACCCTATGAAAACTTTTTTCATGGAAAAGAGGAAAAAATAATAAGTAATCTCACCTTAACTTATTTTTTTTAACTTTTTACATAAATCAATTATTGTTTTTTTTATCATTTTTTTATGTTGGCTTAAATGTTTAAAAAATATCAAATTTATGATACCCTCATTTTGTCAGCACGTATGGGCCCATAGTTTTAATTTTTGACGTACACATCATATACTAAAAAAAAAATGAAAAATACATTACAAATACTATAAAAGTACCCAATTCATTTCCCTTTGTCTGTGTGAATAAAACACAAATAGAGAAGAGAGATGGATGCAGTGACCCAAAAACCTCATGCAGTATGCATACCATACCCAGCTCAAAGCCACATAAAGGCTATGCTCAAACTAGCAAAGCTCCTCCATAGCCGAGGCATCCAAATAACATTTGTCAACACTGAATATAACCACAACCGCTTCCTAAAATCCGGTGGGCCGGACTCTCTTGCCGGCTTCGCCTGATTTTCGGTTTGAGACCATCCCCGATGGTCTCCCTCCATTGGACTCCGACTCCACCCAAAACATCGCTGCTCTTTTCAAGTCACTCCAAAATAACTGTTTGGGTCCATTTTTAGGCCTATTGGAAAAGATTCCTCCAGTGACTTGCATCGTTTCCGACGGGTTCATGACGTTCACTATTGATGCTGGTGAAAAGGTTGGGATCCCTGTGGTACGAAGTTGGACAATTGCTGCTTGTGGTTTCATTAGCTTTTTTCACTTTTGTGATATAAGGGAGAAGGGTTTTACAATACGTACTGAAAGGTACTTGTAAGATTTTAAATTTGTTTTTTGTTTTTTTTAACAATGATACATAGACACGCAAAGCATAATTGAAAAAAAAAAGAGATCATGCATTTTAAATTAATTATTAATATTGATAAAATATGCAGTGATAGCTAGAAAGCTGATACACATAATGATGTATTTATTGTTAGATTTGTTAACAATTAAAATATTTTAAATTGTTTGGCGGTCCCAACTAGCAATTGATGAATCGACTGCATTTTATGTGCTAAATTTTGTATGGCTATCATTACTCGTTTCTTTACAGAGTTTTATGAGGTTTTTCTATTTTAAAAGGCTAAATGATTAAATTTATGACATACGTTATTATACAATTTCTATAAAGTGTTAGAGTAAATTATAATAAAGTCCCTAATAACATTTGGCATTTTACCCCCAAAACTATCAAATCCAACAGTAAATCCCCTCCAACCATTTCATTTTGACATGCACTTTATGCCAATTTCTTAAATTTCAATCCAAAAGTTAACGGAAATTTGTCTTATGAAAGGTACTAGTTTGAAGGATATCCCAAGTATTATTTGAATGACAGAATCAGATGATGTTGAGGCTGGGGAAAAACAACAATTGTCATTACACACCAACGATGTCATCACCTACATCAAGACGTTGTCAACGCTTACATCGTGTATCGATGATGTAATCACTTACATCGTGCGTGGTAGGTGAGAATGAATGTGAGCCCTTGGATCATAATTGGTGAGATTGAATATGGACCATTGGATATATTTTGTAACTACTATATATATCTCCCCATGCTACTCCATTTTATCATCAAGTCAAGAACTTAGAAAGCTTGGTAAAGAGAGGTTATTGTTTCTCCTAAATTAAGAGAGAGTGTAATTGTTCTCTCCTTATATTTAGAGAGAAGGTGTTGTATCCCATTTTATAAAATAAAATCCTCCGTCATTTGTCCGTGGTTTTTCCTTCAATTTATTTGGAGGTTTTTCACATAAATTCTGTGTGTTATTTTTTCTTCATTTTCTCAATTTTACTTTAGTTGTGTGTGAGCTTCTATTCACTAATATTATAACAGTGGTATCAGAGGGCCAGGTTCATATCTGAATTTATACTAAAATTAAAATAAAATCAGTTGGTGAAAAGGAGGCACGTTCTATGATAGCAACAAATTATGAAATTGAGAAGTTTAACGGGAGTAATTTCTCGTTGTGGAAAATAAAGATTAAAGCAATTTTAAGGAAGGTCAATTGCTTAGCAGCAATTGGAGAAAGGCCCGAGGAGATCACTGACGATGGCAAGTGGAACGAGATGGACGACAACGCAATTGCTGACTTGCACTTAGCACTAGCCGACGGAGATATGGGACACACTAACAAGGTTGTACGAGGCAAAGTCACTACACAACAAGATCTTCTTAAAAACGAGACTTTATACTCTTCGAATGGCGGAATCCACACCAGTGACCGACCATATCAACACCTTGAATACTCTATTTTCACAACTTACAACGTTGGGTCATAAAATAGAGACTTCTGAACGAGCGGAACTTCTACTCCAAAGTCTGCCTGACTCATATGATCAAATCATCATCAACCTGACAAACAACGTCTTGACTGACTATCTAGTCTTCAACGAACTTGCAGCCGCGATTTTAGAGGAAGAAAGCAGGCGCAAAAATAAAGAAGACAGACAGTCAAATTCACAGCAGGCAGAAGCACTGTCGATGATGAGAGGAAGATCATCAGAGCGTGGCTCTAACGAGAGTCAGAATCGCAGTAGATTAAAATCAAGGAGTAAGATGAATTTCAGGTGCTACAACTGTGGCAAGAAATGGCACATCAAAAGGGACTGTAAGAAGAGGAGTGGAGATCCTGAGTCATCAAATGCTCAAGGGAATGTGGCAAGTACCTCAGATGCTGGTGAAGTACTATACAGCGAGATAACACCGAGCTTGGAAGGCAGAAAATTATTCGCTGATGTTTGGCTCTTAGACCCAGGAGCAACCTTGCATATGACACCTCGGAGAGAATGGTTTCATACGTATAAACCTATCTCTGGAGGATCTGTCTACATGGGTAACGATCATGCCTTGGAGATTGCCGATATTGGTTCTATCAAAATAAAAATGTATGATGGTATGGTTCGCACCATCCAGGAGGTAAGGCACGTGAAAGGCCTGAAGAAAAATCTATTGTCTCTGGGACAGTTAGATAATAGTGGGTGCAAAACCCATGTTCAGGATGAGATCATGAAGATTGTCAAAAGCGCGCTTGTGGTGATGAAAGCAGAAAAATTAGCCGCAAATCTGTACATGCTCAAAGGAGAAACACAACAAGAAGGAGAAGCATCTGTTTCATTAGCAAGTTCGGTAAAAGAATCAACGATGATGTGGCACCGCAAACTTGGCCACATGTCGGAACGAGGTTTGAAGATTCTCGCAGAACAAAAACTTCCCCAAGGGCTCAAAAAGGTATTATTACCATTTTGTGAGCATTGTGTTATTAGTAAGCAGCACAGATTGAAGTTCGGCAGTTCTAATGCTAGAAGCAAATCTATCTTAGAACTGATTCATTCTGATGTTTGGCAAGCACCAGTTTTGTCCCTAGGAGGTGCAAGATACTTTGTATCTTTAATCGATGATTACTCCAGGAGATGTTGGGTGTATCCAATCAAAAGGAAGGCATATGTGTTTGTAGTTTTCAAAGTATTCAAAGCGCGGGTGGAGCTTGAATCTGAGAAAAAGATCAAGTGCTTAAGGACAGACAATGGAGGAGAATACACTGGCGATGAATTTGATAACTTCTGTCAACAAGAAGGTATCAAAAGGCAGTTCACTACGGCGTACACTCCACAGCAAAATGGAGTGGCAGAGTGGATGAACAGAACCTTGTTGGAAATGACAAGAGTGATGTTGAGAATTGTGGGGTTAGCCAAATCATTTTGGGCTGAAGCAGTTAAGACTGCTTGCTATGTGATCAATCGGTCACCATCAATCGCAATTGATTTTAAAACGCCTATAAAGATGTGGACTGGTAAGCCAGCTGACTATTCTCACTTACATACATTTGGAAGTCATGTTTATGCTATGTACAATGCCCAAGAAACGTCAAAACTGGATCCAAAATCTAGAAAATACATTTTCTTAGGGTATGCTGATGGAGTTAAGGGGTATCGCCTGTGGGATCCCACTGCCCACAAGGTAGTAATCAGCAGAGATGTACTATTTACGGAAAATAAACTACAAAAGAAAGATGAAAGCGATAGCACGCAGAAAGAAAATTCAAATACTACAACAGTTCAGGTGGAGAATAGTTCAGTACAAGAAAATCCAGCTTCTTCTGAAGATACACCAGAACACGAGATACAAGAACCAGTCCAGTCTGAGGCTATAGAAGTTCGGAGGTCAACTCGCGAGAGAAGGCCACCAGCTTGGCAGTTAGCACTCACTCACATAAACAATAAATATGTTATGGAAACATGGAAGTTGTGTGAGGTAATATTGCATATTGTTTTTTAACGGTTAAATTACACAGGTTATTATCAAAACAAGGTGAGCCAACAACATTTCATGAAGCTACAAGTAGCTCAGATGCATCTCTGTGGATGACAGCAATGCAGGAGGAAATTGAAGCTCTGCAAAAAAACAAGACGTGGAAACTACTACCATTACCTAGTGAACGTAAAACTATTGGTAACAAATGGGTCTATAAGATCAAACGTGATAGCAATGATCAGGTAGAGCAGTACCGTGCTAGACTTGTGGTAAAGGGATATGCTCAGAAAGAAGGTATTGATTTCAACAAGATATTTTCTCTGGTTGTACGACTTACGTCAATCAGAATAGTTCTGGCTATGTGTGCTACGCTTGACTTACATCTGGAGCAGTTAGATGTGAAAACTACATTTTTTCATGGATAACTTGAAGAAGAAATTTATATGCTCGAACCACAAGGTTTTGTTGAAATAGGCAAGGAAAACTTGGTTTGCAGGTTGAACAAATCTCTATATGGTCTCAAACAGGTGTCGAGATGTTGGTATAAGAGATTTGATTCCTTCATAATTAGCCTTGGTTACAACAGGCTTAATTCAGACCATTGTATGTACTACAAGAGGTTTGGTGGTGATAATGAATTTATTATCTTGCTATTGTACGTGGATGATATGTTGATGGCAAGCCCCAACAAAGCTCAAATCCAGGAACTAAAGGCACAATTGGCTAGGGAGTTCGAAATGAAGGATTTGGGACCAGCAGACAAGATTCTAGGGATGCAAATTCACTGAGACAAAAATAACAAAAAAATTTGGCTTTCTCAAAAGAACTATTTAAGGAAGATCTTACGACGCTTCAACATGCAAGATTGTAAGCCAATCTCAACCCCATTACCTGTTAATTTTAAGTTATCCTCAAGTATGTGTCCTAGCAATGAAGCAGAGAGGAAAGAGATGTCTCGAGTACTATATGCATCAGCAGTAGGACGTTTAATGTTGAGTAAATACCATGAATGGCCATTTAACTATCGTAAAAGTTTTAAAATGGTCACCGGACTATAATTCGTTTCATTTAACCCACTCAACTATTTAAGTAGTTCAATTTTGGCCACTCCGTTAAAATTTCCGTCAACCCACTAACGGATTCAAGGGCATTTTCGTCCAAACAGCAAAAAAAAAAAAGAAAAAGAAAAATTGTTCCTTCGTCTTCTCCAACTCCGGCCGGCGCCGGCGAACACTCTGCCTCCTCTTCTCTCCTCGCTTTTTCTTCTTCTTCCCTCTCTCTCCTCGCTTCCGCTTATTCCTCCTCATCTCTCTTCCTATTTTCTTCCTCCTTTTGCCTTGCTTCTTCTTTTTTTCGCCATTACTATTGTCGCCGGAGTACAATCCAAACCCATCTTTCTCTCTCTTCTTAGCCGAGCACAATCTACAGAACAACATCAACCAAACGTACTTTCATCCTCACTTCCAACCTCAACAGAAAAATCGTCTCATCAGCAAGGCAAAAGGAGGAAGAAAAGAGGAAGAAGAGGAGGAGGAAGAAGCGGAAGCGAGGAGAGAGAAGGAAGAAGAAGAGAAAGCGAGGAGAGAGGAGGACGTGGAGTGTTCGCCGGTGCCGGCCGGAGTTGGAGAAGACGAAGGAACAGTTTTTCAATTTTTTTTGCTGTTTGGACGAAAATGCCCTTGAATCCGTTAGTGGGTTGACGGAAATTTTAACGGAGTGGCTAAAATTGAACTACTTAAATAGTTGAGTTGGTTAAATGAAATGAATTATAGTCCGATGACCATTTTAAAACTTTTACGATAGTTAAATGGCCATTCATGGTATTTACTCTTTAATGTTCGCTATGATATGTACAAGACCAGACATTGCACAAGCAGTGGGAATGGTTAGTCGATACATGACGAATCTAGGTGGAGAGCATTAGAGTACAGTGAAGAGGATTCTGAGATATATCAAAGGAACCTCATATGCAGCTTTATGTTATGAAGGATCAGGATTAACTGTCAGAGGTTACGTGGATTTAGATTTTGCAGGAGATCTCGACAAAAAAAAATCCACTTAGGTTATGTGTTTACAATTACAGGAGGAGCTGTAAGCTGGATATCAAAACTGCAGACTGTGGTAGCTTTGTCTACAATAGAAACAGAATATATGGCGGCTACACAAGCTTGTAAGGAAGCAGTTTGGATTCTAAGGTTTTGGAGGAGCTTAGGCACAAACAAAAGAAAACCACTCTATTTTGTGACAGTCAGAGTGCCTTGCATATCGCAAGGAATCCAGCCTTTCATTCCAGAACAAAGCACATAGGAGTACAATATCACTTCGTTCGAACAGTGATAGAAGATGGAATGGTGGATATGCAAAATATTCACACAAATGAGAACCTAGCAGATGTTCTGACCGAGCCAATTAATGCTGACAAGTTTGAATGGTGTAGATCCTTGTGTGGTCTAGCAAAAACGTAAGCATGCATAGAGTTGGCAAATACGGAAAGATGGAAGGTATACGAAGATCTCTCGGATGATTACTTTAATGTGGCAAATATTGTTAAAACCATTTAAGCAATTATTCGCCAAGGTGGAGATTGTTGAGGCAGTGCAAAAACAACAATTGTCATTACACATCAACGATGTCATCGCCTACATCGTGCATCGACTATGTCATCGCTTACATCGTGACGATGTCATCACCTACATCAAGACGTTGTCATCGCTTACATCGTGCATCGATGATGTAATCGCTTACATCGTGCGTGGTAGGTGAGAATGAATGTGAGCCCTTTGTGAGAATCCGCAAATGCGACCCCCGGGTCTCGTCCCCGTTCGTTGGGCGTCTGAAACGTCGGAAAGGATCCCGTCGTTCCGTTTGCTTGGAGTGTTTTGATAATTCATATCGGGTGTCCCTCTATCCTATTTCTAGGTACAAGAGGGTTCATTCAGAGTCGCCAGTACGTTTTACGAGAAAACGGACAAAAAGGGGTCGTGTAAGAGGAAAGGCTACAGATAAGCCTTCCTTACACGTTTGTCTACGAAACCAGGATTCTATAGGGTTCGGGAACTATATTACGGTTTGGGAAGGTGTTAAGCACCCATTCCGCCCTTTCGGTCTCTAGTGGTCTTATATGTTTATTTTATGTTGAAAAACTTGGATGCTTTTACTGACAGTCTACTACGTTTCAAATGAAAACCCTAATTTCTGGGGAAAAACGGGAAAGGGATAAGAGCCTTTGTGTTCCGAGATCCGATGTTTTATTTATTGAAAGATGTAAATATAAATGACAAAAGAACCTTTTATTTTAAAAGAGTATCCCGTATTATTTCCACAGATAATGACGGTTTTCTCGTGTTGTGATTACTTTTGTAAAAGTTCGGATCTATATCGGGACTAATTTAATGTGGAATCAGAACTCTTGAGGAGAGTTATCAGACACGTCGCAGTCTATAGAGAAGACAGGATATGTTGATTTTAATTCCTAGATAAGTCTTATCAGTCCGGGTTTTGAAAATAGAATTTTATCCGGACGATAATCTACTTACTCTTCTAGTTGTGCAAATGGTTTTATCAGGGTCTTTTGTTTTGAAGATGGTAGACTATTTATAACTTGGCAATAAGTTTATTCAAATAAAACGTGGATAAAACGACAGAAATAAAACAAGTACACAGATAAACCTGATTTTCTAGCGCGTTAGGAATCTAGCACAACCATGTTGCCACTTCGCTTACTAGGACGGGCAGCGCCCCGTTAGAAAAAATCGAGTTTTAAACAAGTCTACAATAAAACTAATATACAAATATCTTATTTAATTACTAGAAGAGACTTTCGTTACCTTCCCGACGAGAATAATAATAAGAAAGAAAATATAATACGGCAGAGAGATCTCCGGCGATAATAATCTTCTCCTTCTTCAGATATTTCCGAGAATTCGATTCCCGAGACCGGACACGTCGAGTGTCGAGAATAGATTCAATCTCTTCAGAAATAAGACGATAATCGAAAATGCTTCTTGCTATTTTCTGCTCTGCTCTGGCGATTTTTCTTGCTGTTTTCAGCTATGATGTTGGTGTTTTGTTGCTGTCTAGAACCCACAAGGGTGCTGGCCTATTTATAGTGACGAAAAGGTGTATGTCGCGCGACATTTTGGTGTGTGTCGCGCGAAATTCTACTTTAATGATGATTCTGACTCACTGATGAGTCAGAAAGTGGAGTGGTGGGGTGATTGTCGCGCGACATGTCCCTGTAAAGGGGATTGTCACGCGACATATTGCTTTTATTGATGATTCTGACTCACTGATGAGTCAGAAAGTGGAGTGATGGGGTGATTGTCGCGCGACATATCCCTGTAAAGTGGGATTGTCGCGCGACATACTTGAATGCCGCGCGACATACTTGAATGCCGCGCGACAATCTTGAATGTCGTGCGACATTTCCATTAAAAACAGGTTTGTTTTGCCAACAAACGCTTCCGGGGCAATCTCAGGTGTTCGGGTGGGTCCTAGACTCCAGAAACAGCAGTTCTCGAAGGTCGTTAGGGTTCTTGCGGGCGTCACGGATCGGGGTGTCTACACCCTTGGATCATAGTTGGTGAGATTGAATATGGACCATTGGATGTATTTTGTAACTACTATATATACCTCCCCATGCTACTCCATTTTATCATCAAGTCAAGAACTTAAAAAGCTTGGTAAAGAGAGGTCTAAAGAGAGGTTATTGTTTCTCCTAAATTAAGAGAGAGTGTAATTGTTCTCTCCTTATATTTAGAGAGAAGGTGTTGTATCCCATTTTATAAAATAAAATCCTCCATCATTTGTCCGTGGTTTTTCCTTCAATTTATTTGGAGGTTTTCCACGTAAATTCTATGTGTTATTTTTTCTTCATTTTCTCAATTTTATTTTAGTTGTGTGTGAGCTTCCATTCACCAATATCATAACAGATGATATCATCTTTAAATATTGCATGGAATCCGTTATAAGGTCTTGTAAAGCTTCTGCAAATGTTATTCACACATTCGATGAATTAGAGGTCGATATTGTGAGTTCCCTTTCCACCATAATTCCCAAAGATTACACAATTAGCCCATTACAACTAATTTTAGATCAAGTACCAAAACAAGAGCATCCAACTTCCATTGGTTATAGTTTATGGAAAGAAGAACATTTATTTCTCGAATGGTTAGACTTAAGAGAACCAAGCTCGGTGCTTTACGTGAATTTTGGCAGCGTAGTTGTAATGCCATCAGATAAAATTGTGGAGTTTGCCTTGGGACTTGCTAATAGTGGGCAAGTTTTTTTGTGGATAATTAGGCCTGATTTGGTCATGGGTGAATATGCAATCTTACCTTTAGAATTCCTCGAGGTGACTAAAGAAAGAGGGTTTATAGCAAGTTGGTGCCCACAAGAACAAGTGCTTAGCCACCGGTCTGTTGGAGGATTCTTGACACACTGTGGATGGAACTCGACCATTAAGAGTTTGTCTGTTGGGGTGCCCATGATTTTCTTTCCGTTTGTCAGAGATCAATTGACGAATTGTAAGTTCATATGTACCAAGTGGGAGGTTGGATTGGAGATTGATAGTGATATTAAGAGGGATGATGTGCAGAAGGTTGCAAAAGAGTTGATGGAAGGAGAAAAAGGTAAGAAAATGAAGAACAAAGCAATGGAGTGGATGAAAAAGGCAGGTAAGGCCACAAGGGTACATGGGTCCTCTTCACTGAATTTGGACATGTTAATAAACAAGTTCTTCTTTAGACAATAGAAGAACAAGAACTTTGTTTGAAATTGTGGCTAAAAAGATTCCACCATGTAATGGTAATTGGTTAGATTTTATTTTTTCAGAATAAAAGAAAAAAGAAAAAAAAAATCGCAATTTGTTTGCTCAAAATTTCTCTAATCATCTTAGATGTCTATTCGTTCTGCAGTTGATTATACTAAAATTAACATATATTTAAAGAAATGTGAAAATCTAATCATTTCGTTAACTTGTTTTTAGTACAATTATTTTCTACCATGTTCAAAATATTAATCTTTAATATTGTTCGATTAAGAGGTTATGTTTCTTAATATAATTAAGAGGTTATGTTCAAAATATTAATCTTTATTTTGGCGTAATGATCATAGGTTTTAAATCCAGTCAAAGTAATTATTAATTTTTTTAAATTAAAGAAGGTTAATTTAATTATTTCAAGTACATAGCAAGCATTTCTTGTGATAACTGTTGGTTGATATCACAATCAATTACAATTAATTGAGATATTTGACATACAATTTTGTATTTTAAAATTAAAATACATAATCAATTAATATAATAATATAATCAATGGGCATAATTCGAACATATTAAAAATAAAAATAAATAAAAAGGAGATGGGATTTTGATCAGTCGACCAAACTGTCCCCTCATCTTTTACGGAATCGCGTGGTCCCCCTTTGACTATACGAAAATATGTGGAGCTCAGAGCATATAAAATAAACGTCAAAGAAGAATTAGTTGAAAACTAGTGTTAAAGTAGTGTGGGACATCTCATAAAAAAAGATAAAAATAAAAAATTACTATAGTCAAAGTGACATATAACTAAATAATTGAAGGCAAAAGGATAAATGACCCTAACCAATATGTATGATCTAGAAATAGACGGCCTATATATAACATTTTCTCTCTTGTCTAATATATATAGAAGCTGATTCTAGTCTAAATTTATTCCTTCCTTTTTCAGCCTTCATTTATTTATTTATCTTAGTGCACACAGTACACATTTAGCAAAGGAACCAAAAAGCGAGACAAATAAACTAGCCCACATTTACTCTGCCACAAATTTCTTCACCATCCTCCACACCTCTTTGATAAACACACAATATTGTCATCTCATATGCTCTTTCTTAAAGTGTTTTAAAGCGTTTCTTAGCATGTTTTATCCTAATTCGACTCAAAAGGCCACTTTTGTGGCAAATTGTGTAGCTTCAATTTGTAGGTATTGCTTGGGACATGATCCATGAAGTGAATAGCCTCTAAATATCCAATTTAGAGTAAATTAAAGTGAAGAAACCAAGTAAGATCACTTAATTGTTTCTTTTGAAACAAGTGTTATTCTACTGGAAATGTAGGAATCATCTCTCTCCAACCAAGCGTTTGATCATTCTGAAATTTGAATATGATTTACTTCAAAGACTTACCTAGCTTGTGATCGAAGTTCAAAATGATCATACACCGGGAAGACCTCCATTTGATTGTTGCAAAATGACTGTGCAAATGGACATGGCCATGATTGATCATGCTCTCTCCATGATCGATCCCGGATGTAACAAGCACTCCGATAGCCTTTCCTCTACACCATGATCGATCATGGTCCCACTTGATGGCCTTTTCACACTACTTTCGAGCTAATTTTGGTGTTTTAAAATATTTAAGATATTTTGGTCGATCTTTTGTATAAATACAAGGGCTTAGTTTGTTGTCTAAGATGGTGAGATTTTCTTACAATTAAGCATAGAATTGAGAGGAATAAATTGTGGAGTTCATCTTATATTTTGTTTTTTGATTTTATAATTCTCTTATGTTATAAGAATGAAGTTTACTTCTATAATCTTTGTTTTTACAATTATTATGGAGTAGACTATTTGTTAAGGTTAAAAAAGAAGTTTGGAATGTAATTTTGGGTGATTTTGATCTGATTCCATGGTTAGTATTGATAAATATTTATGAATCCTTTTTCTTCAAATCAACTATTCCACAAGCTTATTAGATATTTTCATATGATGATTTAACTCTATATGCCAAGTATATTTGGTTCTCAAGCATTAATGAAAAGATGATACACTTTTGTATTTCTTGTAATTAGATTGTGATCATTCCTTATATGGAAAATTCATTTATTTATATCAATTATAATAAGATATTGTGCTTCTATATAAATAACATGAACTTGTTATTTTAACCCTTGATACACTTAATGATATGGTGAGTGCTTTACACACTACATGTCATATTTTAGACTCATCATCTTCCTGTTTAAGGTATGACCGAAGAGGATTATGAGTTTATGCCCTAAACACCGTTTCACTGCACAATAGGGATTCATTCTTTATTTATCGATGAAAAGGTCTACACTGGAAGGAAATGTCTCCATCTAGACCCTCCAAGCTTAGGCAAAGGAAATGTTTGTATTCTCGAGTTAGCTTGTTAGTCGATCATTTTCCTAAACAAGTTGATTGCCTAAAATGAATTTTAACCGTGATATCTCAAATGTTCACTTACTGTTGAATCTATTTAATGAGTTGTTTAAGGGAATGAGTTGTTTAACTTCACACCCTTTGCTATGAGATAAGGATAAAAAAATTCACACTCGGTTGAATTTTGATTACTCCCTCTCTTAATATGGATTTATATGAAAATGTGCCTAGCTTTGCACCCGTTGCCTTGGAGAAGTGTAATACACTCTCCACCCAAACGAATAACATATTTGAGATCATCGTATGAGATTATTAGCATTTAATATTGCATTTTGAATTACTTCCAATCGCCTTAGTGCTTTCTTACCATTTTATAACAACTTTCGATTTAAGTTTTAATTCACATTAAAACTACTTACAAACTGAGGAAAACCATTAATCTGTAATATAATCCATTTCTTTCCAAATATCCATGTGGACCTATACTTGGACTTACCAAGATTATATTATAACTTGACGAACATGCACATGGGTTAACACAACACGATATTTTCGTGGCGTCACTCTTATTCACAAATTATTCAGTACTAGTGGTTGCGTGAATATTCTTCAGAATTGCAAAAAAAGAAAAAAAAAGAATTAAGAGAGAGGTGAATTCAATGACATAAAAGCCATACGCAATGTTATGAATTATTTGTTATGCCCAATCTAACTAGGGTTTTGTATGTGCATGCTAAATTAACAAACAAACCACAGTGACATAAAAGCCATAGTCATTTGTATTTTATTGCAAAAATTTGTAAGTGCCCTGATATGGTATTTCTATGATTATTTTTTGATGACTTAGGATTGAGGTTGTAGAAACATTTATATAATAGGCTAAGTACAAGATTTAGACATTTAAATGAATTATAATATGGTAGTATAATTTGATTTAGGTAACTGGTCTCATATTTTGGTTGAGATTTTTTCTACCTTAATTTGTGTAATTGTCTTGCTTGGTGAATGACTTCCTTAATTATCCTCTAGGTCCATTAAATCTTATTGTGGACCGTTTGAAAGTAATCCCACGGTTTTGGCTTTATTTGCATTAGTGACTTTGGACTTTAGTGAGCCTGGTGTATATTGTTGGCTTCAGTGGAGTAGTCTTTAATATAAGCCATGTATCACTACCTAATAACAAGTTTTAAGAGACTGACTCTCACAGTCGCTTAAGACCTCTTCTCCGTCTCTTAAGATTTAAACGACTAACTGTCAATCGTTTAAGTGTTGTCGCATAAACGAAGTGGCTATAGTTCTTAAGCGACTGAGAAATATGGGTCTGTCTCTTAAGAAACTCTTAAGCCACGAACTCAAACTTTGTCACTTAAGGCTTAGGCGACTAAAGGAAATAGTTTAGTCACTTAAGCTAAACTAACATAAGCGATTAACAATGTCTTGGTCAGTCCCTTAAGCTAGGCCAGCTTAAGCGATTAACAATGGCTTTGTCAGTCGTTTAAGATGGTCCAACCTAAGCGACTAGCAAGGCATTCTCAGTCTCTTAAATTAAGTCACTTAAGAGACTAACAAAGCCTTTTCAGTCGCTTAAGCTGGCCACTTAAGTGAATAAATACCATTCCACAGCCATTTGCAATTCTAGCAGCCTACAGGTTTGTTAAACCTGCAATTCAAATCAATTCACCTGCAATTTAAACCAATTCACAGCTAAACTTGCAATTCAAACCAATTCACATTTGCAATTCAAACCAATATAATTTCAATAACAAGTGTTCATACAGAAAGTCAACACAAATACGAGTGTATAATTCACAAACAACATATAAACATTAAATGTAATTCACTTACAACGTTAAAAACTTGTTAACAAAAAATACAAGTCTAATAATAAAAGTTGCGAAAGTACAAATTATCTCTGACTGGTATTCGAACCAGTCGCCCCCTCACTTTTCTCCTTAAGCTGCCTTACCATGTCTTGAATATCTGTGAATTGTCCCTGAAGCTGGCGAATGCATTCGTTCGCTGCCTTGAGTTCTTCCTTCTGAGACTTAAGTTGCTCATCTTGAAACTTAAGTTGCTCCTCCTGAGACTTGACTTTTTCTGCTAAGATCGACTCAGAAGCAGTCACTCGTGTTCCACCTCTCTCCTTAGGCAACTTCCGGCCTGATCTTCCAAGTCAGAAATCGTCGTCCCTCTCGTCGCGCCAATTTCTCCTTCAATAACACTCACTTGTGTTGCAAGTGGGAGAACAATCATCGTTTCATCCTCACCTTCCTCGCACAGGGGGTGTTCGGCTTTTTGTTGTTCTACGAGAGCCGTCACCCTGGCTCTCATTTTCTCCTGCAAATAACAATTCAACAAAAATTAATCCAATAACTCTATTATTAAATGAAAGTCACATCATTATCACAGACATATAGAGAATCTTACCACTGTTTGAGGGTTGTTCTTCTTATATGCTTCCGCATAAGCCTCGACGTGAGGGGCGGATGCTCCTTTGAGCTCGTGCTTCTTCGCCCTAAAAAAGAATGGAGTCGTCCCCGAATAATGATCTTTCTTCTTCTCTGACCGCCTAATTTTCTTCATTCTCTCGCATAAGGCTTACAAAACATTTTACCATTTACAAACAAATATACATTATTAATTGTATAACGTATTCTAAAATATAAATAATACAAAGAGAGAAAGAATCAGAAAACTAATATAAAGAGATAGAATCGGACATTACCACAAAAACGGGGTCTTTAAAGTGTTGCAACAGGTACTGCCACTGCTCCGACAGATGAAGGAACTCAAGAGGGAGGTTCGCCCCATAGGTCTCGAAATGTCGCTTGCAGTCACTTTTCCATTGCTTGTAATGCTCGGATGTAGCATCTTGAATGAAGTCGAATAGCCGGTTATCATCAAAAGGGATGATATAGTTGAATTACAAAAAATTGCAATTGTATTTGCTTAAGTAGCAACGGCATGATATCTTCATTCCTAAATTTGTATATTTCAAAGCCATGCTATCAATGTTTTTTAACAAAGTAACTGGCAATTTACAAAATTACTCTTTAAGGAACAAAAGGAAGGTCATTATATGAAGAGCACTTGCAATGTTCAATTGTTTAAGGCATAGTCTACATATATTATAATTTATCATTTTTTTTCTCTAACAATTTTTTTATATTATTTCTCCAATAAACCTGTGTTTGAATAAGAGAAATAATTGCACCGAGCCAGCGCGACGTTGATCTAGTACATTAATTCTTCTCATGAGAACATAAGTGAAAATTTAAATAACATAAATAATTAAAAATATGTTAGAAAAAATATATACTCCCTTAATCTCAAATTAGGATTAAAGAAATAAGTTTTTCATTTGTCACATTCTGGAAAATAAAGTAAGAACCTTAGTTTGACATGAAATATCTAATTATTATCATCAAAACTAAAAAGCATTTAGAATTAAAAAATGTACATACATAGGACAAGAACACTGAAGTGTCAATTGAAAGAATAAGAGAGAATTGTCTATTCTATTAATTCTAATAAGAAAATTTAAAACCTATAATGTTAAATGAAAAGAAACTGGATTAATATATGCTTTAATAATTTGGGGAGGCTCGAATTTAATTGGGATCTTTCTCATTGAAAAGATAATTAAATAATTAATGATTTACTAATCTTAAATTCTTAAAGCTCCATTTTTATTCAAATTGGGATCTAGATTGTACTGATTAGTTTTTTCGTTTTTAAGACTTGATTTTATTGGGTCAAAGAAATATGTTGTTATGGACAAGTATCAGGCATCTCCAATGGAGTTCGATATTATATTTTCGGGCATGATTAATTACGCCAACAACTTAGGTTTGAATCTACCTCTTCATTTATCTTTCATTGATTTAATGCTCCGTAATCAAGAGCTTAAACTTCAAAGGTACTACGGATTCTACGGATTCTGTATATGCAACGCAAGTATAGTGTTTTTCTTTTTATTAACTACATACATTACACATGCGTAATGGTCTAAATGCGAAAGTGTGCATTCATAGTTGCAAGGGAAGCCATTTAGTCATAAATGAACAGTGAAAAAATAGTAATTAAGTTATAAATGAATAGTGAAAGTCATTTAGTTGCCCTTACCGAGAGGTAGTCGTACACGATATGCTTATGGTCCTTGGGCATCTCCGCATATGTCTCGGCCAGCATAGGTACTCTGTCTCGTACACAACTGCCTATGTCATGTGAAATGAGGCTGTGAATCGCCTCAATCGCAGGCCCCCTGTGCTCATCGGAGTACTCGACAACGATCTTCCCTCCAACTTTGACCATTTGCTGGCCGGGTCTTAGCGCCTATCACAGAACCTCTCCTCTTTTTGGAGGTTGTCGTACCTACACAAAATGACACAAAGTTAATATAATCACCATATATTATAAAGCAAGTAGTTGTAAAAATTTATAACCTATACCTGAAACAATTAAATCCAAGTCCTTGCAGCGAATGCTGCAAGCAATGAAAATACCGGTGCTGGCATTGCTGGAGGTGTTAGACGCTATGGCAGATGCATTGGCCATATTGGCAGCAAGGCCGGCGGCAGTATCAGTGGCAGGATCGGTGGCGATGGCAGATGACCTCAGCGAAAGGTCCCGGATCTCAAATGTTGGTGGTGGTTGTAGCATCATGTATTTAAGTTAATGTTAATTATGTTTTATTAACTCTTTTATATACATGTGAATAACCCTGTGGTGATTCGGATGGTCCGAATCGATTTCGGTTGATAAATAGGAGGTTTTGATTCCTTGCGATTCGTTAATTTAAGTTAATTTTGAGCTATCATAATTCCTCCGTTACTTATCCGATTAAAGTTTTGCTCACGTATGTGTCTAGTATTTGTGTCATTCTACAACTTTCGTGTTTTGGCCGAAAGCTAATTCGCACTCCTTGTGGGTCGAAACAAAGCGCCAAGTAGGTCCATCGCTAAATTCTGGTTGTTTGATAGCGTTTCGGCAGAGCGCTGTCTTCGGTGAATTTCTGGAAAAACTTTGTCCATAATTTGGGAAAACTTTCTCTTAGAAAGTTGTATAGCTTTGAAATACCTTTCCGTGGACATAAAGAACACCTCAATTGGAGTTCCGAGCGAAAAGTTATGGCCAAAACAAAAACAGTGCTCCAGAGCCCAAGTTGCGCGCGGACCGGTCTAGGAGTTCCAGACTCAAGCACGGACCAGTCTGGCCTTTTTCCAGACCGGTCCGGCATTTAAAAATCACCAAATTTTCACCCCGCGGACCGGTCTAAGGGTTTTTGCATACCGGTCCGCACGTCTATTGTAGTAACCGACTTAAAATGAATTAAAGCTCGTTTTAAGTCATTTTTCACCCATTTTTCGACCCAACCTCTTCCACTAAGCTCTAGAGAGTTCTAGAGAGAGAAAGATAGGTGTTCTTGAGCGATCCTTACCTATTTTCACTCCCAATCGAAGGATTAAACATCGAAAAACATCCGAAACACCTCCTAGTTACTATTCATCATCTCCTTCGTTGGGGATTCTTTGGGAAGGGCTCGAAGCAATAAGTTTCTTTCTTCTTTCTCACTCGTAAATTGAGGTAGGGGTTCTATGGCTTTCAAACTTGATAATTATGCTTTATTTACTCGAGAATCATGGTTTTTGATCATTATTTGTATGAAAAACTTGAAGATAAAAAGGGGTCATATTGTTGTTTGATTTATAATGCCATGTTTGCATGATTTAAAGCATGATATGCCTTACCCACTGGTTGTACCGTGTTATTGGAATCATATACGATATCTCTTGGTGGTGTGGATATTGTTTGTGGGGAAAAAATAAAACTATTGATTGATTTATACACACCAAGAGATATATAATTGGTTATACTTAAGTGGGTATGGCATAGTTTGCTTGATGTTTGTATAAATGAGCATGTTTGCATACTGTATACATCATTATTGTGTCAACCAAAGGCTCGAAAAGACCATGGCAAGCTCTAGATCAATTTCTCGGTTTGTGGTTCTATTACTGGCCTTTGTGAAGGATTCTGTGGTTCGTGAATAAGATGGAGAGCTAGTGTCTCTCAAGAACAGATGGTTGTATCAATATGGTGCTTGCCGAGATAGGAAAAATAGGCAGGGCTCGGTGCCCTTTGGTTGAAAAGCCCTAAACCCTAGGGGAGCAATGTATGGCCGCCTATTAGCCACCGGTGTGGAGCCCGGGAATATAGGAAAATTGTCAAGGCACTGATGGTTCTGTGGTTATGATCCTATCTGAGGACTTGAGGTCCAAAATTGTGATCTATTGATATATTCTGGGGCTGATGGGCCATGTTATTCTATAAGGCCGTTGGGCCAATTTATGACTATTATCGGATGGCGGCCGGGCTACCTTGCATTCGGGATCAACATTGGCATATTCGAGCTACGTGATTCTATGGTTGACACATGGGAGGTAACCTGCATTGGCATATGCATTGCATTGTGAAATAAGTAGATGTTTTCCACTGAATTATGTTTTCTCTGCGATTATTTACCCCTATTGAGAGTATAACTCACCCCATTTTCTAAAACTATCACAGGTACTCACGAGTCCCAAGAGGACAAAGAGGCAGTGGGATTAGGGACGAAATAGAAGCTCTGATACGATTCACTTTTAGTATATATATATACATATATTTTTTCCGGGAAGCTACGGACGGCCTGACATTGTATATATTAAGGGAATGCATGTGGTTTTGAATTCATATACACGTATAGGTGTGATGTATGCTTGAACATGATACTACGTTTTTTACGTGCCCTACGTCTAGAATACTTGATGTATATATGTTGTTGTGTATTAGTTTTCTTCTTATACACCTATCCTAGTTTTTACTAGGATGGTTGAGTAATGCTTCAGGCCTTAAATACGGGTGTTATCCTGTAGATTAAGGCGGGAGTGTTACAGTGGTGGTGGTGGAGACATGTCCGTCAATGGAACGAGTGGCAGAGGCTGTGGCGGTAGTATAGACTGTTGCATCAAGGACAATCGCAGCTCATTATTGTCCTCGATTTGACTAAGTTTCTTGGATTTACGACTCGGCTTCGGAGGCATCGTCAAATCCTGAAAAAGTTCTTATGCATATTAAATATCTTGCATGACAATTAATATCACAGAAAAAAATAGCATATATGCATATGGACATAGATCAGGTGATGTGTACTGGTATATATGTTAATCAATCAAATAATATAAATTCAAAGGTTAAAAGAAAAAAGTGCCGCCGAATTTGAATGGGCAGGGTCCTAACTTCCCCCGCGCCGCATATAGACATCATCATTCACTCATAATTATTTTCTTCTTCAATTCTTCTTGACAAATACGCTAATTAATATTCCATTTCCAGTTACTATATATGTTGATTCAAAATTAGTCGCATATACATAATATTAATACTTTGAAAAAAAAAATAGGAAGAAAAAAAAATTAGGCAAAACCAACCCTCTATAACCAAGACATCATTGCTGAACTATGTTCCATGAGTAGATAAATTCTAGTTAAACGTTTCAAAAGGGAAAATGAAATTAGCAATTACCAATGCAAAATAGAAGTATTGGAAGAGCTCTCTAGAAGAATGAATCTCGGCTATAGATAATAACTTAATTGAGAATTTAAGACTAGCTGTGTAAACCCTTTATTCTTTGGACTAGAGAATGAATTTCATTAATAAAATGGAGAGAGCACTATTTTAGACATAAAGGTTGCTGGGTACAACTTAGAGACTAAAGTATCTGTATCGCATTTTAAGACGGAACTATATAAAATACCAAATTATGCACTAGATTATCTGTTACAGTTTCAACAGTAGTAATTCTCCATGCATTTCAGTCATCCATGAAGGCATAGGTCACATAATCATACAAGAAGATCCAAATATTATTTTTCCTTAAATGGTTAATATCTTTCATTATTTCTCTACTTATTTGAATTATCCAATCACTCGGGAATTACTAGTTGAAATATGCCAAGGTGTCTCTAATCCTAATATGCCATCGGTAGTTTAGGATCCAGAAAAAAAATAGTATTTAACAAAATTTTCTAAAGTGCCATAACTTCTGTCATGTTTCCAAGCTATAGGGGACTTATTACTTTTGAGTGAACTATTGCACTTGCATTCTACTTATGGAACATAGTTCAGATATAATCAACTTGAAAGTGGTATTAGTAGATATTGAAAACAAACCTCTTAGTAGAAAATCAATCAGTTTAAAATCCAAACAAGATGTTGAATACTATTTAATTAACTCAAAAATCCTTTAACTGAATTCGTTTTTTAGATTTTTACCTAGGAAATTATTTTGTGCAAGTATTAACCATTTTGTTTAATAATTCCAACCTGACATCTTATTATAGTAATAATAAGTCAGAATTGTATAAGGTTAGAAAAATCTTACAGTCGGTGCTACACAACACTCAATGAATAAGGAAGGATCTACGATTTTGGATAAAGAACAAAAAAAATCGGTTGTACAACTATGTGTGCAAATATTAACCATTGTGGTTTTGTTTTTGTATATAGAAATTGTTGGAGGATCCTTTGTTGCCAAAAAAATATGAAACCAATGCTATAGTCTGCAGTATCAATAAAGCACCGAAATTCGACCCGGAACTTGTTTTATCCAGAAAACCTTTGAATCCAGAAAAACCCAAAAGGTCGATGTACTTAAAAATTATACATGTAGCTATCTTACACTTAAGATGAACCTCAACTGTCTATTTTCTTTTTATGTGAATTATAAAGAGACTTCTTCCAGCTTTATCTGCCTTGTTAAGCAACATCAGTAGTCTAGACTTTGAGGATGAGAATGAGAACGAAAAGCCAAAGGTGAATTCCAAATAAAGAAATGTGGCTTGGTTATCATATATTCAAATTACGACTCCTTTAACAAAACTAATGACTTGCAAGGAAATGTAAGAGAAAAGAAAGTGGCTGCGAATGTAACTAAAAAACTCACATAAGCATCTCCCTACTTCGTTTGCTCACAGACAATCTTCATTTTTAGTTTATACACAAATCTCCCATAACCTGATTTCTCCCCCTATTTTTATTAATAAATAAATCAATATAATATCAAATCATGTATAATACCCACAGAAAATCAATATAATACCAAATCATGTTAATACCCACAGAAAATCAATACCCATAGATATATATATATATATATATATAACCAAATCATGTATAATACCCACAAAAAATCAACATAATACCCACAGAAAATCAATAAAATGAAGTTTTAGGGCTTACTCGTGTTACTATGTTAGGGCTTAAGAGGCACGGCCGGTGGTGGTGGTGAATCGGCGGCGCGAAACAAAGAGGGCAGTGGTAAAATATCGTGCATGTGTTTAAGACGAGACAAAGAGCAGCAAAACAAAACCTAACTTGAGGCCAGAGTGCGTGGAGATATGAGAGTAAGAGACGAGAGTGAGAGTGAGGGGTTTTGAGATAGAGCCGGTGGTGGTGGTGGCGGAGGAACGGAGGTGGTGCCGCGGCTACAGGTGTAGTTCTATGAGGAAGTGATGTAAGAGAGAGATGAGAGTTCTGTTGGTTTTGACATATGAGAATGAGAGTGAGTTTTGAGAGAAGTGATATAATGAAAGTTGAAATTTTAGATTTGGGCGTGATGAAATTTTGATATAGCGAGGGAAGAATCCCGTTAAATATTTTGCTGGAAAAAAAATTAAATCTTAAGCGATAAATATATATATATAATCAGTCGCTTAAGAACTATTTAAGCGACATAATTTGAACAATGTCAGTCACTTAAGTGAAAATAAAAAAATTTAAAAATATATTTTTTTTAAAAATTCTTAAGCGACAAATATATATAATCAGTCGCTTCATTATTACTTAAGCGATTAAAGTTGATCAATGTCAGTCACTTAAGTGAAAATAAAAAATTCTAAAACAGATTATTTCAAAAATTCTTAAGCGACAAATGTATATAATTAGTCGCTTTAGAATAATTTAAGCGACTGAAGTTGATCAATATCAGTCACTTAAGTGAAAATAAAAAAATTTAAAAAGATAAAAAAAATTTAATTCTTAAGCGACAGAGATATATAATCAGTCGCTTCAGTATTACTTAAGCGACTAAAGTTGATCAATGTCAGTCACTTAAGTGAAAATAAAAAATTCTAAAAAATATTATTTCAAAAATTCTTAAGCGACAGATGTATATAATTAGTCGCTTAAGAATAATTTAAGCAACTAAAGTTGATTAATATTAGTCACTTAAGTGAAAATAAAAAATTCTTAAAAAAATTATATATTTATTTATTTAATAATAATAATAATAATCATCCAAACATAAATGATCCTCACATAACCATCTTCATGCACCCTGGTACGACATCCTAGAATTACTATAGGTTGCATCAATATCATCCAAACATATAGGACATGCCTTGTACCCTTTTGTCTGAATGCCTCCCAACATCCCTAATCTTAGAAAGTCGCTAATGGTCCACATCACTGCTGCTTTCATCCAGAATGGCTCATTCTTATGTCGATCCCAAGTCCAAACTCCCGTATCCCACAACACCTTCAGCTTATCGATTAGCGGTCTCATAAACACATTGAGACAATTTTTCGGAGACTTGGGACCTGATATTAACATGACTAGTATATTAAATTCTTTCTTCATACACATTGAAGGAGGTAAATTGTAAGGCATCACAACAATAGGCCAAGTGCTGTGGGACAGAGTAGTAGCTCCAAAAGGATTGAACCCATCAGTTGCTAGACCAAGGCGTACATTTCTAAGGTCATACATAAATTCAGGATGTGACCTGTCAAAATTTACCATGCTTCCCTATTTGCAGGGTGTCTAAGATAATCAGGATCTACAATCCTTTTCCTGTGCCACCGCATTTCTTTTGCAGTGTATGGAGACATGTATAGACGCTGCAACCTCGGTGTAAAAGGGAAGTAACGAACCGTGTTCCTGGGAATCCGTTTACCGTCCTCATAATGTATCCATCTTGACTCTTTGCAAATGGGACATTCTTGCAGCTTTGCACTCTCTTGTAAAACAAGAAGCAGCCATAGTAACATGTATGGATGACCTCGTAACCCATACCGATGTTCTTTAGGGTCTTTTTTACTTGTGCGTATGATTCAAGGTACTTGTTTCTGGGAGGTAATAGATTTTTTCCGAGCCGAGACCATTCATCGTAACATTTATTTGACACTCTACGCTTTAGTTTGATCTGCATCGATTTAAGAATAGAACCTAACACAGTCTCATTACGACCCTCGTACAGTGAAGTTTGTGCTTCTATTAAAAGCCTGTTATATTTGTCCATCGCAGCTTTGGCAATAAGGTCAACATGAACTCCAGTATTAATGTCATTTACATCATCAACAAAAGTTGTATTGCAAAATTCACGAAATGGAAAAGCATCGCCCATGATATTCATAATGGGGTTTATGGAAGGACAGACATTACTACTAGAAGAAGCCAAATTATGTAGATATACCTCCCTTTGGTCCCATAACGAAGGTATATTTGAAGCTTCACCATGTTTGTCCCATATACTATACTCCTCCATAATACCATTACTGGTCAAGTGCTTGTACATCTCATTCACATTAAGCCACCGTTTACGGTTGCGACACTTTGTGCAGGGACACTTATACAATCCGGTCGGTTCATTAGTATTTTATACTACAAATTCCAAGAATTTTAGTACCCCCATAATGAAAGGGTCCGAACCTCTGTAGCACTGCATACAACGTAACTCTTATCCATGTTCCCTATTATTTATTCACGAAAGATATATACACAATTATATATATATTTTTATTTATTATAAAAATTTATATTATATAATTTTCTTTTACATATTAATATAATTTTCTAATAAATATTTTTATATATAATATTATGTATAATACTATATTTACACACAGTATTACATATAAATATTATGTATATAGTATTACACATAATATTATATATAAATATTTATTATACACTAAGTATATATATAATTAGGGTTAATATAGTATTATCTATATAATTATGTATACATATAGATATATATACATAATTATGTATATATCTATACATATATAATATATACATATATAATATTAACATTAATTATATATATATACTTAGTGTATATATAATATTATGTATAATACTATATACATAATATTTATATATAATATTGTGTGTAAATATAGTATTATACGTAATATTATATAAAAAAATATTTATTGGAAAATTATATTAATATATATAATTAATGTTAATATTATATATATACAGATATATACATAATTATGTAAATATCTATATATATACATTTTTTTATTTATACGAGAAACCTGGGATAGATATTCACAACAATAGAGAGCAGGAGCCGAATAGACTTCATCTTGGCTACAGGGGAAAAGGCTTCCTCGTAATCTATCCCATATGTTTGAGTGCTGTGTTTGTTTGTTAATAAGCAAATTGGTAAGTAAGCGCAAAGAGTACGAATCTCTTTCTGTATTCAAGCCTGTTCCTAGTCGCTCGGACTCTTGTTGTAGTATGAGCCTTGAAAGTACCCGAAGTTCGGCAATCCGCACGAATTACTTTAAATGGATCCCTCTCTCTTAATGACTCTTCTTAGGGAGTAGGATCTGTTGCCCAGGAGCTCAGAGAAAGGTAGCGAAGTAATCTTTTCTTTTTCAAGCAAAGAGGTGTGGAGTGGCATTCGTGCAAGCAAGTGAAGTATAATCAGAAAGCCAAAACGATTATGCAACTTGTTCCCTTCAACTACTTAGACGCAGGATAGAAGATGATGGAGCAGCATACCGGAGGAAAACAAAAGTACTATACTAATTCGAATAAAAAATAAAAAAACAAAAGAGAAATCCAAAATGCTCGAAAGAGGCATCCTTGGAGCTAGGTTATTCTGATATAGACAACGTTTGGAGAACGGATGACTAGAACAGATCGGTAAAAGCCTGACTCTATTCCTTGTCAGGAATAGCGGCCTTAGAGCTTTTACTACTATCGGCTACCTAACTGTCGGGAAATCGGGGTTTTGTCGGAGAATCAGTGTCGTGTTGGTGCTACGAGATGGCGATTCCTCGGTACGGTCATTCGGGAAGTCCCTCCGAGGACGACTCCCATATAATATAATTTTTTATAATAAATAAAAAAATGTATATATATAGATATTTACATAATTATGTATATATCTGTATATATATAATATTAACATTAATTATATATATTAATATAAATTTTTAATAAATATTTTTATATATAATATTATGTATAATACTATATTTACACACAATATTGAAATTGCCAGCTGTAAAATTAGCCACCAAAGTTTATTTTCAAAATTAGTTCCTCTAGAGAGGTTTGCGTTTTGAAAACTCGTCAAACAACAAGTTTGAGAAGTAAAATCTTGGAAAATATCAAAAGCGTAGGCCACCTAGTCTTAATTTTGGACGTAACCATCACAGAGAAAAAAAAAAAAAAAAAGATGATAAATACTTTACAAACACTACTAAAAAAACGCATTCATTACCTTATCTCTTTGTGTGCACAAAACACAAATAGATAAGAGAGAGAAAGAGAAAGAGAGAGAGAGATGGATTCAGTGATCACTCAAAAACCTCATGCAATATGCGTACCATACCCAGCCCAGAGCCACATAAAGGCTATGCTCAAACTAGCAAAGCTCCTCCACAGCCGAGGCATTCAAATAACATTTGTCAATACTGAATACAACCACAACCGCTTCCTAAAATCCGGTGGGCCGGACTCTCTTGCCAGCTTGCCTGATTTTCAGTTTGAGACCATCCCTGATTGTCTGCCTCCATTGGACTCCGACTCTACCCAAAACGTCATTGATCTTTTTGAGTCGCTCCAAAATAATTGTTTGGTTCCGTTTTTAGGCCTACTGGAAAAGATCCCTCCTGCGACTTGTATCGTTTCTGACGGGTTTGTACCGTTTGCTATAGATGCTGGTGAAAAGGTTGGGATCCCAGTGGTACTGTTTTGGACAATTGCTGCTTGTAATTTCATCAGATATTTTCACTTTGATGATCTAAGGGAGAAGGGGAAAGGTACTTCTATGATTTTAATTTTAATCTTTAGTAATGATAGACACAAAGAAAAATAACAGAAAAAATATTAGAAACCTGATACACAGAATGATGTATATATTAATGAATTTGTTAACACTTAAATTGTTTCAACTTGTTTGGCGGCCTCAACTAACTCTTGCAATCAATCCGAGTGCATTTTCTGTACTATATTTTTGTGTACTTTTCATTACTCTTTTCTTTAGAGAGTTTCATGAGGTCTCTTTTAAAAGGCTGAATGATTAGATTTATGACGTAAATTAGCGGATACAATTTCTCTTAAGTTTTAGGGAAAATTATAGTAAACTCCCCTAAACTATTGATGTTTGGCACTTTACCCCCACCAAATTTTTTTTTTTTTTTTATCAAATCCGAGAATAAACCCCTCCAACAAATTTATTTTGACACTTTTCACCAATTGGTTAAATTTTGGTCCAAAATTTAATGGAAATTTGTCTTATGAAAGGTATTCATTTGAAGGGTTACCCAAGCATTATCAAAAGCACATATCCGGAAGATCTCATGTTTAAGTACAGCGTGGAATCTGCTATGAGGTGTACTAAAGCTTCCGTGAATATTATTAGCACATTCGATGACTTAGAGGCCGATAATGTGAGTATTCTCTCCGCCATGATACCCCAAGTTTACACAGTTGGGCCGTTACAACTACTTTTAAATCAAGTACCAAAAGAAGAGCATCTAACTTCCATTGGGTATAATTTATGGAAAGAAGAGTCACTATGTCTCGAATGGCTAGACTCAAGAGAATCAAGCTCAGTGCTTTATGTGAACTTTGGCAGCATAGCAGTCATGTCGTCTAAGAAAGTTGTTGAGTTTGCCTTGGGACTTGTTAATAGTGGGCAAGACTTTTTGTGGATAATTAGGCCTGATTTGGTCATGGGTGAGTCTGCAATCTTACCATTAGAATTCCAGGAGGTGACTAAAGAAAGAGGATTCATAGCGAGCTGGTGCCCACAAGAGCTAGTGCTTAGTCACCGGTCTGTTGGAGGATTCTTGACACACTGTGGATGGAACTCGACTATTGAGAGTTTGTCTGCTGGTGTGCCCATGATTTGCTTGCCTTTTTTTGGAGATCAACCTACGAATTGTAGGTACGTGTGTACCGAATGGGAGGTCGGATTGGAGATTGATAGTGATATAAACAGGGATGATGTGGAGAAGGTTGTAAAAGAGTTGATGGAAGGGGAAAAAGGTAAGAAAATGAAGAACAAAGCCATGGAGTGGAAGAAAAAGGCAGATAAGGCCACAGGGGCACATGGGTCCTCTTCTCTAAATTTGGACATGTTGGTAAACAAGTTCTTCAGCCGGTAGAAGAACAAGAACTTTTTTTTTTTTTTTTCTAAATTGAGGCTAAAAAGATTCCACCATGTAATATTGGTTCGATTAAGTGGTTATGTTCTTAATATAATTAAAATATTTTAAAGTCATTTATGATAATGTAATTATGTTTGATTAAATTGGTAATTTAAGTATCTTTTAGTGTATAAAAATCATTGGTTAAATCCAGTCAAAGTAATTATTAATTTTTAAAATTAAAAGAGGGTAATTTTTTTCCTAGTACATAGTGTTTCTTGTGATAAATAATCGGTTGATATCATAATTGCTTATAATTAATTCGGATATTTGACACGAAATTTAGTAATTTGGAATTGATATAATATAATTAATATAATAAAATTGATGAGCATAATTTGAAAAAAAAAAAAAAGGGAGATAGCATTTATTTTCACCAGTTGACCAAACCATTCCCTAAAATACATCTTGTTCCATTTTTTATTTTTTTTTGAAAATTAGTGGTGTCAAACTCACATAGAGCTAAGTAATTAAAGGCCAAAGGACAAATGACACTAACCAATACGTATGGTCTAAAACAAGACGGGAAAAGGACAAAACAAATTTTGAAAATTGACATCGGTTATAATTTTATTTTTGGTATCCTTATTTTTGGCAATTTATTTCTTGAAATTGTTATTTGGTTGTAATCTAAATCTTGAGCCAAATTGACCAAATAGAATACTGGTACTGATATGGCTTTCTCTCAAGATATGAATATAAATAAAATAAGATCCATTGTGATTATAAAATAATTAAAAGAAATTTAAGATAAAATGGGGGATTTTAATATATGTCCAAATTATTGATTCAAATAAAAATTATAGAAATAATTTGTGATAGGCACCTGTAATAATTATAGTAATGCATAATATGCAACACGATAGATTGTTTTTTATTTTATTTTATTTTTGTTATATAATATTATAGCATTTGTATTTTTTTTCTTTAATTATTTTGGTCTATATCTAATACTATATTATTCCTACTGTTTTTATTGCTTTTTTTCCATATATAATTAAGGGTGGGTTCGGTAACCGAATCAAACATGCAATATTGATACCGAACCGAATATATAGTGTACTAAAGATTAATCACGAAATCGAACTGAAAATATGTCAGTAACCTATTCTTTAGTTGCCAATTTTTTCGATTGATTTGGTAATAATTTCAGTAATATCGAAAATCCTCAAAATCAGTGTTTTAACATGCGAAAGAACCAAATCAACAATATGTACTCTTAAAAAGTCAAAGAACAACAAATTTATTAATTTAGAGAGGAGATAATGTAAATGTTTAAAAACTAGGGCAAAATGAACTAATAAAGAACAATATAATCAAAGAGAAGAGAGATCCATCCTTTAATGGTTAAAATTAGGGCTGAACAAATCTTGAACTGGTCTCATATTTTAATTAGTTGATATTTCTTCTATCTTATTTAATGTAGTTACGTTATCTTACTTGGTTAAAGACTACCTCAATTATTATTTAAGTGCATTGAATCTGATTATGGGCCGTTTGAGAGTAGTCCCTTGGTTTAGCTATGTTTGTATTAGTAACTTTGAACTTCAATAGAGTGGGCATTAGGGGACTGGGGACGGATAGCAAGGCAATAGGTTAGGGCCCAGAAATTCTTGGGGCACCAATATTAGTTTGCTTATATATATATTTTAAAAAATCTAATTAATAATGCAGCTTTTCAAGAAAAAAAAAACACACTACAACAAAACAGCCTTATAGTGACAAAAAAATTTGTCACCTAAATTATGGTTTTCGTCACAAAATACCTTTACTGACAATTTTTTTTTCGTCACACCGTCGTCACCAATTCCGCGTCACTAAATGTTCTGTATGACAAAAAAGTGGTTTGTCACATAATCACTAGATTAGGTGACAAAAAATGAATTTTGTCACAAATAAGTAAACATTTTGTTGCACAAAATTTGTAACTAATTGTTAAACATTTTTGTCACCTATTAACGAATTTTGTCACAAAATCCCCATTTTATTTTGACACCTGTACAGGTGTCTAAAGTTCTAACGTATGTAGGGAAATAGCCACTTCAACTCTTCTCTAATTCTTTATTCTCATATTCAATCTTAATCTTCTCATACTGCAAGATAGAATTAGAGAAGCACCAAATATTGTCTTACATTCAAATTGATTTCAAAATCATAAGAAAGAAGTAGTAATTTAATCTTAGTGTTTTTTTACTGGGTTCTTTACCCAGGGCCTAAAAATGGAAAGGGCCTCCATCCAGCAAACACGGATACTGCACAAGACCTAGCCACGGTTTGTGAGTCCATCCCGAAGGACTTCTTGGCCCCATGTTTTAGCCTACTCAAAAAACTCAATGGAGACAGGTCACCTGAGATTAATCCCCTAGTGATTTACGTGATCTCCGATGGGTTCATGATGCTCACATTTAACGTTGCTTAAAGGTATGGAATTCCTGTCTTGTTATTTTCAACAATCCCGGTGTGTGCTTTTTATGGTAATTTATCAAGTTCCAATTATCATAAAGAAGGGTCTAATGTACTAGCATACCTGCACATGTGATGCATTAGAGAAGATCGATACACACACGTGCATGTATGATGTGCCAAGAAATTGGTACAATTTAGGGCACTAATATATATCTTGAAAAGCATATATTACTACATTTGTTGTGTTTTTGGAGCTTTTCAGGTATTTAGAGTTAAATCGAGAAGTTTGCAATTGAAGGAAAAAATGGCTGCGCGCAAGGCCTAAGTTCAATAAATTTCTGGCACTAATCTGTACAGAATTTGAAGAAAACTGCAGAGACAAAAGTTTTAGATTTTTGAATTATCAACGCGTGGGGGAAAACCTTGCGTCAATCAAAGTTCAGAGTATAAAGTTATGACCAATGTACGATCAATGCGCTGCTAGAATTAATTCCAGCGGGAATGTTTAAATGAAGATGTGATTTTTTTATATATATAATTTCCTAGCCCATGAGCCCAGCCTACTTCCAACAATCTGGAAAAGCCCAATGTAAAGCCCAGCCCCCATGATGACCAATCAATTATAAAAGGGAGGGAGAGCAGCCGCAGGAAACAGAACACACGAAAAACAGCAGTTTTCTTTTCTTCCATTCTCTATTGTTTTCGATAAGTGTGACAACTGCAATTCTTCTTATTTTCTTTTTCTCCTAGTGCACATTTGTCGAGGGAACTGCAAGTTATTCTTTCTTTTTCTTTTTTGTTCTTGCCGAGACTATTCAATCCTCTTTTATTTTTATTTGTTTATAATTAATTAATATTTAGATGCTTGGTAGATTACTATAATTAATTTAAATTTATTTTTCTTTTTTAATTTATTTGTGTGTACCAAGTAAATATTTTATTTATTTAATTATGCATTATCTAATTATGTGTTGTGTTATAAATATAAGCATGCTAGGCTAGGTTATTTTCTAGGATTGAGGATGAGTATATTTGATTGATTCTCTTGCACGTATTCATGCCAATTGATTATACCAATTTAATGCTTCAATGTTAAAAATAATTTTTCCTATTGAATGCCTATTTTAATTGATAAAAATAAAATTGGATTCTCACTATTTTTTGTTGGATTCACCTTATGATTTGTTGAGAGCAGATATAGGGTGTGTTTTGACGGATATAGCGAGTGTTTTGATTTTATACATTTGTTTGGCTGTGGAAGAATTAACACTTGGACTTTATAATTTAATTGGGTTTAATTGAATTTATTTTTCGCATCCAATAGAGTCGAGAGACCAAATTAGTGTAAGACAGAGAGTTGAGTTTGCTGGCATGAATACTAGGAACATGATATCAAATATATAATTCCGTCACCCTAGTATTTTATTAATTGATTATCTTATTAGTATTTTTATTAATTTATTATTTTATTTGTATTTTTAGTTGATAAATCATCTCAATCAATTTTTAAGTTAGATTAGGAATTAATTAAAGTTAGTGAGTGAAATACGTACATTCCATCTGTCAAGTCCCTAGGGTTCGACCTCGCTCTTGCCTAAGCTATACTAAATACCGATTCGTGCACTTGCGAGTAATTAAAACATTCACACCAATGTATATATACTAGCTTACCCTGCACATGTGATGCATTAAATTTTGTATAAGTTTAATTTGAATGATAAAAGTAAATAAATGTAATAAGTGAACTGGTGGTTGAGTGTGTATGCAACTACTTTGGAAGTAAGGGTTCTAATTCTCACAAAAAGCATATTATATAATGAAAACAGAGACCGTAGTAATCTCATAGACAATTCAAAAGTCTGGCAATGCAAAACAAAACTTCAAGTCGCTAAAATTGATCCCGACTTTATATATATAATAATATAGATGTAATCAGGCTCTAACCCATACAATTAGTGCTAGATAAAAACTTTGAGACATAATAGAAACTATGCTCTGATAAGGTGTAATAGTGTATCAACCGGCAGCAGACGAAACTTTCACCAAAACTAAAAATATTTTTTTTATGTCTCAATATATAAGTATAAAAGTTATGTGATCTAGTTATGACACTAAAATTGAGGTATATGTTTTTTCTACCTATTTTTCCGTTACATTTATTGTTTTTTCAATAAAAATTCATTTGATTGGACTTGAACCATTAAGTTGTGAGTTAAAAATAATGACACCTTGCCCTTTGACTACTTCATCTATTAAATATTTTTCAGCTAATTAAATGATGTACAGAAAGAAAGTATGCACGTGCATTGCATGTCCTGAGTGTTTAATTATATTAAAATATAAGTTGTAGTTGTAGGTTATGACAATTATTTTACATGATTCCAGTTATGCCCTTGCATTTTTTAATTAAATAAAATGAGTATTACAGGGTTTGACTCATTGTTTTCTAGCTTAAAACTGAAAATGTTATTCATTACTATTGGGCTATTCAACATCAATATATTAATTACTTTCTATCTTATGAGTTAGATATTTTTATGCATAACATATATCGCGTGTGCAAAGGCGTATAATATATAGTAAGGCTAGGCCCCTAATTAATTAACTAATTATTATTATTTTCTTAAATTCACATACTAATTTATTTTCTTTGCAAATGAAATCTTCCTCGCTATTTCCTGGACACTGTAGTATATTGGATTATGGACATGAAAAACATTCATTGGAAGGACCTTCCAGCCTAATTTCGACCACGGATGTAAATTCATTCATTTCTAACTTCTCCGTAGAAGTAATGCATAGTGAAACTTTCGCGAATATTATTCAACCATGACTCCTCAACTCTACACCATTGGCCCTTCGAGCTAGTTATGAATAACCTATCAACCAAAGACAATTTACTCTCTATCTCATATAGTTTCAATAAGAACGTTCTTGCCTCAAATGGCTAGCTAGGCTCAAAGGAATACAATTTCGAGGTTTATGTGAACTCTGGTAGCATAGCAGTAAATTTGTTGTAATATATTATCAAATGAATTGTTATTCACTGTGTCAAGACCTAACAATCACATGGGTTCCACGTCATATAATATAAACGGTCTATATGTTAGGCTCAAAATTACACTACACGTGAATAATCGTGTAGAGACGTACTATAAATTACACATCGAAAAATTGAATCCTCTCAAAACAATATATAAGAATAAAAGACTATTTCACCTATTGCCAATTAATTTTGAATTAAATGCCTTGAACTCTAATACTAGCAAGTGGAACTCTACTATTGAAAAATTATCGACGTATGTGCCCATAATTTGTTTGCCATTTTTCGCAGATGAGCCATGATAGTTCAGTGATTTCAAGGGTGGCGATGTTGAGAATATTGTGCATGAAAGAGTTGATGGAAGAAGAGAAGGGTAATAGAATGAAGAACAAGGCTATGGAGTGGAGGGAAATGGCCAAAGAGGCCACGTGGGTAGGTGGGTCATCTTCATTGAAATTTAACATGTTGAACGCATTTTTTAATCATTAACTTTTTTTGGTCAACAACAGGAAATTTTTTTATCATTAACTAGGAATAGATTTGGATTTTGTCGCTAGATCGAATCCAATCATATATTTCTGATGTTAAGTTTATGGCTAAATTAAGATTATAAGAAAATAACATTTCTTTGATTAAAATTAAGTATTTGTGACCGATGTTGTGTTCTGATAAATACTTCTCTATTTAGTTTTAACAATTTTTAAACAAATCTAATTCTACTTTTTTTTCACCGAGACCTCAAATCTTCAGTTGTGATACTTGAACCAATTTTTTAATAAGCGGCGATTAATTAAAAGGTTTTTGTGAATCAAATAAATCACTTATTTTTATATAAATCATTATTGATTCAAATAAAATCACTTCACTATTTTCGCTACCTAACCATATATGTGCACCAATTAAGCATACGCACATGTTGGTCAGCTATATCTTAATTTGTTTTGGAAATTTGAGGACAAAAGCGACCATATTTCGAATATTTAAGATTAAAAATTACAATTGATCAACATAATTAAAAAGATTTTAATGAGATGTGAGAGTACGCATCGACATATAGTACTCTATACATGCAATCTCTCGGTGAAAAATATACTCACACATTTGTTTTTTACTATTTTACCAAAAAAAAAAAACACTAAATAAATTATTATAGTGACTGCGTTTATTGATAACTATAAAAAAAAATTTGCAAAATAAAGTATAATTAATATTTTCATATTGTTGAGAATGGTTGGCTCAAATCATTGATCCCATATGAAAGAATTGTAGAATTCAACATGAATATATAAACTGGGGAGAATCTCCATATAGTAACAAGGCATTTTAAGTTAAAACTTAACACCTGTGGCGCAAAGGTGTTTAAGTTAAAGACAATATTGTAACTACGTGTGCGGACCGACGGGCCTGGTTGGTATCCTGGGCCCGACCCATGTGCCAGTGGGCACAAGCGTAATTGTGCAGGTTCCTCGAGTAAGGTGAAATGCATTGAGTGCCAAGGTGGATTGGTTTTTTTCTCTTTTTTCCTCTCTTTTACTTTGGACTATTTACTTCAAACTTCACTTTTATTTTGGATAGAAACGTTAACGAACTAGTAATTAACTTAATTAATCAAATGTTAATAACTTGTTTGGTTGTGATAATTAAATACTCTAATAAGATACAAATAGATTAATAGAGTATCAAGTAAGGGTTCGTTTGGTTCCATGAATTACCATGCTTATAAAAAAAATTATTGGAACCAATTTCCTGGTGGGCAGTGATTAATTAAAAAGTTTGTGTGACAATGTGACTCAACTAAAATACTTTCGGCCAGCTTGGTTCGGTAAATTGTGCAATTTTGAAATTAATTAGTTTGGTTTTGATAGATGAATTACAAAGTTGTGCATTCATAAATAATTGAATTTTAATTCATAGTGTTTGAAGATTTAAATGAGAAATTCCAAATGCTAGAGTAAAAACATGTTTGAAATTCATCTAATTTATAGAGCTTGAAGTGAATTTGTTTAGTTTTAGAACTAGGCAATTTCATGCTTTACTTAAAATAACTTAATCTGAATATTGAACAAGAATCAACATAAACTAAATAAATAAAAACGCCCAATTCATAATTCAAGGAACACGAAACTGGACCTTAAATATTCTATATACATCATTAATAAATCAAATAAAATCACTATATGATTTTAGCCAACCATGTACGTACGCTAAGAATAGGTTAAAATAAATATTAGTCAAATTTAAAATGATTTTATAATAAAATTAAATAAACCATATGCACATATTTTTCAATTGTGTCGTTGTTATGGAAAAATGAGTACAAAAGCGACCGTATTTAAAATATTTAACATTAAAAATTACATCTGATTGCTATAAATAAAAACATTTTTGTGCAAATGTGAGAGTAAGCGTAGATATGTAGTTTCACTTGAATTACTCCGATCCGCACATGTAATCTTAGGGAAAAATAAACTTTCATATGTTCGTTTTTAACACTATTCACTAATTTTATAAAAGAAATTTAAATGATTATAGTGAGTGCGTTTATTTGCAACTATCATACAATGTTTGCAGAATAAATTAGAATATTTTCATCATGTTTTCTTTATTTCAAATTTTTGCAGAATAAATAAGAATAAAAAAATAATTAATTTATATGAAAAGTTAAAAAATAAGTTAAAACATATAGTGAGATACTATGTATTTTATGTTTATTTCTATAAGTATATGGCATCATTCCTTCTTTATTTTTTGTGAAAAAAAATTATTCCCCAACCCTATGAAAATGTTTTCATGGAAAATGGAAAAAATAATAAATAATCTCACCTTAACTTATTTTTAAACTTTTTACATAAATCAATTATTGTTTTTTTTTTATCATTTTTTTACGTTGACTTAAATGTTTAAAAAAATATCAAATTTATGATACCCTCATTTTGTCAGCACATATGGGCCCATAGTTTTAATTTTTGACGTACACATCATATACTAAAAAAAAATTGAAAAATACATTGCAAATACTATAAGAGTACCCAATTCGTTTCCCTATCTCTTTGTGTGAATAAAACACAAATAGAGAAGAGAGATGGATGCAGTGACCCAAAAACCTCATGCAGTATGCATACCATACCCAGCTCAAAGCCACGTAAAGGCTATGCTCAAACTAGCAAAGCTCCTCCATAGCCAAGGCATCCAAATAACATTTGTCAACACTGAATATAACCACAACCGCTTCCTAAAATCCGGTGGGCCGGACTCTCTTGCCGGCTTGCCTGATTTTCGGTTTGAGACCATCCCCGATGGTCTCCCTCCATCGGACTCTGACTCCACCCAAAACATCACTGCTCTTTTTGAGTCACTCCAAAATAACTGTTTGGGTCCATTTTTATGCCTATTGGAAAAGATTCCTCCGGCGACTTGTATCGTTTCCGACGGGTTCATGACGTTCACTATTGATGCCGGTGAAAAGGTTGGGATCCCTGTGGTACTATTTTGGACAATTGCTGCTTGTGGTTTCATTAGCTTTTTTCACTTTCGTGATATAAGGGAGAAGGGTTTTACAAAACTGAAAGGTACTTATACGATTTTAAATTTGCTTTTTTTTAACAATGATACATAGATACACAAAGAATAGTAATAAAAAAATAAAGATCATTACTGATAAAATACACAGTGATAGACAGCTGATACACATAATGATGTATTTATTGATAGATTTGTTAACAATTTCAAATTGTTTGGCCGTCCCAACTATTTCTAGATGATCAATCGAATGCATTTTATGTACAAAATTTTTGTGTGGCTATCATTACTCATTTCTTTACTGAGTTTTATGCGGTTTTTCTATTTTAAAAGGCTAAATGATTAAATCTATGACATATGTTACCTAAACAAATTCTATTAAGTATTAGGGTAAATTATAATAAAGTCCCTAATAGATTGACGTACATTTGGCATTTTATCCCCAAAACTATCAAATCCAACAGTAAACCCCCTCCAACCATTTTATTTTGACACTTTATGCCAATTTCTTAAATTTCAGTCCAAAAGTTAATGGAAACTTGTCTTATGAAAGGTACTAGTTTGAAGGATATCCCAAGCATTATTCAAACGACAGAATCGGATGATATCATCTTTAAGTATTGCATGGAATCTGTTATGAGGTCTTGTAAAGCTTCAGCGAATGTTATTCACACATTTGATGAGTTAGAGGCCAATATTGTGAGTTCCCTCTCCACCATAATTCCCGAAGTTTACGCAATTGGCCCGTTACAACTAATTTTAGATCAAGTACCGAAACAAGAGCATCTAACTTCCATTGGTTATAGTTTATGGAAGGAAGAACATCTATGTCTCGAATGGTTAGACTTAAAAGAACCAAGCTCAGTGCTTTATGTGAATTTTGGCAGCGTAGTTGTAATGCCGTCAGAGAAAATTGTGGAGTTTGCCTTGGGACTTGCTAATAGTGGGCAAGTCTTTTTGTGGATAATTAGGCCAGATTTGGTCATGGGCGAGTCTGCAATCTTACCATTAGAATTCCTCGAGGTGACTAAAGAAAGAGGGTTTATAGCGAGTTGGTGCCCACAAGAACAAGTGCTTAGCCACCGGTCTGTTGGAGGGTTCTTGACACATTGTGGATGGAACTCGACCATTGAGAGTTTGTCTGCTGGGGTGCCCATGATTTGCTTGCCGTTTGTCGGAGATCAATTGACGAATTGTAGGTTCATATGTACCGAGTGGGAGGTTGGATTGGAGATTGATAATGATATTAAGAGGGATGATGTGGAGAAGGTTGCAAAAGAGTTGATGGAAGGAGAAAAAGGTAAGAAAATGAAGAACAAAGCACTGGAGTGGATGAAAAAGGCAGGTAAGGCCACAGGGGCACATGGGTCCTCTTCTCTGAATTTGGACATGTTGATAAACAAGTTCTTCTTCAGCCAGTAGAAGAACAAGAACTTTGTTAGAAATTGTGGCTAAAAAGATTCCACCATGTAATGGTAATTGGTTAGATTTTGTTTTTTTAGAATAAAAGAAAAAAAAAACGCAATTTGTTTGCTCAAAATTTCTCTAATCATCTTAGATGGTCTATTCGTTCTGCAGTTGATTATATTAAAATTAACATATATTTAAAGAAATGTGAAAATCTAATCATTTGGTTAACTTGTTTTTAGTACAATTATTTTCTACCATGTTCAAAATATTAATCTTTAATATTGTTCGATTAAGAGGTAATTATGTTTCTTAATTTAATTAAGAGGTTATGTTCAAAATATTAATCTTTATTTTGGCGTAATGATCATAGGTTTTAAATCCAGTCAAAGTAATTAATATTTTTTTTAAATTAAAGACGGTTAATTTAATTATTTCAAGTACATAGAAAGCATTTCTTGTGAGAAATATTGGTTGATACCACAATCAATTACAATTAATTGAGATATTTGACATACAATTTAGTATTTTTAAATTAAAATACATGACCAATTAATATAATAATATAATCAATGGGCATAATTTGAACATATTAAAAAAAAAGGAGATGGCATTTTGATCAGTCGACCAAACTGTTCGCTCATCTTTTACGAAATCGGCCCCCCTTTGACTATACGAAAATATGTGGAGCTCAGAGCATCTAAAATAAACGTCAAAAAAGAATTAATTGAAAACTAGTGGTAAAACAGCGTGGAGATATCTCGTAGAAAAAAAGAAAAAAAATAGAATACTAGAGTCAAAGTGTCATATAACTAAATAACTGAAGGCGAAAGGATAAATGACCCTAACCAATATGTATGATCTAGAAATAGACGGCCTATATATAACATCTTCTCTCTTATCTGATATATATAGAAGCTGATTTTAGGCTAAATTTATTCCTTCCTTTTTCAGCCTTCATTTATTTATTTATCTTAGCGTACACAGTACACATTAGCGAAGGAACCAAAAAGCGAGACAAATAAACTAGCCCACATTCACTCTGCCACAAGTTTCTTCACCATCCTCCACACCTCTTTGATAAACACACAATATTGTCATTTCATATGCTCTTTCTTAAAGTGTTTTAAAGCGTTTCTTAGCATGTTTTTATCCTAATTCAACTCAAAAGCCCACTTTTGTGACGTTCAATTTGTAGGTATTGTTTGAGACATGATCCATGAAGTGAATAGCCTCTAAATATCCAATTTAGAGTGAATTAAAGTGAAGAAATCAAGTAAGATCACTTAATTGTTTCTTTTGAAACAAGTGTTATTCTACTGCAAATGTAGGAATCATCTCTCTCTAACCAAGCATTTGATCATTCTAAAATTTGAATATGATTTACTTCAATGACTTACCTAGCTTGTGATCGAAGTTCAAAATGATCATACACCGGGAAGACCTCCATTCAATTGTTGCAAAATGACTGTGCAAATGGATATGGCCATGATTGATCATGCTCTCTCCATGATCGATCACAGGTGTAACAAATGCTCCAATAGCCTTTCCTCTACATCATGATCGATCACGGTCCTGCTTAATGGCCTTTTCACACTACTTTCCAGTTAATTGTGGTATTTTGAGATATTTAAGATATTTTGGTCGATCTTTTGTATAAATACAAGGGCTTAGTTTGTTGTCTAAGATGGTGAGATTTTCTTACAATTAAGTATAGAATTGACATTTAAATGAATTATAATATGGTAGTATAATTTGATTTAAGTAATTGGTCTCATGTTTTGGTTAAGATTTTTTCTACCTTAATTTGTGTAGTTGTCTTGCTCGGTGAATGGCACCGTTTGAAAGTAATCCCACGGTTTTGGCTTTATTTTCATAAGTGACTTTGGACTTTAGTGAGCCTGGTGTATATTGTTGGCTTCAGTGGAGTAGTCTTTAATATAATCCATGTATCACTACCTGATAACAGGTCTTAAGAGATTGACTCTCACAGTCGCTTAAGACCTCTTCTCTGTCTCTTAAGACTTAAGCGACTAACTGTCAGTCGCTTAAGTGTTGTCGCATAAACTAAGTGGCTGTAGTTCTTAAGCGACTCACAAATATGGGTCTGTCGCTTAAGAAACTCTTAAGCCACGAATTCAAAATCTGTCACTTAAGGCTTAGGTGACTAAAGGAAATAATTTAGTCACTTAAGCTAAACCAACTTAAGCGACTGACAATGACTTTGTCAGTCGCTTAAGCTGGTCCAACCTAAGCGACTGGCAAGGCATTCTCAGTTTCTTAAATTAGGTCACTTCAGAAACTAATAAATCCTTATCAATCGCTTAAGCTGGCCACTTAAGCGACTAACAATTGCTATGTTAGTCGCTTAAGTGAAGAAATACCATTCCACAGCTATTTGCAATTCTAACAGCCTACAGGTTTGTTAAACCTGCAATTTAAACAAATTTATAGCTAAACTTGCAATTCAACTTGAAAAATAGAGAAAAGAATTTTATGATTACTTGAATAATATCGGTACAAGAGAGACCCTATTTATAGGGGATATACAATACAATAAGAATAAGAAACTTAATAGGAAAAGGAAACATAAACCTACTAGTATAAGGAAATAATATTTTAACATTCCCCCTCAAGTTGGTGCATAAATATCAAACATGCCCAACTTGTCGATCAACCTGGCAAATATTCTATTAGAAACAGCTTTAGTAAGGACATCAGCCAGCTGATCTTCCGAACGTATATGGGGCACATCAACCACGTTTTCTTCCAATTTCTCTTTGATAAAGAACCTATCCACCTCCACATGTTTTGTTCTATCATGTTGAACTGGATTTTGAGCAATGTCACATGCTGCTTTGTTATCACAATATAACATCATAGGTTCTCTTGGTGGATAACCAAAATCAGTCAATAATAACTTCAGCCATAACAACTCTTGAACTCCCAATGCCATCCCTCGATATTCAGCTTCAGCGCTCGAACGAGAAACAACATTTTGTTTCTTGCTTCTCCAAGTAACAAGATTTCCACCAACAAACGTGAAATATCCTGATGTAGACCTTCTGTCACTTACATTACCAGCCCAATCAGCATCAGTGTATCCTTCAACTTTCAAAAAATCACTGTTCTTTGTAAATAAAATCCCTTTTCCTGGAGCTGCCTTCAGATAACTTATGATCTTCATAACATCCTTCATATGCTTTTCTCCAGGATTATGCATGAATTGACTAACTATACTCAATGCATAAGAAATATCAGGCCTGGTATGTGCTAAGTACATCAGTCTCCCTACCAATCTCTGATAACGCCCTTTATCAACCGGTACTTGATCAGCTTCAATCTCTAACTTCAAACCTTCTTCCATGGGTGTTTCGGATGGCTGACAGGCAGACATTCCAGTCTCACCTAGTAAATCCAGTGCATACTTTCTCTGAGATAAAAAGATTCCTTTTGAAGACCTAGACACTTCGATTCCCGAGATAGATATTTCTTTAGTGCTTCTCGTTCTTGTGGATCATTTTCGGTAACCACCATGTAATCGACATACACAATGAGTGATGTGATCTTCTCATGGCACTTCTTCAAAAACAACGTATGATCGGAATTACTCTGTTTGCAACCAAATTTTCTCATTGATCTCGCGAATCTTCCAAACCAAGCTCTCGGAGATTGTTTTAAATCATACAAAGATTTTTTTAATTTGGAAACTTTATTTTGATGTTCCACAGGAACTTCAAACCCAGGTGGGAATTCCATGTATACCTCTTCCTCCAAGTCCCCATGTAAGAATGCATTCTTTACATCAAATTGTTGTAGCGGCCAGTCTAGATTTGTAGCTAAAGAAAGCAAAACACGCACAGTGTTAATTTTTTCCACTGGTGCAAATATCTCTAAATAATCGATCCCATGTGTCTGGGTGTAGCCTTTCGCTACTAGTCTTGCTTTGTATCTTTCGATGGTTCCATCCGCTTTATATTTCACTGTATACACCTATTTGCAACCAACACGTTTTTTTCCTTGCGGCAATTCAACTATCTCCCATGTACCATTCTTTTTCAAGGATCTCATCTCCTCGTCCATAGCTGCTTTTCAGGTTGGATCTTTCAAGGCTTCCTGCACACTGTTAGGAATAGATACATAGGATAACTGATTTACAAATGACTTATTCGATTCAGACAGCCTATCATAAGATACATAGTTACTCATAGGGTATTTGGCTCTACTAGTGAGATCGGGTTCATACGCTAGTTTAGGAATACCTCTATTGTTGCGGGGAGGGAGTTGTTTTCTAGAAGGTGCAAGAGAAGCTTCCTGATATTCAGACGCGAATGTATCAGAGAGAGACGATTGGTTATTTGTGTCAGGCAGAGGCAATGGTAAGCTTGGACTCGGCGAAATTGACAGTGGAGATCCAGGCAATGAGTCATCCGTCCAAGTCGGTTCTACCGACTGTGGCGAACTTGCTGAGCTTGATTCTATTAGCTGTGGCGAACTTGGTGAGCTTGAAATTGGTGGTGAGACCTCGACCTGAATTAGCTCGTCGTCATTACTACAATCAAGAGTTCGAACTTCACTATAATGCTCCCCCTGAAGTTCAGTCTGCGAAAAATACATATCTCCTTCATGAAATACAACATCCTTGGTCACATGCATCTTTCGTGACGGTGGATGATAACAGCGATACCCTTTTTGATTAGATGCGTAGCCCACAAATACACACTTGAGGACATGGGCTTTAAACTTGTTTCGGTGTTCTTTAGGTAAGTGAACAAATGCAATACAACCAAATATTCGTGGAGGCAAATTTGATTCTTTAGGAGCCAAGACTGCTTTATGGAGAACATCGAATGGTGTTTGAAAGTCAAGAATTGCTGACGGAACACAGTTGATCAAATATGCGGCAGAGGAAAGAGCTTCACCCCAATAAGACACCGGAGCATTTGCCCCAAGTAATAATGCCCGGACTATTTTTAGTAAATGGCGATTCTTTTTTTCTACAACTCCATTTTGTTGAGGCGTATATGGGCAGGTAGTTTGATGGACAATTCCATGACGTTTAAAATACTCTTGTAACGTGGTAGCCATATATTCACCTCCATTATCACTTCGAAGTACCTGAATAGTAGCATTATATTGTGTACTAATCTGTTTATGAAATCGCTGAAACAAAGAACTAACTTCACTCTTAGATTTCATAGGACATATCCACGTCATTCTCGTGCAATCATCAATAAAAGTAATAAACCAACGGAAACCACTCAAAGAATTATTAGGAGATGGGCCCCAGACATCAGAGTGAATTAACATAAAAGGAACTGAGCATTTATTTAATGACGATGAAAAAGAAGTACGATGGCTCTTTGCCAGTTCACATGTTTCACACTGAAAAACAGAAATATCGATATTCTTAAAAAGTTTAGGAAATAATTTTTTTAAATAGCTGAACGACGCATGACACAAACGACGACGCCACAACCAAATTTCATCTTCAACTTTTCCTTCTTGGGTATTACTAATTTGTAAGGCCTGTTGTAACTGGTTCGTGCTCTTCACTTCCAGGTCCAAGTAGTACAATTTGCCCCGCCTAATCCCATAACCAATCGTCTCCCTTGTCTGAATATCCTTAAAAACACAATAAGTAGGCCAAAAAACAACAATACAATTTAGAGCATTAGTAATTTGAGTTACAGACAATAAATTGTAATTGAGTGAGGGAACTATCAGAACAGAATTTAAATTCATGGAATTAGATAAAGGAACTATCCCTTCACCGATAACAGGAACTGAACTACCATTAGCTGTGGAAATAAAATTGTTGGATGAAGGGTTAAAATTAGTAACATGTCTAGAATCGAATGTCATATGATCAGTAGCACCAGAATCAATTATCCTCGTATTATTCAAAACAAATGCAGAATTTAAAGCTTTACCAGGTATTTCAGCAGTAGTAAGTAATCCGGAGGCCTTCTTCCCATCACCTTCATTCTTAAGAGTTGAACGACGATCACGAGAATGATCCCACCAATCCGGATAGCCAATTACTTGATAGCACCCTTTTTTAGAATGCCCGGTTTGTCCACACACCGAACAAGGAGGATATTGAGACTTACTTCCGCGATCCTTTGATTGCGAGTCACGAGTTTGATTTGCTTGAGTCTGCCAAGTCGAGTTCTTTCGGGGCTGATCTTGGTTGTTATGTGAGACACGGTTGCGAGCCACTATGGCCGCAGCATCAGTATTAGCATCACTGTTCATAGTTTTTCGCCTGATGTCTTCTCGACGAACTAGTGCATAAGTTTCTTCTAATTCTGGAATGGGATCTTTCCGTAAGATTTCACCACGGATCTGTTCAAGTTCGTTGTCTAGCTCGGCAAGAAATATGTGAACTCGCAAACGCTAAATTGACTTTCTATAAGATTCAATATCGTTCGGATTTTCCATGACCACTTTATCACGATGATCCAATTCACTGTAAATTTCTGTTAGTTCCCTATAATACTCAGAGATGGATCTGCCACTTTGCTTAGCTGTAAATGCCTTCTGATTTAATGTAAAAACTTGTAACTCGTCAGCTCCATCATAGAAGGCTTTAGATAGAGACTTCAAAATTTCTCGTGCAGTAGGGACCCGAATATATCGCTTCATAATATCCGGTTTCATGGACATTAGAAGCCACCTTTTCACCCTCTGGTTGTCTGGGTACCATGCTTCGTATTCTGTAGTTCCTTCTTTCGGAATCGGATTCGTACCGCGAATAAACGAAAATTTTTGTTTTTCCGCAATATGCATCTCTATGAGTTGAGACCATAAATCATAATTAGTTTCATCCAACATAACTCCAATGTTGAATGTAGAACTTTCAGTTTGAACGATAATTGGGGAGGATTCCCTCTTAGATGATTCAGTCATTGCAAGTGGCTCAGCAGTCATTATGTAGTATTAAAACTAAGATATATAAGTAGTTTCTGAAAAAATAGAAGCTGAATATGAGATCAGGATAGTAAAAAACCTTAAGAACCAGTCAAACCTGGTTAAAAACTAGCTGAACCGATCAAAAAAGGCTTATGGTGAACTATTTCTCGACAATCGAGGCCGATTCTGGAAAAAAGAACACCGGATTTGAGATCAGGAGGGTTAAAAACCCCCGAAATCGGTCAACTATCGTCAAGAACCGGTCAAAAACAAGCCGAACCGGTCAAAAAGAGTTTTCAGTGAACCGGTCCAGTTAAACGGCGTCAGTAACGGCGTCAGTAACAATTAACGGCGTCAGTAACGGCGTCAGCAACAATTAACGGCGTCAGGCACGTGAAGGCGGGGCGGTACGGGTTTTACAGAACTGCGCGCGTGAGAGCGCGTGCGTGATGATTTCGAGGTGATTTTTTTTGTGTTGTGATCGTCTCAGGAAGAAGATCAATGCGGTGTGTTTATTTCTTAGTTTGAGACCTTGTAGAGTTTTGTCGAGAATGGATGATTTTGCGTGGATGAAGCTAGGGTTTGATGTTGTCAAGAATGGGTGATTTCGTATGAATGAGGCCAGGGTTTGATGGATAATTGTGAGGATTGAATCCCTCTGATACCAACTTGAAAAATAGAGAAAAGAATTTTTTGATTACTTGAATAATATCGGTACAAGAGAGACCCTATTTATAGGGGATATACAATACAATAAGAATAAGAAACTTAATAGGAAAAGGAAACATAAACCTACTAGTATAAGGAAATAATATTTTAACACAAACCAATTCACATTTGCAATTCAAACCAATATGATTTCAAGAACCAGTCGCCCCCTCATGAGTCTCCTTAAGCTGCTTCACCATGTCATGAATATCTACGAAATTGTCCTTGAAGCTAGCGAATGCATTTGTTCACTGCCTTAAGTTCTTTCTTCTGAAACTTAAGTTGCTCATCTTGAAACTTAAGTTGCTCCTCTTAAGACTTGACTTTCTTCGCTAAGATCGACTCAGAAGCAGTCACTCATGCTCCACCTTTCTCCTTAGGCAACTTCCGGCCTGATTTTCCAAGCCAAAAATCGTCGTCCCTCTCGTCGTGCCAATCTCTCCCTTAATAAGACTCACTTGTGTTGCAAGTGGGAAAGCAATCATCGTTTCGTCCTCACCTTCCTCGCGCAGGGGGTGTTCGGCTATTTGTTCTTCTACGAGAGCCGTCACCCTAGCTCTCATTTTCTTTTGCAAATAACAATTCAGTAACAATTAATCCAATAACTCTATTATTAAATGAAAATCGCATCATTATCACAGATAGATAGATAATCTTACCACTGTTTGAGGGTCGTTCTTCTTATATGCTTCCACATAAGCCTCAACGTGAGGGGTGGATGCTCCTTTGAGCTCGTGCTTCTTCGCCCTATAAAAGAATGGAGTCATCCCCAAACAATGTTCTTTCTTCTTCTCTGATCGCCTAATTTTCTTCATTCTCTCGCATAAGGCCTACAAGACATTTTACCATTTACAAACAAATATACATTATTAATTGTATAACATATTCCAAAATATAAATAATACAAAGAGAGAAAGAATCAGAAAACTAATATAAAGAGATAAAATTGGACATTACCACAAAAATGGGGTCTTTAAAGTGTTGCAATAGGTACTGCCACTACTTCGGCCGATGATGGAACTCAAGAGGGAGGTCTGCCCCATAGGTCTCGAAATGTCGCTTGCAGTCGTTTTTCCATTGCTTGTAACACTCGGCTGCAGCATCATGAATAAAGTCGAACAATCGGTTATCATTAAAAGGGATGATATAGTTGACCTGCAAAAAATTGCAATTGTATTTGCTTAAGTAGCAACGGCATGATATCTTTATTCCTAAATTTGTATATTTCAAAGCCATGCTATCAATGTTTTTTAACAAAGTAACTGGCAATTTACAAAATTACTCTTTAAGGAACAAAAGGAAGGTCATTATTTGAAGTGCACTTGCAATGTTCAATTGTTTAAGGCATAGTCTACATATATTATAATTTATCATCTTTTTTCTCTAACAATATTTTTATATTATCTCTAGTAAACCTGGGTTTGAATAAGAGAGATAATTGCACCGAGCCAGCGCGACGTTGATTTGGTACATTAATTCTTCTCATGAGCACATGAGTGAAAATTTAAATAACATAAATAATTAAAAATATGTTAGAAAAAATATATACTCCCTTAATCTCAAATTAGGATTAAAGAAATAAGCTTTTCATTTATAACATTCTGGAAAATAAAGTAAGAACCTTAATTTGACATGAAATATCTAATTACTATCATCAATACTAAAAAGCATTTAGAATTAAAAAATGTACATATATAGGACAAGAACATTGAAGTGTCAATTGGAAGAATAAGAGAGAATTGTCTATTCTATTAATATATAATGAGAAAAGTTAAAACCTATAATGTTAAATGAAAAGAAAATGGATTAATATATGCTTTAATAATTTGGGGAGGCTTAAATTTAATTAGGATCTTTCTCATTAAAAATATAATTAAATAATTAATGATTTACTGATTTACTGATTTTGAATTCTTAAAGCTCGTTTTTTATTCAAATTAGGATCTAGATTGTACTGATTAGTTTTTTCGTTTTTAGGACTTGATTTTATTGGGTCAAAGAAATATGTTGTTATAGACAAGTATCAGGCATCTCCAATGGAGTTCAATATTATATTTTCAGGCATGATTAATTACGCCAACAACTTGGGTTTGAATCTACCTCTTCATTCAGCTTTCATTGATTTAATGCTCCGTAATCAAGAACTTAAACTCCAAAAGTACTACGGATTATGCATATGCAATGCAAGTATAGTGTTTTTCTTTTCATTATCTACATACATTACACATGCGTAATGGTCTAAATGCGAAAGTGTGCATTCATAGTTGCAAAAGAAGCCATTTAGTCGTAAATGAACAGTGAAAAAAATAGTAATTAAGTTATAAATGAATAGTGAAAGTCATTTAGTTGTCCTTACCAAGAGGTAGTCGTACACGATATGCTTATGGTCCTTGGGTAGCTCCGCATATGTCTCGGCCAGAATAGGTACTCTGTCTTACACACAACTGCCTATGTCATGTGAAATGAGGCTGTGAATCGCCTCAATCGCCGGCCCCCTGTGCTCATTGGAGTACTCGACAATGATCTTCCCTCCAACTCTGACCATTTGTTGGGTCTTAGCACCGATCACAGGACCTCTCCTCTTCTTGGAGGCTGACGTACCTACACAAAATGACATAAGGTTAATATAATCACCGTGTATTATAAAGCAAGTAGTTGTAAAAATTTATAACCTATACCTGAAACATTTAAATCCAAGTCCTTGCAGCGAATGCTGCGAGCAACGAAAGTATTGATGCTGGCGTTGCTGGCGGTGGTATACGCTATGGCAGATTCATTGGCCATATCATCGGCAGGGCCGGTGGCAGGATCGGTGGCAGTATCAGTGGCAGATGACCTCAACGGAAGGTCCCGTATCTCAAATGTTGGTGGTACGTGGTGGTAATGGAGACATGTCCTTCAATAGAACGAGTGGCAGAGGCTGTGGTGGTAGTATAGACTGTTGCATCAAGGACAATCACAGTTAATTGTTGTCCTCGATTTGACTCAATTTCTTGGATTTACAACTCAGCTTTGGAGGTATCGTCAAATCCTGAAAAAGTTCTTATGCATATTAAATATCTTGAATGACAATTAATATCACAAAAGAAAATAGCATATATGCATAAGGACATAAATCATGTGATGTGTACTGGTATATATGTTAATCAATCAAATAATATAAATTCAAAGGTTAAAAGAAAAAAGTGCCGCCGAATTTGAATGGGCATGGTCCTAACTTCCCCCGTGCCGCATATATACATCATCATTCACTCATAATTATTTTCTTCTTCAATTTTTCTTGACAAATACGCTAATTAATATTCCATTTCCAGTTACTATATATGTTGATTCAAAATTAGTCGCATATACATAATATTAATACTTTGAAACAAAAAATATGAAGGTAAAAAAAAAATTGGGCAAAACCAACCATCTATAACCAAGATATCATTGCTGAACTATGTCCTATGAGTAAATAAATTCTGGTTAAACGTTTCAAAAGGAAAAATGAAATTACCAATTACCAATGCAAAATAGAAGTATTGGAAGAGCTCTCTAGAAGAATGAATCTTGGCTATAGATGATTACTTAATTGAGAATTTAAAACTAGTTGTGTAAACCCTTTATTCTTTGGACTAGAGAACGAATTTCATTAATAAAATGGAGAGAGAACTATTTTAGACAAAAAGGTTGCTAGGTACAACTTAGAGACTAAAGTACATGTATTGCATTTTAAGATGGAACTATATAAAATACCAAATTATGCATGAGATTATCTATTACAGTTTCAATAGTAGCAATTCTCCATGCATTGCAGTCATCCATGAAGGCTGTTGAGAATGTGGGAACAATAACCAAGTCTCAAATTCACCAATAAACCTGAGAAATCCCTTTTGGCGGGCGAAAACTGTCAAGCGTGCGGGTCACGCAATCCTACATCTTTATTTTCACCGTGCCAATACCAACAACTTTGCATGTAGCATCATTGCCCATGAAGATTTCCCCTCCATTACATTCCGTGTAGTCAACGAACCAATTACGATTCGGGCACATGTGATAGGAGCATCCGGAATCAAGAATCCACCCATTACTTTGATCCGCTAAAAACCAAGTAAGAACATCGGTGTCAACCTCTTGGTCCACCTCTTGGGTCGCAACTCCTGCAACCTCCCTGGGCGTGTCCGCCTTCTTACCTTTTAGCTCCGGGCAATTCTTCTTGATGTGGCCTACCTTGTGACACTTAAAGCACTCCTAATTACTTCGATATCGTGATTGAGACCGACCCGTGCCTCTATTCTTGGCACCCCGTGATCTTGACCGCCCACTTCGTTCACCACTACCACTCTTGGCAACCAAGCCCTCACTTGATGAAGAGCTTTCCTCATTACCTCCCTTTTTCATGGCCACGTGCGATTGGAGGTCCTTGACAACCTCATTAAACTTGAGCGTTGTCTTGCCAAATATCAACGTAGTAAGGAAGTGATCATAGGAGTCCGGCAATGAAGCAAGCAACAATAAGGCGCGATCCTCCTCATCAAATACAACATCAATTCTCTCAAGGTCATGCATTATTGCCTTGAAGACATTGATGTGCTTGTTCAAGTCTTGCCCCTCCTTCATTTCCAACTTGAAAAGTTACTTCTTAAGGTTCAACTTGTTGGACATAAATTTCCCTATGTACATCTCCTCCATCCTAGTCCATATATCATTTGCATTCTTCTCTGACATTAAGTTTCTCAACACTTCATCGGTCACATGCATCTCTGTAGCGGACATAGCTCTTATCAATCTCATTCCATTGGTCTTCGAACATATCTTGCGGCTTTTTCTCAAGTCCATGCAATGCAACTTGCAAATTTGATTGGACGAGTACCCCCTGCATTCGTCTTTGCCAAATACCGAAATTGATAACTTCGTCATAAGGCTTTATCTTAACCTCCATAGTGCTCCCAACACCTACAATGGTAGAAGAACTAGCTTGTGTTGCAATAACTCTTATTTGAGTCCTTTCGGCCATTTAACAAACACTTGGCGCACAAACCTTGCACCTAATAGCCAAACCTTGATACCAAACACTAGGAATCAACCAAATCCTCTGATACCACTTGTTGGGAACGTGGGAACAATAACCAAATCCCAAATTCACCAATAAACCCGAGAAATCCCTTTCGGGAATTTCCACCAACACTTGGCGGGCGAAAACCGTCAAGCTATAGGATCTTTGCTCAAAACAAGTATGGCCAACACAAACTCAAGCAAATATAGATGAAAGATAAATAGCAATGACAATCAATAGTAAAATAAAGCAAGAAAGAACACACCGTATTTTGTGGAACCCTTTGGGTCTTCCACCAAGAGGGAGACTCTTTATTGATAACCAAGAACTTATACAAATTCTCTCACAATAAACCTAACTCTAGATCAATGGAATAAACTACCAAAGATCACCTCTCACCTTAGCTAAACCCTAGCTAAACACAATTCTTTCTCTTTTTCACTCTAACAAGAAAACTCTCTTTCAAGTCTTACAAAAATAGAAATAAGCCTTTCTATTTATACCAAGTGAAAAAAACAAGGCAATTTACCTTTTACCCGCCCAGGTGCAAAAACAGTTTTGCACCTCATTCTGGGTATTCTGCCCTGGTGCAAAACTGATTTTGCACCCAGCTGCAATATTGTGAGAATCCGCAAATGCGACCCCCGGGTCTCGTCCCCGTTCGTTGGGCGTCTGAAGCGTCGGAAGGGATTCCGTCGCTCCATTTGCTTGGAGTTGTTTGATGATTCATATCGGGTGTCCTTACGTCTATTCTAGATGCAAAGGGGTTCGTTTAGAGTCGCCAGTACGTTTTACGAGAAAACGGACAAAAAGGGTTGTGTAAGGGGAAAGGCTAAAGATAAGCCTTTCTTTACACGTTTTGTCTGCGAAACCAGGATTCTATAGGGTTCGGAAACTATATTACGGTTTGGGAAGGTGTTAAGCACCCATTTCGCCCTTTCGGCCTCTAGTGGTCTTATATGTTTATTCTATGTTGAAAAACTTTGATGCTTTTACTGACAGCCTACTACTTTTCAAATGAAAACCCTAATTTCTGGGGGAAAACGGGAAAGGGATGAAAACCTTTGTGTTCCGAGATCCGATGTTTTATTTATTGAAAGATGTAAATACACATGACAAAACCTTTTATTTTGAAAGAGTATCCCGTATTATTTCCTCAGATAATGACGGTTTTCTCGTGTTGCGTTTACTTTTGTAAAAGTTCGGATCTATGTCGGGACTGATTTAATATGGAACTAGAACTCTTTGGGGAGAGTTATCAATCACGTCGCAGTCTATAGTGAAGACAGGATATGTTTGATTCTAATTCCTAGATAAGTCGTATCAGTCTGGGTTTTGAAAACAGAATTTTATCCGGACGATAACATACTTACTCTTCTAGTTTTGCAAACGATTTTATCAGGGTCTTTTGTTTTGAAGACGGTAGACTATTTATAACTTGGCAATAAGTTTATTCAAATAAAACGTGGATAAAACAACAAAAATAAAACAAGTACACAGATAGACCTGTTTAATTACCAGAAGAAACTTTATTTACCTTCCCGACGAGAATAATAATAATAAGAAAGAGAATATAATACGGCAGAAAGATCTCCGGCGATAACAATCTTCTCCTTCTTCAGATATTTCCGAGAATTCGATTCCAGAGACGGGACACGTCGAGTGTCGGGAATAGATTCGATAATTCTTCAGAGATGAGATGATAATATAAAATGCTTGATAAAATCAGACTAAAGCTCCAGATTTTCCAGATTCAAGTTCCTCCCTTCCAACCCTTGGGGGTGTTGGCCTATTTATACTGCTCGGGGAAGATTGTCGTGCGACATTTCTCCAAAAAAGGCAAGTGTCGCGCGACATATCTGTTTGTCGCGCGACATTCCTGTATGTCGTGCGACAAACGGCTGAAGTGATGGGTCCTGACACTGTGATGTGTCAGAAAGTGGTTGGTCGGGTGCAGAGAGGTATTGTTGCGCGACATAGTGGTATTGTCGCGCGACATTCCAATGATTGTCGCGCGACAATGTGATATATCGTGCGACAATCCTTCATAAAAATAGGTTTGTCGCGCAACAACCCCCCCCCCCGGGGTAGTTTCGGGTGCTCGGGTGTGTCCTGGACTCCAAAAATAGTAGTCTCGTAGGTCGTTAGGGTTCTTGCGGGGGTCACGGATCGGGGTGTCTACAAATATACATATTGCACTCAATCCGAGTACACTGTTTTTGTGCAATAACAACTTTGCACCCAAATCCGAGTACACTGCTTTGCTGCAATAACAACTTTGCACCCAAATCTGAGTACACTGCTTTGCTGCAATAACAACTTTGCACTCAATTCGAGTACACTGTTTTGCTGTAATAATAACTTTGCACCCTCACTGCTTGCATGAATTACAAGCCAAACACAACAAAGGCATAGGTCACATAATCATACAAGAAGATCCAAATATTATTTTTCCTTAAATGGTTAATATATTTCACTATTTCTCTACTTATTTGATTTATCCAATCACTCGAGAATTACTGGTTGAAATATGCCAAGGTGTCTCTAATCCTAATATGCCTTCGGTAGTTTGGGATCTAGAAAAAAAATAGTATTTAACAAAATTTTCTAAAGTGCAATAACGCTGTCATGTTTCCAAACTACAGGGGACTTATTACTTTTGAGTGAACTATTGCACTTGCATTCTACTAGTCAAATATAATCAACTTGAAAGTGGTATTAGTAGATATTGAAAACACAATCTCTTAGTAGAAAATCAATTAGTTTAAAATCCAAACAAGACGTTGAACGCTATTTGATTAACTCAAAAATCCTTTAACTGAATTCGTTTTTTAGATTTTTACCTAGGAAATTATTTTGTGCAAGTATTAACCATTATGGTTAATAATTCCAACCTGACATCTTATTCTACTAATAATAAGTCAGAATTGTATAAGGTTAGAAAAATCTTACAGTCGGTGCTACACAACACTTAATGAACAAGGAAGGATCTACTATTTTGGATAAAGAACAAAAAAAAATATGTTGTACAACTATGTGTGCAAATATTAACCATCATGGTTTTTTTTTTATATATAGAAATTACTGGGCCAAGCACATGAACTCACCTTGGCCGCTGAGCTCACGTGCTTGGGGGGCAATTGTGGGAGCAAAAAAGTTATGAAGATAATAATGGGTCTGGACATGAGCCAGCCCAAACTCTATGAGAGAATTTGTAAAGGGGTAGAGTAATCCTTTTTAGTCTTTTATCCTTAACCCTAATGTAGCATATGTAACCCTAATTCTATGAATATAAATAGAATAAAAGATAGCCATCATAACGGGCCTCCTCCCAGATCTTAGAGGAGAGAAAATGAAGCTAGACGAATTGTTTTAGAGAGAGAAAATGACAACTTGTATTCTTATTTCAATTGCCTTTGAGCTAATATAATAAAACGCACCACACACAAATGGAGGATGTACTGCCGGAATAGCATAAGCGCTACCAGAGGAACCTACCATACCAAAAAAATCCCTTGTCTCCTTCATCATCTCCATCTATTACTCCATTGATTTTACTAAGAACTTCATCATGTGGGTTTGCCCAAATTATTGGCCACCTACAATTGGCGCCGTCTGTGGTAAACGATTGATCGGTGGAGTATTCTTAAAGAGGTTAGTCAACAAAGCATTCTTCAAAGAAAGGCTCAACAAAGGCAACAAAAAATATACTTTGAGCATCAGATAAGGCTTTTTCCCTCATTAATTATATATTGGCATTCTTTTAATATTATTAAAATATTATTAGTTTTGTATTGCTGAACATACTTCACAAAAGGCACATCTGTGTATATAAAAAAACATAGTTAAAAATTCGATTATTTTGAGATCTTGGTCCAAGTAGGCCAAAAACATATCTTTTAGTATAAAAGAAAAAGGCGCAACCCAATTACCATGTTGCTGTCTAGCTCGGCTGGTCGGCACCCTTTTTAAAACAAGGGTTGCAGGATCAATACTCGGCAGTAACAAATATTTTTGGCTGAGTTTATTTACTTTAATGGCCAGACCTATTAAAATAGGCCAAAACGCATATCAAATCTCAATAGTATGTCTAGCCAAGTTGGTTTGGCATTCGGTGTGTAGTCCTTAGCACAAGGTCTTGTGTTCGATTCTTGGCCAAAACAAACATTTTTGCCGAAATCATTTACTTCAATGGCCAAAGCTTGGCTGATTAAATTATATCATAGAAATACATACATATTTTCAAAACTGACTCCAGCCGAGGCCATTTTTTTGCCGAGTTCAATTTGCCTGGGAAGCCCAGCCGCCTTTGTGATATAAAAGAAATGAGAATAAGGTTTCAATAATGTATCTTGCTGAGATGGTTAATTGTTTAGTTCATAACTTGGAGGTCGTGAGGTTCAATACTCATCCGCCACAAGTATTTTTTGCCAAGTTCAATTTACCTGGGAAGCCCAGCCGACTTGGTGATAATGTGATATCAAATAGAAGTATGAATAAAATTTTGAAGATGTCCTTAGCCGAGTTGGTTAAGTGCTGAGCTCATAAGCTCGAGGTACAGGGTTCAAATCCCTGCCATGACAAAATATTTTTACTCGGCATATTACTTGTCGAGCTCACACAAGCCTGGGCGCGTTATGAAATAGAAGTACGAATAAAATTTTGAAGATATTCTTAGCCAAGTTAGTTAAGTGCCGAGCTCATAAGCTCAAGGTACAGGGCTCAAATCCCGACCATGACAAAATATTTTTACTCGGCATAGTACTTACCGAGCTCACACAAGCCTAGACGAGTTATCAAATAGAATTACGAATAAAATTAAAGAGATGTTCTTAGCCAAGCTGGTAAACCGCCGAACACACAAGCCCGAGGTACAAGGTTCAACTCTCGGCCACAACAAAATATTTTTAATTCAAAAGAATAATTGCCGAGCTCGCACAAGCCCAACTGATCTATAAAGATGAAGCGCGAATAATTTTACAACAAAGTATCTAGCCGAGTTGGTGTGAAACTTAGTGTGTGACATTGAGGTTGTAGGTTCAATACCCAGCCACGGCAAAATTACTTTACTCGTATTGAGACTTAGCCAAGTTGGTATGCAGCGCGATCTATTTACCTTGAGGTTGCTGGTTCAACACCCAACAACGATAAATTAATTTTTGGCAACAAATAAGTTCATGGCAACTCTTTTAAAGATAAGTTTTATGATTTTCTTACTATATATTATTTAAATTGTATAAGCATGCAAATACATACTTAAAATATAATAGTTTTAATCAAGAATTGAAATTTTGAGCTATATGCTAAAGAGCACGAACATGATATAATGAACATCATTGTGCAAACATATTGCATGCTTGAAGACCTCTATTGTGCAATTAGCATTGCTAAAGAAAAATTTCGATAGCAACTATTCATCTAGAAAGCTTGTTATGTATTTCTTCTTGCGATATATAATTAGATATACAAAATTATTGGTAATTGGAAGCCATTTTTATGCACGGCATGATTAACACTTCTTGCAAATATTCATGTTAAAAAAAAGAGGGGAGGGGGAGATGGATAAGGTCATCGTTACTTATAGCCAAATGCTCTCTTTGGTAAGAAAGTTGCACATACAACTATGCATTATTCCTGCTGAAAGATTAACATGATAAATCGCAGTTCTAACCCTCATATTATCTTTATATTGAATAGCAGTTTTATGAAAGCTAAGGAGGCTTATTGTAGCCAAATCTTTTTAATCGAAGATTGTCAATTTACAAGGGGTCAAAGCATGGCAGCCATATTTTGTTTCGAAACGCCTTGGTGTATCCAAGGCGACAAAAAAAATCGTGTAAGACCTTGCTCTGTCAAGGCATCAAATTGTGTAAGACCTTGCTCAGTCAAGGCATCAAAAATAAAAATGTATAAGACCTTGCTCTGTCAAGGCATCAAATTGTGTAAGACCTTGCTCAATTAAGGCATCAAAAATAAAAATGTGTAAGACCTTGCTCTGTCAAGGCATCAAATTGTGTAAGACCTTACTCAGTCAAGGCATCAAAAATAAAAATGTGAAAGACCTTGCTCAGTCAAGGCATCAAAAATAAAAATGTGTAAGACCTTGCTCAGTCAAGGCATCAAATTGTGTAAGACCTTGCTCAGTCAAGGCATCAAATCGTGTAAGACCTTGCTCAGACAAGGCATCAAAAATTAAAATGTGTAAGACCTTGCTCAGTCAAGGCATCAAAAATGAAAATGTGTAAGACCTCGCTCAGTCAAGACATCAAAAATGAAAATGTGTAAGACCTTGCTTAGTCAAGGCAGTAAAAATTAAAAGGAAGGAGTGTAAAACCTTACTCGCTAAAACAATTCATTAAGACCTTTCTTAGTCAAAGGCAAAAGAATAAGACCTTGCTCGGCAAGGCAATAAATTGAAACAAGACCTTTACATGATAAAGGCGGCCGATTTAAATAAGACCTTTATTTTCAAAAGGCAAATTTTTCCTAAGACCTCGCTCGGCAAGGTAGTGTATTAAGATCTCTCCTCGTCAAAGGCAAAATTCTACTCAACGAAGGCAAATTCAATTTAAAACCTTGACCGATCGGCCCAACAAGAGTTTTTAAGACCTCTCTATTATCAGAGGCAATTTTCGTTGCAAGAGTTATTCGTGACGAAGGCAGTTTTTCGATCATGAAGCTAACAAAATCTCCTAGGACTATTGACTATAAGAGGAGGAACGTAAATCAAAAAATGAGCTCGTCCAACATCAATAGTCATCTGCTCGACAACAGGCACTTCTTGATTTACGACAGTTAGCCTAACAGCCCGGTCAACAACAACAACAACAACTAGTTAGGTCGGTAAGAAAGGATGATTTAGCGCGCCGACCATTCATATATCAACGCATCTCACTTCCCTGCCACAAGATTTGAAGTTTTTCAGGGAAGCTTGCTTACGACACTTGGTGAATTATTTCGAAGACTACAAGGATAAGAAAGCTGATGGTCCAAGCACATGAACTCACTTTGGCCGCTGAGCTCACGTGCTTGGGGGGCAATTGTGGGAGCATAAAAGTTATGAAGATAATAATGGGCCTGGACATGAGCCAGCTCAAACTCTATGAGAGAATTTGTAAAGGGGTAAAGTAAGCCCTTTTTAGTCTTTTACCCTTAACCCTAATGTAGCATATGTAACCCTAATTCTATGAATATAAATAGAACAAGAGATAGCCATCATAACGGGCCTCCTCCCAGATCTTAGAGGAGAGAAAATGAAGCTAGAGGAATTGTTTTAGAGAGAAAAAATGGCAACTTGTATTCTTATTTCAATTGCCTTTGAGCTAATATAATAAAACGCACCACACACAAATGGAGGATGTACTGCCGGAATAGCATAAGCGCTACCAGAGGAACCTACCATACCAAAAAAATCCCTTGTCTCCTTCATCATCTCCATCTGTTACTCCATTGATTTTACTAAGAACTTCATCACGTGGGTTTGCCCAAATTATTGGCCACCTACAGTCATCTTCTTTGAAATTTAAAATGTTGTTGAACGAATTTTTTAACCATTAACTAAGAATAAATTAGGATTTTGTGACTAAGTTAAGATATAAGAAAATCACGTTTGCATGACTAAAATTGAGTATTTGTGACCGATGCGTGTTCTTATAAATATGTTTCCACTAGATTCAACAATTTTCATACAAATTAAATATTTATTGTTTCTAGAACCGAAACTTTTATCATTAAACTTTAGTGCAACCAACCATGTGGTATTTCGAGAATTCCCTGGCGGACGGTGATTAACTGAAATATTTGTGAGTCAAATGAAATTAATTTTATGTTCTATATACATTATTATTGAGTCAAATAAAATTATTTTATTATTTTAGCCAACCATGTACATTAAGAAATTAAAACGATTTTATAATAAAATAAATGAAACATTGTTGGATTAATTTTTATATTAATCTTACTTTGGTCCACACATGTATATTATTAATGTGTGTCATCATTTACAAGCCTAAAATTAAGTGATCTAATTTAATGTTTTAAGTAGGCTTGAGGTTATTTGTCATGGAAATAATGTGTAGATGCCATTATGTGAATTCTATTTCTATGAGGGGCGGAAATAGAATTATCGGAAAGTTCAAGGTGAACTTATGTAATTACGGCATTGGTCCCCAACCCATCCATCCTTATATAAGTTGTCTTCTATCAATGGAGACATACAACAGAGCTATTCTCTACATCCTCTTAAGGAGAATACTAAGGGATATAGAAGGGGAAAGGGTTGGAAGATCAATTGCCATACGGAAATTGACGCTAAAGTCCGCTGCATCGATTAATCAATTCCAATGGAGACAGGTACACACACTTCTCTTTTGTAATCTCTTGACACTAGATATGATGCACGATCCTAGAATTGATGTTGTCTAGGACACTCAATTATTCCTAACAAGTGGTATCAGAGGCGGTTTTAGTGTCGTATCTATTGTTAGAGATTTTATATGTACAGAATTCATGATTATAATTTTCTATAAATCGTTGAAAATAATATTTTTCATGTATTGGAGAACACAATAAAATTCTAAGAATTTTATTTTGGTGGTATTGTCTTCGTCTTTATGGATATATATGTGTGTGTGTGTATATATAATTTCGGATATGTGTGTGTATATAAATAAGGAATCCCACATACATGGCCGATTGAATTTATGGCAATTGGTTTCACCCTTAAGTAATTAAATTTTTTTTTTTTTTGGATTATGACAACTCTTGGAATATTATAAGATTGCATAATTTTTGTTATATATATATATATATATATCTATATCTACGGTTGTGCAAATTGCTAGCTCAACAAAGCAATATATGTATTTTATATAAATAAAGTTTGTGTTATATATATATATATATATCTATGGTTGTATGTAGATCTTCATTTATAATGGGATTATATAAGATATTATATATAAAGTATATATAATAATAATATTTGTTTTCTTTATGTATATATATTAATTGAAGTAAAAGTTAGATGAATGTGCCATTATCATGATGTTTTCTTTCTTTTACATTATTTATATATATATTAGTTTAAGTTGGTGATAAGATATATATTGTATATATATAAAGAAAGTGCCATTATAATGCTTTTCTCTTTTATATTATTTATGTATTAATGTTAATTTAAGTAAAAGTAAGATCTATATATATATATAAAGAATATGCCACCATGATGTTTTCTTTTTATATATATAAATGTTAATTTAAGTAAGAAGAATATGCATGATGTTTTCTTTCTTTTGTATTATTTAAGTGTATATTAATTTAAGTAAAAGTGATATATGTATTTTATATACATAAAGATTGTGCCAACATAATAATTTTTTTTTTTATTAATATTAAATAAAGAATGTTTTATATAAATGTTGGTTTCATTTATTACATGATGGTAAAAGTTTTATGGTAAATATATATATATAGATAAATTTTAGAAACATCAGTGAAAATGAAAATATTTATTTATTTATTTTTCGCCAGAATTGTCACTATTTATAACAGTGACCAGTTTATCCAGAATTGTCACTGTTTTTTGACAGTGACAAAATCCAGAATTGTCACTATTTTTGACAGTGACGAACTTCAGGTTGTCACTGTTTTCAGCAGTGACAACACAATTTTTTGGGGTTATAATAAATTCGATTAATTACATGTGACATCTATTATTTATATTGCCTGTCTAAACATTCTATTAAGGAATATTTACACAAGATGTTACCAAAGTGACCTCTCTTTTGTAGATAAAGAATGATTAGATATTTGTGTTTGATTAATTCATGCGAATATTAACCAATCCAAAGAGGGGTTTGTATTTGGCCGAATTTCATACACACTTGTGATGGTAAATATGTGACAATTATCAAGGTAACCTAATGTGAATAATAAATCAATCCAAAGATAGATTTGTTATTTGACATAATTTATTGTCAATATTTGATCGTTACAACAAGAGTACCACTTACAATTAATATCATTGTCCAAAGACTTGGTATTAATGTTGTGCTAGGTATCTTGAGATGTTGCGATAAAATTAATTAATTTAAAGACTATTTTTTGGGTTATATGATGTGAGCATTATTGTTAATGTACTTTATTTTTGTTCTCTGTTCAGCTTTAATGTCTACTACTTCTGTATCTGCCAATATGAACAATGTTCCAATTTTAAATGGAACAAACTTTAAGGACTGGAAAGAGAATATATTAATTATTATTGGTTGCATGGACATAGACTTGGCATTAAGAATGCCAAAACCGAATGATCTCACTGATCGAAGTACTCCTGAGAAAATTGCGTACTTTGAGAAGTGGGATCGTTCAAACAGGCTAAGTCTTATGATCATGAAACGTGGGATTCCAGAAGCTTTTCGAGGTGCTACTTCGGATGACAAAACTCTTGCAAGTAAATTTCTTGAGGAAATACAAAAACGTTTTATTAAAAACGATAAAGCTGAAACAAGCACGCTTTTAGCGAACTTGATTTCAATGAAGTATAAAGGCAAGGGTAATGTCAGGGAGTACATTATGGAGATGTCTCATCTTGCTTCAAAACTTAAGGCATTAAAGCTCGACTTATCGGATGATTTGCTCGTGCATTTAATATTGATCTCTCTCCCTGCACAATTCAGCCAGTTTAAGATTTCTTATAACTGTCAGAAGGAGAAATGGACTCTTAATGAGCTCATTTCATTTTGTGTGCAAGAGGAAGAGAGATTAAAGCAAGAAAAGACTGAAAGTGCTCATTATGTTAGCACCTCTAAAGGCAAGGGCAAACGTAAGGATAAGGGAAATGAAGTTGCTATTCCTAAGGGTCCGGATGAAAAGAAACAGAAAACCGAGGCCGGTTGTTTCTTCTGTGGTAAACCCGGACACAAAAAGGCGAATTGTACCAAATATGCCGCTTGGCGGAATAAGAAAGGTACAAATTCAATTTTGGTCTGTTCCGAGATCAATTTAACTTCAGTACCAAGTAACACTTGGTGGGTAGATTCTGGTGCTACTACTCACATATGTGTTTCTATGCAGGGTTGCCTGCACTCCCGCAAGCCAATTGATGTTGAAAGACACATCTATGTGGGCGATGGAAAGTGTGTGGAGGTGGAAGCAATTGGGCATTTTAGATTATTGTTAAGTACTGGTTTTTATTTGGATTTAAAAGACACTTTTGTTGTACCGTCGTTTAGACGAAATTTGATTTCTATTTCCGTATTGGACAAATTTGGTTTTCATTGTTCATTTGGAAATAAGAACTTCACTTTGTCTTTAAATTCAAATGTTGTTGGTACCGGTATTCTTAATACTTTTGATAATCTATATTTGCTTGAAACAGTTGCATCTTATAATGAAACATTAAATGTTGAATGCCGTGGTACTAAGCGAAAATTGAATAATGAAAATTCAGGCTCATTATGGCACAAACGCCTAGGTCACATCTCTAAAAATAGAGTTGAGCGACTTGTGTCTGATGGAATTTTAGGATCCCTTGACTTTTCAGACTTTGGTGTCTGTGTTCAGTGTGTCAAGGGAAAGCAGACTAAAACAAAGAAATTAAGAGCAAATCGAACTACGGATGTCTTAGAACTTATACATACGGATATTTGTGGGCCATTCCCTACGGCTTCTTGGAATGGTCAACGGTACTTTATAACGTTCATAGACGATTACTCTCGATATGGCTACCTATTTCTTATTCATGAAAAGTCACAGTCTTTGGACGTGTTCAAATCTTTTAAGGCCGAAGTTGAGTTACAACTCAACAAACGGATAAAGTGCGTTAGATCTGACCGTGGTGGTGAATACTACGGCAGGTATGACGGATCAGGTGAACAACGTCCAGGACCATTTGCTAAATACCTAGAGGAATGTGGAATCGTCCCACAGTATACCATGCCGGGTTCGCCTAGCATGAATGGTGTATCTGAGAGACGAAACAGGACTCTTAAGGATATGGTTAGAAGTATGATCAGTCATTCTTCTTTACCCGAGTCCCTCTGGGGTGAAGCTCTAAAGACAGCAACTTACATTCTCAATAGAGTGCCAACTAAGGCGGCTGCTAAAACACCTTATGAGCTTTGGACTGGGCGAAAGCCTAGTCTAAAGCATTTTCATGTTTGGGGATGTCCTGCTGAGGCGAGGCCTTATCGGCCTCATGAGGAAAAATTGGACTCCAAGACAGTTAGCAGTTACTTTATTGGCTATTCAGAACGATCGCGGGGCTATAAATTTTATGATCCCACTACTAAATCTATTTTTGAAACGGGAAATGCTGTGTTCTTTGAGGAAGTTGATTTTGGGGGGAGAAATCGAGTAAGGGACATTGTGTTTGAGGAGGAAATGGGAGCAATCCCAATTCCTACTATTACTTTTGACGATGTACAGGTTTCTACACCTGTCGTTAATCAAAGAGTAACTTTGGAACCTCAAATAAACAATGAGGAACAAACTCAACAACCTCAAGAACATGTGCCATTAAGGCGATCCATTAGAGAAAGAAGAAATGCAATTTCAGATGATTATTTTGTATATCTTCAGGAACATGAGGTAAAAATTAGAATGTCGGAAGATGATCCTATCAACTTTCGACAAGTCATGAATGGTTCCAACTCTCAAAAATGGATTGAAGCCATGAATGAGGAGTATAAGTCAATGCAAGACAATAAAGTTTGGGAACTTGTCCCATTACCGGTTGGTGCGAAACCCGTTGGTTGTAAATGGATATTTAAGACCAAACGGGATTCGAATGGTAATGTGGAAAGGTATAAGGCACGTCTTGTGGCTAAGGGCTTTACTCAAAAGGAAGGAATTGACTTTAAAGAGACATTCTCTCCAGTTTCTTCGAAGGATTCTTTTAGGACAATCATGGCACTTGTGGCACATTTTGACCTTGAGTTGCATCAAATGGATGTCAAAACTGCGTTTCTTAATGGTGACATTGAAGAAACGATTTATATGGTGCAACCAGAAAATTTTGTGTTGGGAGACCCACAGAATATGGTTTGCAAATTGACAAAATCAATTTATGGACTCAAACAGGCTTCTCGTCAGTGGTACTTTAAGTTTCATCAAGTTATCATTTCGTACGGTTTTGAAATGAATTTGGTTGATGATTGTGTGTATCACAAATTTAGTGGGAGTAAACATATATTCCTGGTTTTGTATGTCGATGACATTTTGCTAGCAACAAATGACATAAACATCTTGCATGACACCAAGAGATTTTTATCAAAGAATTTTGAAATGAAAGATCTTGGTGAAGCATCCTTTGTATTAGGAATCGAGATACACCGAGACCGATCTCGGGGTACTTTGGGATTATCACAAAGGAGTTATATTGAGAAAATTCTCAATAGATTTGGCATGCAATGTTGTAAACCAGGTGAGACCCCGGTCGCTAAAGGAGACAAGTTCAGTCTCAATCAATGCCCGAAGAACAGTTTAGAAATTAAAGAGATGCAAAAGATTCCTTATGCCTCGGCTGTAGGGAGTCTAATGTACGCTCAAGTATGTACGCGTCCGGATATTGCGTTCATAGTTGGCATGTTGGGCAGATACTTAAGTAACCCCGGAATGGATCATTGGAAAGCAGCCAAACGGGTTATGAGGTATTTACAGAGAACAAAAGAATATATGCTCACATATAGGAGATCGGATAAGTTAGAGATCATTGGATATTCCGACTCCGATTTTGCTGGATGCCAAGACAGCAGGAGATCCACTTCAGGCTATGTTTATCTGTTAGCTGGTGGAGCGATTTCGTGGAGGTCTGCCAAGCAGACGCTCGTTGCTTCGTCCACCATGGCTGCAGAATTTGTAGCATGTTATGAGGCATCCAATCATGGAATATGGCTGCGAAATTTTGTCACTGGGCTGCAAATTTTAGAGGGTGTTGAAAGACCACTCAAATTATACTGTGACAATAAATCAGCTGTTCTATATTCAAACAACAATAGAAGCTCGACTAAGTCAAAGCATATTGACATCAAGTTTCTAGTTGTAAAGGAAAGAGTACAGAGTGGTCAGATTATGATAGAGCATATTGGGACAAACTCCATGGTTGCGGATCCGCTTACAAAGGGATTAACACCTACGGTCTTTCATGAGCATACTGCTCATATGGGTGTTGTCTCATTTGAGGACACTTTGGTTTAGTGGGAGTTTGTATTTAAGTTTGTGTTGTTGCTCTATGTATGCTTTGGATTACATTTATATGTATTTGGTTTAGTTTCTGCAGAAACAAAGTATTCGGTTTATTACACTCTGTTTAAGTATTTTGAGGTTTTGATCTCAATAAAGAGGACCAGTTGGAAATAGGCATGTTTGGATCACATTACATGTAATTTCCATGCTGCACACCATGATTGATCTATGTCATTTGATTGTGTTGGTATACGTGATCATTGATGGGTCGAGTTACGATTAATGTAACAAAGGCCGCTTTGGTTCTATATTGGCATAATTGATGGACGAGATTGTTTGATAACCTAAGGTTATGATGACAAGTTCTGAGCTCACTAAGGTTAAACACATTTGGCAGGATACATATGTGGCCCAGTGGGAGATTGTTGGATTAATTTTTATATTAATCTTACTTTGGTCCACACATGTATATTATTAATGTGTGTCATCATTTACAAGCCTAAAATTAAGTGATCTAATTTAATGTTTTAAGTAGGCTTGAGGTTATTTGTCATGGAAATAATGTGTAGATGCTATTATGTGAATTCTATTTCTATGAGGGGCGGAAATAGAATTATCGGAAAGTTCAAGGTGAACTTATGTAATTACGGCATTGGTCCCCAACCCATCCATCCTTATATAAGTTGTCTTCTATCAATGGAGACATACAACAGAGCTATTCTCTACATCCTCTTAAGGAGAATACTAAGGGATATAGAAGGGGAAAGGGTTGGAAGATCAATTGCCATACGGAAATTGACGCTAAAGTCCGCTGCATCGATTAATCAATTCCAATGGAGACAGGTACACACACTTCTCTTTTGTAATCTCTTGACACTAGATATGATGCACGATCCTAGAATTGATGTTGTCTAGGACACTCAATTATTCCTAACAAACATACCTACATATTGGTCAATTGGGTCTGTGTTATGGAAATGCGATCACAAAAGCAACGATATTTAAAATATTTAATTAAAATTAAAAATTAAAATTGATTAACGTAATTAAAAATATTTTAGTGCAGATATATGAGAGAGTAGACGTATATTTCACTTATGTTGCTCTTCACATGCAATTCCTATAGGTGAAAAACAAACTTTCAAACTGTTTACTTTCACACTTTATACTATTTTTTTTAAACAAATTGAATGATTATAGTGAGTGCGTCTATTTATAACTATAAAATTATTTTTTCCAGCATAAATTAAAATATTTTCATCATATTTTTCTATTTTAATCAAAAATTATTTTATCACCAACCAAATATGCGCAAAGGCAGAGTTATTCGTTAATCGATCTTTATATATTAGGTTCACCACTTTCACTTTTTTATATCTTTTAATTAGTTATTTTTTGGTTATTTCACTTTTGACTCTAATCTAGTTTTAATAATAAAGTTTTTTAAGTACTAACTTTTATATTTCTTTAATTTGCACTTTAGCTTTCACCAATTTTGAATAGAAACGTTTATTAATTATTATTTACCTTATTTAAATGTAAAAAAATTGTTTGGTTGAAATAAAAATAAAAATGCAAACAATTATTTAGGTTTTTTTAAATACAATTCAAAAGAGGGCTTGCAGATGCTTGAATGAGATGATAAATGCAATACAATATGTTTTGAAATCCCATTCATTACACACCACACATTATTGTAAACATATAATATGATCGTAAGGTAACAAATTTAATGGTATTTACGAAACTTATAATATGACATACCCATCACACGTTTTTTTGGGTAACATTAAGAAAAATAAATGAACTGGAAAAACTCTAAGTGCAAAAGCGCACACAAGCCAAGCATGTGTCAAGCCAAATTCGGTCCATGATTTGCACCCCCTGCGCCTAGGTGCGCAAGAGAGAGCCTTATTTTTCTTAAAAACTTATGAGCTAGTGAAAGATAATCCTTTATAAACTCATAAATGTTTTCCCAAAGTTCCAATGTGGGACTAAAATTTCCCATTTTATTTTCCATCTCAAGTTGCTCACTTTGGATGACAATTTCTCATTCACCCCAAATCTGTTTTGAGCAAACAAATATACGATCTCAATGTACTCACGGAGGAGAACACGAATCTATAATTTATTTTCACAACCGAGTGTGAAATCCCATTCAAAAATTACCCTCAAAATGGCTAAGAATAAGATTTCAAAACCATTTTTTCCAACAACATTTGTCAATACTAAATATAACCAAAACCGCTTCCTTAAATTAATCCGGTGGACTGGAATCTCTTTCCGGATTTTCGGTTCAAGACTATCCCCGATGGATTCCCTCTGTCGGACTCTGACTCCACCCAAAACCTCGTTCCTTTTTGCAAGTCGGTTCAAACTTGTTTAGTAATAGTTGCACAAAGACTAATACAAAAGAAAGTTTGTATACAGACTGATATGTATATTATTGAGATTGTATATCCTACATACGTCGAGAAAAATAGATCTTCTCAAAAAAAAAATATATAAGAATAAGGGGTAATTCTATTATTGCGAATTGATTTTGGGTTGGATGTTCTGAATTTTAATATAGTATTCAAAAAAAGGCTATTAATCGTGTCAAGGCCCAATAACTACACGGACTCTAACTCACCTAGTATAAACAGTATATGTGCTAAGCTCAAAAGGCAAATAATGCCACAAGGGCACATGGGTCATCTTCTTTAAACTTAGACATGTTGGTAAACAAAATCGTTAGCCTCTAGTCAAACAAACGTTGTTTGAAAGTGGCTAAAAAGTCCACCTTGTGATGGCAATTGGTCAAAATTTGATTCTTTAGGATAAATAATTTCATAATTCATTAGCTAAAACTATAAAATCTTTCATCATATATGTTTCAATTAATGGTCTATATATTCAATTGTCGATGATCAATATAACTATTCGGCAGTTGATCATATTAAAATTAGTTCCTTAATTAATTCATATTATAAATCTCACATTTTTCTTTTACTGTTTATGTACTTCAGTTGTATAATTTTGCATGGAATCAGTTTCCACTTACAACTTGATTTGACTCAATTTTTCCATTTGGAATAATGTCATTAGAAAGTAGCTTCACTTACTATATATATATATGAGCAAGAGTCGTGTTCAATTTATACTTTTCTTTCTAAATTTGATAAAAAGGGGACTTTATTGGTGTATCTATTAATCTACTATATAAAATTAGAAAAACAGAAAATGATTGTCATCAAATTCTTGAAACTTGGATGAGTTGGTAGACAAATTCTTGCCAGTAGAAACACATGATTTTGTTTGAAAGTGGCTAAAAGATTCCACCTTGGGATGGTAATTGGTCTAAAGTTGATTCTTTAGAATAAATAATTCCATAATTCATTTGCTCAAACTATATAATCTTTCATCATGTTCAATGGTCTATGATCTTTCTGTAATTGATTAAAATAAAATTAGTTATCAATAATTCATATAACAGACATTCTAACTTCATGTTTTTTTTTTCAGTAGATTCATTGAATATCATCTCTATAATATATATAGCGTATATATAAAACCAGACGAATCTCTATAGAATATATATATATATATCCTATATATAAAACGAAACGAGAGCTTTTGGTAGGTCTATGAAGTAAATTACAAAATTACCCTTCCCGTTTCAAAAAATACAATAAAAATATTACTTAATCAGGGACTTAAACTAATTAATAACCTTAAGCATGAGAACACTCATTATATTGCCACTTGACCGAATATCACAAAGTTGATTTATTTTATTTTATAAATCTATGCATAAAGCGAAGAAAACCAATGTAATACATTAATTGCATACGCAGCTCATGAATAATGTGAACCCCAATCTCAAGCATGAAAACACGTGACTTGTTTTGGTAGAGATTAAAATTGATTGACTATAAAATAGTTAATTTTTCAGTTGTTTTTGACTTTTGGTGTGTACCACATTTTTTTAACTATTCGGACAATTAGTTATTTTTTTCAATATTTTTTAATTTTGTAATCAAAAGGGTCAATATTTTTGTGTATATTCATAATTGGTGATGGCAATAATTAACATGAACTACGAAAATGACGCAAACGAAAAGTACCGAAAGTGAGTAAGTTGTCTCATTAGTAACGGTCTCTTATTTAAATAGCAAGATTCATATTGGAGTCTCTCTAAAAATACAACACCTTACTACACTAAAAATGAAAATTTGTCAAGTTGAATAAGCAGCAATTTGTCAAGGTCATTGGCCGACGACACAAAGCGGGTTTTTACAATTGCTATCTCTTTAACGTTTGTCAATCGTGACCATGACAAATGAGTTTTTCATGATTGCTAGTGTTACGTCGTTTGGATTGTTTTCTATGAGCCTCTTATCTAACCCTAACTTACATTCTCATTAGACTCTAATCACACTCGTTTTTTCTCCTAAGTTGTGCCCCACATAACTCTCGCGCCACCACTGGTGGCTTTTGCTGTTCTTGCCAGTAGCCACCGTTCTCCATGCTCTCTTTCGCTGGCCCACAACCATCACCTCTCATCCTCTCTCATTATAAGTAAATCTATATTTCTAGATTTGATCTATCTATATATATATATTATTGATATTATATATATTTATTATATTTGTAGATCTGATATTATATATGCTAGCTTACCACCAATGCAATGCACGGACATTTTACAAAATATTATCCATGCAAATGTCTATGTATATATACCTATAACTGTAGTGATTAAATTTTTTGGAAACACTAATTTATCAAATCAAAATAACAAATAATTTTTTTTTTAAAATAACAAATAATAGTTCCCAACCCAAAATATCATTTACACATTGATTAACACATACATTTAGGAAGAGTTTATTCGTAATAGATCCATCACTTTTAAAATAGAAAAATGCTTTTCTAAAAGTTTGTAAGTTTTCTGGAAAACATATGGACGAATTATGGCCACATATTTGGTCAAATATTTTTGTAAATAAGCTTTCAAGTTTTGAAATTACCAACTTTCTTCCTATCTTTATATTATTAACATTTTAACCCTTAAAAATAGAAACATCACTTTAAACAATATTTTTATGACCCAACTTTCACCATGATGGGGTTAAATACTAATTTTACCATTGGCCTAGAAAGGGGTAATTCAACACTTTTACCTCCAGTAAAACTCCATTTTTTACCACCAGTAAAAATCCCATTTTTACCTCCTCACCTACGACACCTACCTCCACCAAAAAGTACCTTTTTGCCCTTCATTTTTACCAAATTTACCTTTTTGCCATTCTACGTTTACCTATAAATACCCCCCTCATTCATTTATTCAAAACACACTATCCTTCTCTCCCAAGATCCATTCATCTCTTCCAAGAGATATAAAGCCATTGGCAATACAAATACAAGCCAATTTTCGAGGGTCTTATACTCTCTCTTTTCATACCCCAAAAAATACCAACAACCATTATACACTCTCTCTCTTGCACAGTTTATTATTTATTCTGTTGAAATATTTGTAATCTTAATTCTATACTTATAAATAAAATTAAGAAAATTATAGAGAGTGAGAGAGATTGGTAGCTTGTATTATCATCCAAATCGATTGCCTTTGAGCTAATACAATGCAAGCACATACAAAAGAAGGACGTACTGCCGGACTAGCATAAGCGCTATCGGGGGAACTTACCTTAAAAAAAATTGTCTCGTGTTCATCTTCATTTTTAATCAGTTTCTGTCGATACTGTTCACAATCATTGTTCACATATATGGTGGTAATATTCACAATCACTGTTCACAGTTACAATCCATTATTAGACCTCTAATTCACCATTATTCATTGATTGGTCAGTCGTTAATTATTTGTTCTAGATTTTGACACCATTAGTTTGGCACCGTCTGTGGGAAAGACATTTTTTTAAAGTCATACGCTTCTCAAAAAGCTAAAAAAACCATAAATTCACCATGTCCCAGTCAGGAGACACCACCCAAACAGACCCCCTGATAGTCTTAGTGGCTCAACAAACTACTCTCTAGGTCCGGATTGACAGATTGATGGCTCAAAAAGAATCCCCTTCGTACAGTTCAAGAGATGGATCGCTTTTAGCCCCTGTTTCTACACCGGCTCCCCCAGCCGCTATGCGAATCCCAGCCATTAAAAGGCTGGGGGAACGCCGCCGGAGGTATAGGAGGAGTCGAAGCAAGCCCAGTGGGTCTGATGCCGATCAATCCAATTCTGAACAAGGAGATTCTTATGATGATTTATCTGTTATAGCCCCCCCCCCCCCACCATCTTCAAAAAGAAATCCACAAGTTAATATTGTTCGAGAAAGACGCTCCGAATGAGATGCTCAAAGACAAAGTGTGAGCAGAGGAGGTCGCCCCCCCCTTCCACCAGTTCTAGAGACAAATGCCAGGCCTTGAGGGTCTGTGTTCGATAGGATCTCAAACAAGATCTCTGTTGAAGAAGTAGAAGAGAGGCTCAGATTAGAAATGAAAGCCCAGCTGGCCGAAATGATGAAAGCCATAGGTCACGTTAGAGGGAGCTTGGCAGCAACTCTGGTAAGGAATTCTGAATCTCCATTTGCAACGCACATCCAGACCTGCGCAGTCCCAGGCAGATTCAAACTACCTACTCTAGAGTCATATGATGGCTCAACCGATCCAGTGGACTATTAGCAGCAATTTAGAAATATGATGGGGCTCCAGAATGTCCCATATGGTATCATATGCAGGGCTTTTGTCACAACCCTCAAGTGGGTAGCTCGGATGTGGTGTAACAGCCTATCCCCAGGTTCGAGTCAGAGCTCGCACGAGCTTGGTACGAGGTTCGTAACTCACTTCCTGGGGACTAAAAAGTAGTTTAAGCCCTCCATCCACCTCTTCACAGTCAAACAAAGTTCGAACGAAGGCCTGAAAGAGTACACTTGCCGGTTCAACCAGGAAAGCCTCATGATCAACGATTTCAATGAAGGTGTGGCCATAGCCGCATTTATGAACGGAGTAAGCTCCCTTTACTGGTTAATGACCTTAGCTAGAATGGCTCCAAAGACCATGTCTGAACTCCTAGACGAGGTCAATAAACAGATTGGGGTGGAAGAGACACTCCAAGGACGCAACATGTCAGGGTTTTCTGTTTTCTGGCCCCCTTCTAAGAGCCATGGGAAACATAGCCTTTCTCCTGGCCAAGAGAAGGAGAACGAGAATGACAAAAAAATACTAAAAAGTTTGGATCTAACGAGGGCAGAGCTCATCAGAAGTTCACTTCCCTTACAGCTCTACTAAGCGAGGTCTATGTCCAATTGGAACCAGGAGAGGTACCTAAGCCTAGGAAGATGAGCACTCCAGAGAGGAAGAGGGACTCTACCCAGTACTGCCGGTATCACAAGGATCATGGTCACGAGACTGATAATTGTTGAAAGCTCAAGAAAGAAATTGAGAAGCATATCCAGCGAGGTCAACTCCGACAGTACATAAAGAAAGAAAAAGATGTTCCCCCAAAAGCCAATGGAAAGGAGCACACCAAAAAAATATTCATGATTGAGGGATGTTCTTTTTTCTTTGGAAACAGCAATAGGTCCCGAAAGGCCTACATCAGGCAGGCCAAGTTCCTGAGCTCAGAAGCAGAATTCTTCAGTTCGAGACCCTCAAAGATGGCCAAGTACGAGGCCTCTGAGGTCACCTTCACTGATGCGGATATGAACAGGGTAGAGTACCCCTATGATGACCTGTTAGTAGTAACAGCAATGATAAGCAACCACAACGTCCACCATATCCTTATCGACACAGGAGCGATCTCAAACATCATGTACTACAGTGCTTTCAAAGCACTGGGTCTCACTAAAGAATACCTGGTCCAATCGCTGGTCACATTAATAGGATTCTCTGGGGAGAAGACAAAGTCCTTGGGGGTAATCAAGCTTTCAGTAACTCTAGGAACAACTCCGGAGCAGGTCACGACCATGGCAGAATTTCTAATTTTTTACTCAGCTCCTCATTACAATGCTATCTTGGGCAGAGGAACCCTCAACGAAATTAGAGCCGCTATATCAACCTGCAGCTTAACCATGAGGTTCCCAACCCTCCATGGGATCGTGGAGGTCAGAGGTAACCAAATGGAGGCCAGGCACTGTCAATTTAAAACCTTGAAAGAAGTGAAAACCATAGAGATCGCCACCGTAGAGCTCGAGGCAGCAACTACAGAAGGGGTGAACAATACAGGAGAATCCACCACCTCTGAGAGATTGAAAATTGATACCCTAGACCCCCGGAACGAAGAAAAAGAGCTCAGAGGAAAGCTCGTTGAAGATCTGGAAGACTTACTCTTGGATCCTTTACTACCTGAAAGGGTGCTCAAGATCAGCAACCAACTCAACTCGAAGGTCAGACGGGAGCTCTCCCAATGCTTTGGAGCTAACGCCGATATCTTTGCGTGGTCCCATGATGACATGAAAGGGCTCAACCCAAAGGTCATGGTGCATAGGCTCAACGCTGACTCGGCCTTCGAGCCCGTAAGGCAGAAAAAGAGAAACTTTGCAGCAGAAAGGAATTTGGCTGCTAAAGAAGAAGTCCAAAAATTGCTCAAAGCTGGTTTCATTAAGGAGGTCCACTACCCAAAGTGGCTTTCCAATGTGGTACTTGTGAAGAAGCATAGGGGGAAGTGAAGAATGTGTGTGGATTTCAAAGACCTCAACAAGGCTTGTCCAAAAGACAGCTTTCCGCTCCCGAAGATTGATCAGCTCATGGATGCAACAACTGGGCATGAAATACTAAGCTTCATGGACGCTTATTCTTGATATAATCAGGTAAGGATGGCCCCTGAGGACGAAGAAAAGACATCTTTCATCACCAATGAAGGGACATACTGCTACAAGGCTATGCCCATTGGTTTGAGGAATGCATAAGCTACTTATCAAAGGATGATGAATTCCCTGTTCAAAGAACAGATAGGCCGAAATATGGAGGTCTACATCGACGGCATGCTCGTCAAAAGCCTCAAAGCTACCAACCATGTTTTCGACCTCAATGAAGCCTTTTCTATACTTAGACAAAATGGTATGTCCCTCAATCCAACTAAGTGTGCTTTTAGGGTAAAAGGTGGCAATTTTTTGGGTTTCATGGTAACACAAAGGGGAATCGAAGCTAGCTCTGAAAAGATACAAGCTCTGACTGACATGAAGTCTCCCACCAAACCAAAGGAAGTTCAAAGCTTAGCAGGTCGAGTGGCAGCCCTTAACAGGTTCATCTCTAAGGCTATTGACAAATGTCACCCATTCTTCAAAATTCTGAAAAAGGCCTTCGAGTGGACAGAAGATTGTGAGCTTGCTTTTCAATAACTCAAACAATACCTCGAAGCTCTTCCTTTATTGAGTTATCCGAAGAAGGGTAAAATCCTCTGCCTTTACTTGGCTATTTCCCAAACGGCGGTCAGCTCAGCCCTCATGAGGAACGAAGATGGGGCGCAACTCCCTATCTACTATACAAGCCGAGCGCTGCATGCGGCCGAGCTCAACTACCCTAGGTTGGAAAAATTGGCATACGCTCTCCTCATCACTTCTAGGAAACTGAAACCCTACTTTCAAGCCCATGCCATTGACGTACTCACAGACCAACTACTAGGACGAATTCTTGACAAACCAGATCAGTCAGGAAGGTTAACTATCTGAGTTGTAGAGCTCGGGCAATTTGTGATCAGTTACAAACCATGGGTTTTAATCAAGGGGCAGGCTGTGGCTGACTTCATAGCCGAGTTTACTTATATAGAGGAACATGTTACCGAACTTTCAGAGCTACTGCCAACAGTAGACCCAAGTGCCTCAAGCCCTTTCACCTCAATAGGCCTGATGCCAGAGATACCAGTGTGGATACTCCACGCAGATGAAGCCTCCAACTCTTAAGGTTTCGGAGCTGCTCTGGTATTAATCACCCCTGAGGCTAACACATTGGAGATAGCTGTCAAGTTCCTTTTCAAGGCATCAAACAATAAAATAGAATACGAAGCTATCATAGCAGGTCTGAGGATTACTAGAGACTTAGGGGCAAAATAGATTGTGGTTTACAATGACTCTGCAGTTGTAGTTGGCCAAATACTTGGCCATAACATGGCTAAAGAATATCACATGGCCGTTTACCTAGCTAAAACTCAAACGGTAGCTCGAAAGTTTACGAATGTGGTGTTCATCAAAGTTTCCCGAGCTCAGAATAACAAGGCAGACCATCTGGCCAAGCTAGCTTCATCAACAGAGGCACCAAGCGGTGTCCACATTGAATATTTGAAAAACAAAGCCATCAATGAGCTTGAAGAAGTGGATGCAGTCCCAGTACAGGTCCGCAAATGCTGGATTGACCCAATTCTGGACTACCTCACAAATGGAGTTTTGCCAGAAGAAAATAAGATAGCCAAAAGGATCAAATACATCTCCAACAGATATGTAGTCATGGAAGCAACCCTATACAAGAGAATGTATGTTCTTCTGTTCTTAGTTTGCCTACACCCCCATCAAGCTCAGGCGGCCCTATTAGAGATCTATGAGGGGTTGTATGGTGGGCACCCGACAGCTCGTTCCTTAGCTCTCAAAGTTGGACGACAAGGTTACTTTTGGCAAACCATCCTACAAGATGCCAAGGAACTATTAAAAAAATATGACAAGTGCCAACGGTTTGCCAAAGTCCAACAGCTCCCAGCAGAGCTCATGACTCCTGTCAGCAGCCCATGGCCTTTTTCTTAGTGGGAGATGGGCATTGTTGGTCCTTTTCCCTTAAGTAAAGGACATACCAAGTTCGCAGTCGTAGCCATTGACTACTTCGCCAAATGGGCTGAGGCAGAAGCACTGACAACCATCACCACTATAAAAATCCAAAGTTTCGTATGAAAAAATATCATCTGTCATTTTGGCCTCCCAAAGATTCTGATCACCGATAATGGCAAGCAATTTGATTGTGACCTCTTCAAAAATTTTTGTGAAGGTTATGAAATAAAGAATCACTACAGTTCGCCTGTCCATCCTCAAGCAAATGACCAAGCAGAAGTCACCAACAGAACTCTCCTGAACTCGCTGAAGAAGAGACTCGACAACGCTAAGGGAAATTAGTATGAAGAACTCTCCTCAATTCTGTGGGCTTACAGAACTATGATCCGAGGGCCTACGGGGGAAACTCCTTTCTCTTTGACCTATGGAACTGAGGCGGTAATTCCAGTAGAAATTGGAATGCCAACGTACAGAATCAACCATCATGACTCAGCTCGAAATGATGAAGGACTCTTAGCCAATTTAGACCTCCTCGAAGAAAAAAGAGAACAAGCTCGAATCAAAGAAGAGGCCTACAAAAAGAACATGGTCAAGAGTTACAACAAAAGGGCCAGACACCGAAGCCTAACTGTGGGCGACTTGGTGCTCCGAAAAGTCATTCTATCCACAAAAATTTCCCAACATGGGAAGCTAGCTGCCAAATAGGAGGGTCCATATATGGTAACCAAAGTCAGCAGACCTGGTACCTACTACTTAAGAACCATGGATGGAATGGAACTCATGAGGCCATGGAACATAGAGCACCTCAAGAGATACTGTCCCTGAACGAAATACTTTGTAATCTTGTAATGACTTGCTCCGAAGAAAAATATATGAAATTTTACTTTGGTATACCGTTGTTTACAAGAAGAAAAACTCTCACAAAGAGGTCGACAATACGCTGAAGAGGCTGTATAAAAAAACTGAGAAAGCTATCATAATTTGCTTAAGTCAAAATGAGGCATGACATTTCTGTAGACTTTACCAAAAAGCACACGTTTTCCTTTTATACATCAACGACCTCGAAAAAATTCCTACCGCCATGTAGGTCAGCCACCAAGCATATAACATCTAAGTGTAGACTTGCTGAGAGCTGAGAAATTCCTCTAATTAAATAGGTCAGCTTGTTGGGGCACAGCTCTCTTACATGAGCACACTTACACTCTGAGGAGTCTAACTGGCGTTCGAAAAGAATCTTATAAATTTTGGTTAAAGTCAGGGGCACAACTCTTATAGACTTAGCCAAAATAAGAATAATTCCTTATGTACAAATGACCCAATGAAAACCTATTGCACACCAGGTCCCTCCTGGGAAACTGTCAAAAGACCTCTAACACATGCATCTTTACTGGATTTATTTTATCTCTTTTGCCTTTATCGTTTTACTTTGAGTGTGGGGGAAAAGGGATAACAATTTATATATGGCTTGTTCAATCTCATAATAGCAACTTAAAACAAAACATAAAAAGAGCATACAGAAGATATACAAAAATTCTGAAACGAACTTATTTATTTACTGAGGAAAGGAAATGTTACAGGTGGAATATCTACAGAACACTTGTTTAAAGAACAAAACCCTCACTAAAGGTGTATACATTGTTTGGGCTGAACGGTATGCTATTGAATGATAAGTAGATATATGTTGGACCCCTTCTTCGCAAACAAAAAGACATGGAAGTGGAGAGGTAGATAACTTATCTAATCAAAGAAAAGGCTGAAGAATCCGAAGATCATCAGCACCAAAATTCAAAATAGTACTTTAATCAGAAGAAGAATAATCAGAAAAATCATGGCGAATATCCCCTACAGTTGTCCAGTCAGGGCTCGTTGGTTCGGCAAACTCCGTAACAAAATCATCTAGTGAAGATTGCGATAGAAAACCGTCCGAGGCAGCGTGGTAAACGGCGTCCAAGGTAGCTTGGTCATACGACAGATTCGGAAATGACAGCAAATCCACTTCAGTCAGAAAAGCTCTGTTTTCTATAAGATTCACGGTAGGCAGAGGGATCTCAGGTGTAATCTCTTCTGCTAACATGAGGAGCCTTAAAAAACCTCCAGAAATAGGTTCTGGAGGATTCATGGTAGACGGAATAACATCAGGCGCGTTATTTTCTGTCGATGAAAAAAATCTCGAGGAGGAGCAAAGGAGCATAACAGGTTAACGTATGAAGACCCTCCATCTAACCGAGCCTCCAATGCCGTCACCCGTGCTTGTAACTCTTCCACCTTCTGTTCAAGAGAAGAAAGGAGAGCAGTATAGCCTTTAGTGGGATTTTCGACTCTCGCCGTGGCTTTAAAAAGAAATGAATTGAGAGTCTTAAGATATTGATGTTCTGCAATATTTTGTAAAATATCTGCAACATTCTTCACCCCAAAAACAGTGAAGATTGTGTGATAATCCTGACGACTAATCACATTTCAAAAAATTTATGCATATTCACACCATGGCTGACATCCCTTGCGTCTATAAGAGCAAGCAGCACAAAAAGAACCTGTACAACGGAAGGTATTCGGCATACTTGTGATTTACTTTCCCTTATTCATGGATACCCCTTATAAAAGTTATAAGAAGAAAATGGATCTTGAGGGAGATAAGAAGAAAGAGGGGACAAGAGGCATCTAGTATTGAAAGAATCTCGAAGACGAAAAGATGTCTTTTTAAAAAGTCAAAATATACAGCGCCCCCCGCGTGCATCTAGACTCCACCGCCCTAGATCCCTTTTTGACGTCGCCATAGGGGGAGAAAATGTGTATATGATGCGGTAAGATTTTTTGCTGTGGTAAGATTTTTTAGACTGACTTTAAATACAAAAATATATATATATATATATAGATGTATATGTATATATACATATAAAGATAGTTGGAAAAGGCCCGAGTAGAATCAAACTTTCATGATCAAAGTCTAATCAACTTTACACATCAATGTTCCAAGCCCTATAAACTTACGGTCAAGGGTTATCAAAACCTTACACGTCGATTATTTGAGCTCTTCCCGTGATTATCTTCCTCGACAAATACCTGCTCTCATGCCTTAGCTTTGAGATGGACCACTTATCCGGTAAAGACATTTATCCTTCATATTCAGCTTTCAGCATAAAAATAAAGGATATGGGGCAATTGATGGAGTTAAATACTAATTTTACCATTGGCCTAGAAAGGTAATTCAACACTTTTACCTCTAGTAAAACTCCATTTTTTACCTCTAGTAAAAATCCCATTTTTAACCTCCAATAAAATCTCATTTTTACCTCCCACACCTCACCTACCTCCACTAAAAAATTACCTTTTTGCCCTTCATTTTTACCAAATTTACCTTTTTGCCATTCTACATTTACCTATAAATACCCCCTCATTCATTCATTCAAAACACAATAAAAACATACCATCCTTCTCTCCCAAGATCTATTCATCTCTTCCAAGAGATATAAAGCCATTGGCAATACAAATACAAGCCAATTTTTGAGGGTCTTATACTCTCTCTTTTCATACCCCAAAAAAAACCAACAACCAATATACACTCTCTCTCCTACACAGTTTATTATTTATTCTGTTGAAATATTTGTATTCCTAATTCTATACTTATAAATAGAATTAAAGAAATTATATATAGAGAGAGAGAGAGAATGGTAGCTTGTATTATCATTCAAATTGATTGCCTTTGAACTAATACAAAGTAAGCACACACAAAAGGAGGACGTACTGTCGGACTAGCATTAGCGCTACCGGGGAAACCTACCTTAATAAAAAATATCTTGTGTTCATTTTCATTTTTAATCAGTTTATGTCGATACTGTTCACAATCACTATTCACATATACGGTGGTACTGTTCATAACCACTGTTCACATATACGGTGATACTGTTTACAGTCACTGTTCAGATATACGGTGGTACTGTTCACAATCAATGTTCATAGTTACAATCCATTATTAGACCTCTAATTCACCATTATTTATTGATTGGTCGGTCGTTAATTATCTGTTCTAGATTTTGACACCATCACACCATATCTTTATATTATTAACATTTTTAACTCCTAAAAGATAGAAGCATTCACTTTAAACAATATTTAAAGAACTAATATTAATTATTTCATTTAGGCTCCATTTGATAATAGCATGAACAATTAAAAGCAAAATACTTTATTTGTGTGCGGAGCATCATTAATTATATGTCGGTGCAATCATTGAGAAATGAAACAAGAAAAATTATATAAAGAAGTATCAAAAAAAATTTCTTTAAAAACCTACATGATCTTAACATAAACAAAAACTAATAAAATTAAAGAACGCAATAAATTCCTGTATTTTTATTGTAATATTTCAAGTTAATTTTTTTTATCTCAAATTAATAATCAAATATTTATATAATAGTGTTCTAATTAAAGGTTAGTTTTGTTTTAAATAATTCAAATTCATCTTTTGTAGGAGAAATATTTGATAAATAGGAAAAGTATGTAAAAGATGAAAATACTAAATACAACGTTATTTTGAGAAGGTGGGATTCTCATAATTCCAACCTTTTTTTAAGTAGGCAAGATCCTCAAAATCCTAACATTTTGAGCGGATTTTGAAATTCTGATTTTAAAATTTCACAAGATTTTAATATCTTTAGTTTTAAAGCATCTCTATAAATATATATAAAGAATTATATACTTGAGCATATCATATTTCTAATTGCCTAATTGGTAATGGAAAATTTTAATTTAACTTTAATACAAATATTAGATGGGTGAATTTGTGTAAGAGACAAAATACAGTCTAAATTTTACAATTATGAATTTAATGATAGTAAATTTTTATTTCAAAACTAAATACAAAGTTTGAGTAAGAGTGGATATCTTTCTCAAATTGGTAATTGAAAATTGTCTGCAAGTTTAAAAAATTATGGTATCTTTCACGCTAGTAATATCCTTTAAAATACAATATTTAGATATATTCATAAACGTGCAAGTAACATACAATTTGTTATTTTTGAAAATTAAATCGGATTTCCGTTCTTCAATAAGAATTTTAAATTTGAAAAGAAATGTTACAATAAATCCACCTTTTCAAATTTGTAGTCCCTATACCATAAAGAAGTACGGAAATCCATATGCCAATCAGCTCAATCATTTTCCTTCCTAAATCCCTTTTTACGATATATATGTAAGGGAATAATTTTTATTTCTTTCAAATTTGTATGAACGACGTGCAGTCAATTTTCTTTAAAAACGTGTAGGAAATAATAATTTGATGAATTACATTAAATAAAAAAATAACCTAGAATATTTATTAAAATCCAAAAGTTAGCTTTTGTGTTCTTTCCTCTTTTTACTTGGTTCGTTATAGTGGAGAAATGATCATCAATATATAGTGGGGAACCTGAAATCCTATATGAAAAAGGGTAATTTTATTTCTATCTACGGATATTTGCAGTTTATCCACCCTTAATTTATGTTAACATTGAAATAAACTTCTCAAAACTTCCTTATAAGAATTGAGAAGTATATCCACCAATTAATAATCCTTTTAAATGTATTTACTTTTAAAATTAGTTTCCTAATTAGAATATACTTCCTTACTTTTAAAATTAGTTTCCTAATTAGAATATACTTCCTTAATAATATATTTTCTTAATTTGTTAAAAGGTATATTGACACAAGTACTATAGATTCATTATTCATCAAAAATATACAACCCTACAAAACTGGGCGGAATTGATTTATATTATTACATCATAATACTAACAAATATTTTTTTCAACAAATGAGTCGTTTACTATTTTCTTTTTTCTTACAATGAGGGCTCCAAATAAATAAAAATAAAGAAAAATTGGAACTTAAGAAACTAAAAAAGAATTAGTAGCCGAAGGCAACAAACATCATTTCATTTAATCTCAATCATTTCAAGTCAAAGGAAGAATATTCAATTGTAATATATGTTTGTTTTCTTGTTTGCCATGACAGATATGTAATTAAAGCTATAATTTTAATTTACTTCTAGGTAGGAACTAAATTTTGTAGACGTATTACAAATGTTTCAAACTATACTTATTGTTTAATTACTATTCTAAGACTAATGTGAATTATTGTATAATTTCAATTTTGAAAACAAATGTGAAGCATAGACTATAGTCTAATCTTATAGTCTAATCTCGAGTCCGAAAAATAGATATAATTAATAATAAATTATATATGTTAGAAATATTATTTTATTATACAATTTATGTTTACTTTTTGATATATTATATGACGGTGGATAGAAGTAAAAATTTGGTGGATAATTTACAATTGAATTAAAAAGAATCATTATTTTATAAAAATTATGCCAATATTGATTTTTGTAAGTTTATCCAACAACGTGGTTAAACTTGGTGGGCAATACAGATTATTTCAATAAAACCTAAAAAGAGGGATAGACAGACAAATTTCACAGATAGGAATAAAATCACCATTGTTAATTACTAATCAAATTGATTAGGATGTTTAATTTTTTTTTATTGTTGAAATTTAAATTTTGAATTATTTGATTTTCTATATTTTAGTAATTAATTAAGTTGTTAGAAGTTATTTGATTGTTTAAATTTAAATTTTGAATTTGATTTTATAGATATTAATTTCTAGCAAGATTTTAAAAGTTTAGTTTAGTTTAATAATCAAGTAGATGATAGTGACATTATAGGAATAACAATAATATAAATTAGTTTTGTAACTATAGTAATTTAATTTTAATTATTTATCCGTAAAAGTTTGTATTTTAAACAAAACTTTGAATCTTAAAGTATTGGTATAAAAGTTGTGTCCTTAAATAGATAGAGAAATGAATATTCTTTCTTAAAACTAATTGGCCCTATTTTTATTTATTTAATTAAAGTGGATGTACTTATTAATCTAGTGGATTTTTTTAATATTAAATTATTAATAAAATAATATTTATAAAATTAAATCAATAATATTTTTTGTCAGGCTATCCACATTCGTGGATTAATTTAGTAGGCAACGCGGATTAATTTAATGACGCGGATTAACTGCAAGATATCGTGTATAGAAATAAAATCACCCTATGAAAAAAAATATAATATAATTAGAGGTATGCACTGTTCGATTGACCGAACCGAACACTAGTGTACCTGACCAAATATATATATCGGTCATATAAATTGGTAGATCAGACTAGACCTAAAGGAGTGTTAAGATCAGATCAGACCGGTCCAGTTTTGGTCGGTCCATTTAGTTTAGGCTTTTTTTTAGTCATTTTTTTGAACTTTTTTTAATATGTCATGTGCTTATTTTCATGTTAGTTAATAAAATTATAAAGTCTAAATTTTACAAATTCGTACTCTATACTTAAGTAAATGTCAAAAACTTTAAAAAAATTCACCAAAAGCATAGTTTACTTTAAAAAAATAAAATAAAAGGAAATATGTGAAGAGATAGGCTATATTAAAGAACAAACAAACATGAGTATGAGTTTTTTTTTTTATTCAATAAAAATAATAATAAAAGGAAAAGTCCACTTTAATCTTTGTTTTAGTCAATATATTTTTATGGGCGGTAAAGTTGACTAAAAAGGGTATTGTATTTTATATCTTTGTGAGGGAAAGCTAGGAATGAGGATTGGCTCAGTTTAGGGTTTAATTTTAATATTATATATTATTAGTATATATTTAAATATAATATCGGTCCGGTTTGATTCGATTGAAGTTTTAAAAATTTAAGACCGATGACCGAATAAAACCATTTTAGTCCTTCAAATTTTGGACTGGACCGGACCGAATTCAATCGGTCCGGTCCCAATCAGTCCATTTTCAATTCTAGTTCATTCAGTTTGGCGGTCCGGTTTAGTTTTTGAACACCCCTAAATATAATGTTCTATTATCTTTTGTTAGTAAAAGAAACAGAAAAATGCTAGTTAATTAGGTGAAAATTAAATAATTTGCATGTGTTGATAGAATTAACCGTAATAAAAAATGTCTTAAATACAAATTCATCTTCAAACATATATCCTAGAAGAATATACATGTGTGATGCAATTACATTTTTTCTTTTGCTCAGTCATAGAGAAAGAGAAATGCTTGTTAAGAAAGTGATCAATTCAAGTTTAAATAGGCATCAGTAGAAGATTAAGATTGAAACTGAAAGTTGTAAAAATTAATTAGAAGTGGAATGGTCTCTAATTACTATTATATTTATGTAAATCATTAATATGATAACACGCATCTTTGTTCGGGCTGTGGAAAAGTTGATTTGTTAGAAGGGCAACAATTTGATGAGAATATTTTAAAGATCATTAATTGTAATTGTATAAAATTGAAAATGATGCAAAGAAAAATGAGGAGTAACGGAAAGCTAGAAGTAATCATTATATAGTTTTTTATATTGTGAAGTAACGCGGAGATGATAGAAGACTCTACAGGGTTAACTTGGTGGTTAATTCATTAGATTTCTCTAAAGGACGATCTATTTAATGGAGAGATAGATCTCCCATGTTTGAATTAGGCACCAATCGATGGAGTAGAAGGCTGTGCATTTGGATAAAAGATGAAAGGTTTAAATGTGTTTTCAATGTCTTTATAATTAAACCCATAAAATGTTTTTGGGGATATTCTGCGTTGGATAATAATTTCAGTGCTATAAGCTGTGTTGGGTAGTCTCAATGAATGTATGCTTTCTAACACTTACGTTTTTACTAATATAGTGCGGTATATAAAAAGGTGAGGCAAAATTTTCTCCCACTTCACCAAAGCTAGAGTATTCAAATCAATAAAAGTAAAAGGGGATTTTTTTCTTACAAGAATTAAAATAAAACATTTTTTTAAATAAAGTATAAGTCTTTCCTTTTAATTACAAATAATTAAAATTCTTTAAATTTTTATGACTTTTAAAACTTGAATTTAAAATCTCTCAAATAGGTTTTTTTTTAAGCAGAGTAACTCACATGTTCTAGAATGAAATCAATATTATATAACTTTAAATTAAAGAAAATTTGATCAACATGGTCCATTGAACCATCATTCTCATTAGAAAGAAAAGATAAAGATCAAACTGAAGGAGCTTCTTTTGGATGAGAAAGGTCCATTGAACCATCATTCTCACGAACTTGTCACGGTTGTAAATTGTGACAAAGGTATTTATCCCGGTACTAATTGCCCTGGACAACGTCCCTGACAAATTCTTGTTTTTGGTGTAGTAGGTAACCTCATTAATCTAGTAGTACAAATTTTCTGAAATGCTAAACTCAAATGCGCTAGTCAAAATTTAAAGAGAAAAGTAAAAGATATTGAATTAGCTACGTACGAAGACTATTCTTTGTTCAAGTTTCGGCAAAATCGAGAGAGGTGATTTGGACATGGAGTCTGTGTAAGGTGTATGTTAGAAATTAAGGATAAATACAAAAGCTATAAGCCCTATATATATATATATATATATATCCAGCCGGCTGAGACTTTTCTTCCTATTTAATGTTACTCGTAAATGTTCTCTCTTAAATAATATCACTTTAATCTTTGTTTCAAATTTAGTGTGCGTTTAAAAGTAGCAACATGTTTGCAGTTTTTAACGTTAAAAAAATCAGCTGAGCCTTGGAAGAGTGGACAATTATACAACATTAAGGCTCCGTTTGATTGCAAGTTGGAAAAGAAAAATAAATTAAGTTAGTTTTGGTAAAAAGATGGAAAATATGTTGAGTGATAGAGGTAATATCCTCTTGATTTTTAAGTTTTTCCATGAAAATTTTTTTTTTGCTTGGTGATGAGTAAAAATTTTCCACCAAAAATATTGAAGGATGGAGGATATATACTTATAAAATGAGTAACATCTATTACCTTATTTTCTATCTTTTTACACAAACTAACTAAATTTATTTTCCTTTTCCATCTTTGCAATCAAACGGAGCCTAATTACTTTCATTTAAGAAATATAATTGAATTATATACACAAGTAGAAATAATCTTCCCTTAACAACAAAACATCAACAGGATTTTAATTTTTTTCACGGTAGGACATTGAACCCTACCCAAACTTTTGAAATACAGAAAGTTGGGTTATGATGTTAAGGTCAAATTTTTAATTTTTAATTTTCAATTTTTAAATACTCCAATATATTAACTAAAGATCTCCATTATTACTCTACGGCTCCGTTTGATTGCAAAGTGGAAAAGGAAAATAAATTGAGTTAGTTTTGATGAAAAGATGGAAAATAAGTTGAGTGAAAGAGGTGATATACTCTTGATTTTTAAGTTTTTCCATGAAGAAATTTTCTTTGCTTGGTGGTGAGTAAAAATTTTTCACCAAAAATATTGAATGATGGAGGATATATACTCATAAAATGAGTAACATCTCTCACCTAGCTTATTTTCTATCTTTTCACACAAACTAACTAAATTTATTTTCATTTTCCTTCTTTGCAATCAAACGGAGCCTACAACTTTAAATGAGTGGGATAGACTAATTACTAATGCACCCATGAAAATATAGAAAAAAAAAATTGAGTTCAAGTCTTAACTGGATCGGAGTGAGGTGGATGGATTTTCATTATTATTGTAGTAGAGGAAAAATACTTAAACCTTCCATTCTTAGATAGAATAGAAAGGGAAGTTCAATTATACCTAAATTAAATGGTAAAACCTCTTCTAGTTAAGAGTACGTGATATTTAACGGTCAAATCCTCCCACATATTTAGTGGGTGTGTTTGGCTCGCCGAATAAGGAGGTAGAATATGATGAGATAAACGTCAGATAGGATAAGAGTCTGAATTAGTTGCATATGAATTATGTAGGATAAGAAAGGAATCGGTAGGATAACGATTAAGCGGGATTAGATAAGAGAATGTCCAGTCGGATAAAGATTTAATAAACATTGCATTTGATGGAATTCTGAATTACAAGTCGGGATATTATATAACACAACTCGCTTTTGTTTTAAAAATAAATGCAATTTTAATTGCTGTCCACAATTTTTTTTTGCCAATGTTATTATTCTATTTATAAATACGTTTCGTAAAATCTCTTCCAGGAGAAAAATTCTATATAGCATACAATATTTACAAATATAAGCATTAAGTATTGTTTCAAATTCTAATCTAAATTTTATATTTTTATAAAATTAAAATTTCTTATAAATAATTTCATTTAATAAAAGAAAAATAAAAATACCTTATTCTATAAGAAATGAATTTTATTAGTTAAGTTAGTGTGATTTTGGGTGGTCAACAATTTTCATTAATTAATTTGATTATATAAAGGGTTTAAAGAAGGAGAACGAAATAAATTAATTAAAAAATTTATTTTTATATTTAGTTTAGCCAGCAATAATTGGATAGAATAATATCGAGGTGGTATAGTTTTATCCAAATTTAATGGGATAAAAAGATAATTAATCCTTAGTGTAATCATGTCATGTGTTGCACAAAACACTAGATAGTGTTTGTTTGTTTATTCTATCCTTTATGACAACAAGTATCGGATAACATTAATTAATCTAATCCTGCCTTTAATCCCGCGTAAGAAAATAAAAATATAGTTAAAATATTACATTTAGTAAGAATATGTGGTAAATATTATAAGTGAGATAAACATTTTCCGTATATACCCTTCGATGCCTATAAAAAAAAAGAAAGAAATTAAAGAGAAGTTCAATTCACATTTCTCATTTCAACCGAAAACTCATAAAATTTCACTTCCTCTCTCTCTCTCTCTCTCTCTCTCTCTCTCGTCCACAAAAAACCCACATAGTGCAAATTGAGATATGAATTCAGTGATACAAAAGCCGCATGCAGTATGTATACCATTTCCGGCCCCAAGCCACATAAAAGCCATGCTAAAACTAGCAAAGCTCCTCCACAGCCAAGGCATCCATATAACATTTGTCAACACCGAATACAATCACAACCGCCTCCTAAAATCCGGTGGGCCCAACTCCCTAGACGGCTCATCGGATTTTAGGTTCATGACTATCCCCGATGGTCTCCCTCCGTTGGACGTGGATGCGGCCCAAGACGTGATTGCCGTTTGTGAGTCCATCCCGAAGAACTTCTTGGCCCCATTTGTTAGCCTCCTCGAAAACCTCCATGCCAGTGGGTCGCCCGAAATTAATCCTCCAGTGACCTGCGTGGTCTCCGACGGGTTCATAACGTTCACTATTGACGCCGCTGAAAGGCTTGGAATCCCGATCATGCTATTTTGGACAATCCCCGCGTGTGCTTTTATGGGAATTTATCAGGCTCTGTTTCTCGTCAAGGAAGGTCTTATACCATTAAAAGGTACATGTAAACACATTCTGCAAACACAAAGCATGTTAGTATACTATATTTGTGTGCACACACATGAATATCATCTATAATTTAAAGAGCATAATAAGTAAAGCGAGCAGTCGAGAGTTATACTACCCTCGCCAAATTCCAATGCTTATAATATTATATTCACTTTTTGGTGAATTAGAAGTCCACTGAGGCAAAACCGAAACATATAAATAATACATAGTTTTAAACTGCGTGGCTAAAATTATGTCTTCTCGCGCGTTGAAATGAAAATGCTTATACTTTTTATTTAGATCGAGCATTATCTGAATTAAGTAAATATTTTGATTTCGAACTAATTTAATTTTTCAACTGCATAATTAATTAGTATACAATAATTTTCCTATATATATGACGGTTAATCCAATAGCATCATCACAATAGGCCAAATTGTACAACATAAAAATTAACTTAGTATTGGGAACAAATTTGGTTTTACTGAGAAATGTAATTAAAGAAAATTAATGGGGTAGAAATTATTGACTATACACGTCACATCACATTGCAACAAAACGCGCGTAAAGATTCTTACGTACTCAAACGTTCAAACGTTAATTAAAAGGGAGTACGTTTTGTTTATATCTTTATTTTATTTTATTTTATTTTTGTGAGGCAAAAAGTTGAAGTGAGGGGAGTCTTTTCGGGTTAGGGTATGTCAACATGCTCAATGAATATATACCGGTTCTTATAAATCATCTATCAAGAAAGATTCATTGGTAGTAGGATTCAAACCTAAACTTTACTAACAAAATATTAGAATCCTTACCAATTCAACCGATCATAATTGGCTTGTTTCTATCTTTTAATGTAGACTATATAGAGAGTTATTAGGAAAATAAGAAGTAATTTTATGTTGGTTTTCTCATACTTAGTGATAAATATGATTGACATAAATTCAAAATTTTACATTAAGAGACAAAACCATTGTTGAATTTTAATCTTAGGGTGCGTTTGATTGCAAGCATGGGATTTGCATGAAAAGAAAATAAGTTCTAAATTGAGTTGAATGGAAAATGTCAATTAAATGTGTTTGCCTTAATTTTCTACCCGGAAAGTATTAGTTGTATTATGTCATTTTTATTGTATAAAAAATTATTGTTAATTTTTTTTACATAATTCTATAATCATGTTGGATATTGTTTAATTGATCTTGACTACTAGATTTTAAATATTAAATTTTGAAATTATGTTTAAAATTATGGCATTTTTAATGTAAAAGATTGGTAAAGCTTTGTCTTGAAATTTGTGCAAGTAGCCTAAAAAAAGCCCTCCCCTAAGAAAATATTTTCAAGCTTTTGGTGGGAAAAAGCTCATGATTGCCAAAAAAGATGGAATTTGACTGCCTAGAAATTTTTTGGCAATCAAACATACCAAAAGTAGCAACTTGGGTGGAAAATCCCTATTTTCCATAGAAAATTATGGCAATCAAATACACCCTTAATGAAATATATTCAATTTGAAACAAATCATATCTACTAAGAAGTTCTCATGCAGCACATGTTAAGATTCAACATTTAGGATCCATTTGATAACAACATAGAGAAGAAAAATAAAAATAGTTAATTTTTGCAAGAAGTTGAAAAATAAATTGAGACATGTAGTGAGATGCATGTCTTCTTACTTTGTGGCTTTTTTCATGAAGAAATTTTCTTTAGTGGTTGAGGAAGAAAAAAATTTCATAAAAAATTATGAATGATGAAAAACATCTACTCATAAAATGAGCATAAAATAGAGAGTATATTATCACTTGCATCAACTTATTTTTCAACTTCTTATTAAATCAACTGTTTTTCTTTTTCTTCATATATGTTATTATCAAACGGAGTTTTAGAAGCTGAAGAATAGACGATCAACCCCCTATTTAAGTATTATTTTGAAATTAACATACTAATTTAGTTTTTTGACATGCAGATGAAAGCTACCTGACAAATGGTTACCTAGATACTGTAGTAGATTGGATTCCAGGAATGAAAAATATTCGCTTGAAGGACTTTCCAGCCCTAATTCGGACCACAGACATAAATTCATTTCTTTTAAATTTCGAAGTGGAAGCTGTTCACAGGTGTAGCAAGGCTTCCGCAAATATTTTTCACACTTTTGACGAGTTGGAAGTCGATGTACTGACTTCTCTCTCATCCATGATTCCCCATCTTTACACCATCGGCCCTGTTGAGCTACTTATGAATCACTTATTGCCTAAAGACGATTTAAACTCTATCGGATATAGTCTTTGGAGAGAAGATCATCTATGCCTTGAATGGCTAGACTCAAAGGAAGAAAACTCCGTAATTTATGTGAACTTTGGTAGCATATCGGTAATGTCACTCGAAAAAATGTTGGAGGTTGGACGGGGACTTATTAACAGTAATCAATACTTTTTATGGATAAATAGGTCTGATGCAGTTAAAAGTGAGTCGCCAGTTTTACCACCAGAGTTTTTGGAGGAAATTAAAGAAAGAGGATTTATAACAGGTTGGTGTCCACAAGAACAAGTGCTTAATCACTCGTCTGTTGGGGGATTTTTAACACATGGTGGGTGGAACTCTACTATTGAGAGCTTATCGGCTGGCGTGCCTATGATTTGTCTACCGCTTTTCGCAGATCAACCGATGAATTGTAGATACATTTGTAATGAATGGGAGGTTGGGATGGAACTTGATAATGATTTTAAGAGTGGTGATGTTGAGAATGTTGTGAAAGAATTGATGGAAGGAGAGAAGGGTAAGAGAATGAAGAACAAAGCAATGGAGTGGAGGGAAATGGCAAAAAAAGCCACGAGGGTAGGTGGGTCCTCTTCATTGAAATTTAACATGTTGGTGAACGAGATTTTTAATCGCATTAGTCTAGGAATAAATTTGGATTTATTTGCTTGATCGAATCCAAGGATGTATTTGTAAAGGAATATTTTATGGCTAAACTAAAATTATAAGAAAATAAAGTTTGTTTAGTTAAAATTAAATATTACATAGTTGTACGTACTTCACGTCCATTAAATTAGTGCACTTTAAATATGCAATAATTTTTTGTCCACATTTATCTTTTACACATGATAACAGTGACGGAGCTAGGTACGTACATGGGTATTGGTGGGGCACATGATGACATGCCACACCCAAATTTTTCAAAAATTATATTTGTATATCTGCATATGGTGGGAATTTAATTTACTGCAACCACTTATATAGAGCAACAAAAAAGGTTGTACGTAAAATTTTAATAATGCAATATTATGCACAAAAATTTGTAGACACCAATCTAAATTTCATTTAGACTTCAATATTATGATAATTATTGAAATTAAATTTAAACATTTATGTATTTTATTTTATGTATACAGAAAGTAACAAATCAATTAACATCATATATATGCTGACGTAATTATAGCAAACTTTCATGGAATTTTTTTAGTTTGCACCGTTTATTTTAAATTCATTGATTTTTCATTCCGCCGTTACCAATTCTTGTCAAGCACCATTAATTATTTATTAAATTAAAGTGAGAGCAAAATGCCCCCCATTTAGCATCTTTCTCTTTAAACCATCCTTACAATCTTTCTTACAATTTACAATATTAGAAAAAAAAATACAATTATACAATCTATCTTGTTAAATCATCACATAGTTAGAATCATGCACCAAGATCCTAAAAGCTATTCGAAGTGTAGTTGATAAGATTGTAGAAAAAACATAAACACATGGTATATGTTATATTAGACTTTAGCCACTAATTATATATGTAGGGGAAGGTTCAAGTTATACCAGTGTAAAATTAAGAAGTTTTAAACCTATTTATTATTTTGTTCTTAAATTCATAATTTATCAATTTTACCATTAGATAAGTTACTTTTATCGTGTTTATCAAGCATGCAAATTATTAAATTAATCTGATATATGTAATCATATAATCATTATACTTAGTTTTACTTTATTTTTGTAAGATTTACAATTCAGTATATAACATGATTATGATGAGGGACTTATGCATCTCCAATTAGTTCAAGTTTTTGCACGCATATTTGAAATATTATAATTAACTAATTTAATAGTTAGATTGATGAATTATAAAATTTAGAGAAAATTATTGGTGAGAGTAAAACTTATTTGTTTTACACCAAGTGTAACTTGAATCCTCCCCATATATATATTAGACATTAGCTATAACAATATAATTGGAAAAAGAAACATACATAACAGTTTAGAGTATCTCCATCAGTATTGTATATTATAATTTTGCGTATAATTTACACAACTTATAAAAATTTCGGTGTCCAGCAAACTTTTAAATTTGGTTTTTGTGTAAAACAGAAGTATAAAATACACTCTAAGTTTACACTGCCACATCATCTTTTTCTATCCTCAATTTTTTTATAAAACTTTAAAATGTAATAACTTTTAATATAAAATATATATTTTAATAAAAATTATTTATTTGAAATCTACGTATACTCATCAAGACCGATAAATCAAGATCCATTGCCATAATGAGATTATGTATACAAAAATTCAAACTAATAATAATTGCACAAAATAACATCAAACATGCGTTCGTATCTTACTGGTTCATTCAAATTCTACACAAAAGTTTACAAAAGTACTATTGGAGCATATATTTTTTTAGTCTTGAAATTTTTTGTAAAAGTGACTTGATACATAGGATTTACACAATAAAATTGTACTACAGTTGGAGATACTCTTAGTTAACGGAAGTTACAAAATGGTGGTTAAAGTTTAAAATACTTTTTTTTTAAAGATGGCCAAAGGTTAAAACCCCGAAAATGTTAATTATTTAAAATTTTAGAATAAAATATTTATAAATACATAATTTGTAATATTAAGTAATTAAATTAGAAAGCATTTTCTCATTTTAACCTAAGTTTCATACTACATTAGTTCATTCACAATTTAGAAGAACATTATTAATTAATCCATAGTATATAAATAATTATATATATGAGGAAAGTTTAAGTTACACCAGTGTAAGTTAAGATTAAGAAGTTTTACACACATTCTTAACTTTTTCTCAAATTCATAATTTATCAATTATGCAGTTAGATATGCTATTTTTATTATGTTTATCAAGTATGGAACTTTTTAAATTAAAACAATATTTGTAGCCGTATAATCGTTATACTTATCTTTACTTATTTATCGCAAGATTCATAATTCAAAATATAACATGATTATGATTAAGGACTTCCACATCTCCAATTAATTTCATTTTTTGCATGCATCTTTGAGATATTATAATAGGGAATGTTCAAGTTACACCGGTGTAAAATTAAAAAGTTTTACACCTATCCATAACTTTTTCTTATATTCATAATTTATCAATCACACCATTAAATAAACTATTTTTATTGTGTTTATCAAACATGTAAAGTTCAAATCAATTCGATATTTGTTACCATATAATCATTGTACATATTTTTACTTAGTTTTTGCAAGGTTCATAATTTATGATGAGGGACTTATGCATATCCGATTACTTTACTTTTTAGCATGCATCTTTGAGATGTTATAATGAATTAATTCAACAATTAAATTGATGAATTATGAAATAGAAAGAAAATTATTAGTGAGTGTAAAACTTCTTAGTTTTACACCAGGTTTAATTTGAACCCTCCCCTATTATAATTAACTAATCAGCAGCCATATTGATAAATTATGAAATTGAGATAAAATTTTCACATGTGTAAAACTTCTTTATTTTACATTAAATGTAACTTGAACCTACCCCTATACGTATAGTTTATTTTATTGGAAGTTATATTAACGCACCCGAAAATATTTCCGTGCTTAGGAACCCAAGTGTAGGTCGTCAAGTTATAATACTTGGTAAGTCCAAGTGTCAAACCACAAGGATAGTCGGAAAGACGATGTGGTGATTACTAGTCCAAGGCTTTGTTCAAGAGAATCTGATTGGTTGATTTTAGTTGTTGATTTTAAAGTCTTGCAATAAAAATTAAAGTGATGTATCAATTGATAAGAAAAGGCTAAGGCATTATAGAATTCATTTGCTTTGCAATGTTGTGTAAAATTAATCTCATTCAAAATTCTCAATGCAATTCCTAAATGTTTAGTATCTTACACTTTTCTAAGCAAAAGGGTGTGAAGTAAGAGCAACCCATTCCCATATAAATGCCATATAAAGAAAGGGTGTAAGTAAAACTCAACAAAAATGTATCTCTCATTTTTATCTTGTAACAAAGGGTGTGAAGCAAGTGCAACCCATTCCCATATAATGCCCAACTGATAAACGCATAATATTATCATGTCTAAGCTCCTTCCCGGAGTCGCTTGACGCGTTTGTTGCTTTAATTCTGCCTAATTATCCACTTATCTCGAGATTAATGCCTTAGCGAGTGTTGTATCTAACGTTGCCCAAGTTGGTGTATATTTTGTAGTATTCCATGTTTTCGTAGGTTTGGGATACAATGGCAGGGCATGTGGTGATCAAGGGCAAGCCTAGTAGCTTGCAAATGTGCTGAGTGACAAGTTCCAGACCCATGATCGATCATGGCTTACAAAATTTCTGGCAGAACACTTTCATGATCGATCATGGGCAAAGCCATGATCGATCATGGCCTCCAACTTACTCTTTTCACACCCAAAATGGGCTATTTTGTGGTTCAAGCTATTTTAGATATTTGTTTAGATATTTTGCCCCTTTTTAATATATAATAGAATTCTTAGCTTCTAGGAGATCTATCTAGTTTTTTTTACACACTTAGAGTTCTAGAGAGAGGTGAGAGCTCATTGTTGATTGTTCTTCATTTCTCCATTGTAAGTGCTTAATTTGTAAGAATGATTTCTTCTTCTATGATATTTATTCTTGCATCTATTATGGAGTAGTCTATTACTAAGGTTACGGAGGTTGATGGTGATATGATTTTTGGTGATTAATGGCTCATTCCATATATAAAGTTTGATAAATATTTGCGAATCTTCTTCTTCTTCATCATATCTTCCATTATTTCAAGCTTTCTAGGTATTTTCATATTAAGTTAAGACTTTATATGCCTTGTATATTTAGTTCTTGGTTGTTAATGAACATACAACATATTTATATGGTTCTAAAAAGCTTGTAGTCTCTTTCCCCCATCCATGGAGTTTTTCCCTCTTCATAGAAATTATGAATAGTTCTTAAAACTCCATAGATGGATTTTAAACTTGTTTAGCTTATCTTTGATTCATTTATTGATATATTGAGTGCTTCTTACACTTTATGTGATACTTAGACTCTTTATTTTCTACCATATGTGACAAATGATGAGTTGACTAATTTATCCCATAAACTTTATTCCGTTTCATTGTTAGGATTCACTTTATAATTTTCATTCTTTAAATCATGAGATTACTACACTTGCTTTATATCAAATCTTTTAATGATGAGTTTGTCATATCTATCTCGGATTAGCTTCATTGGGAATGGGTTGCCTTGCTTCGCACCCGTAGCTAAAAAGTAGGAATGATAACCTCGTCTAAGGTGGAATGTTGTTTGTCTCTCTCTTGATATAGCTTCAACCCGGGAATGAGTCGCCTAGCGTCGCACCCTTTGCTATTGAGAGAAACACCAACATTCCCCATATCTTGAGAAACCTAGTGTTGTAATCTTTGTATGAGCTAGTGATCACCGTCTCTCTTATATCGTAACTAACCTCCGTCTACCTTAGTGCTTTCTTATTAATTTTCACAACTGTTTTACATTTTCGTTGTTCTACAACCTTTTCAACTTACAAGAATCAGAAAACCATTTAATCCGTAATCCATTCCATCCCTTTTCACTTATCCCTGTGGTTCGACACTCGGACTTCCGAGACTATATTACAACTTGACGTGCCTGCACTTGGGCTCTATCGAAGCGCGATATTCTAGTTGCGTCACCAACCAAGATGCAAACTTGAGATACACTAAAAGAAAAGGCATAAAATTAAACTAGGCATTGAGAATTCATTGTTAGTTTCCCCTAGGCAATTGACTTGATTATGAAAATGGCCAACTAAAAAGTTTAGCTCAATAAATCATAACATTTCATTTGTCTAAGAATGGGAGGTCTAGGTGGAGATTAAATCATCCGGTTTAGACACATTTGATAAATACAAATTGAATCCTTAAGGTGATTAGTGTAGTTGATTATGGCATAAACTTAAGAGATCCTCCTTGGCAACACTCTAACTAAGAAAATATTGAGTCTCAAAATCACATAAAGTGTAGAAAGCACTCAACATATCATTAAAACATTCAAGGATTGGAATCTCAAATTTATGGTATTTCTATGAATATTCAAAGACTAAACATGCTTGGCAATGTAAAGTATCTCAATCATAGAAGGAATGAACATAGGCTAATAAGAAATACACAAATGTATCATCTCCTCATTAATGCTTGAGATCTATGTATACAAGGCATACAAAGTCTAATCACCTTATGAAGATTATCTTACTAGCTTATGAATGGTTGATTGAATGGAGAAGATGAATGATTCAACAAGTATTTAACAATACTAACAATGGAATGAGAAACAAACTTACATAATTAATGCAATGCAAATTTCATCTTCTAGCCTTAGCAATGAAACTAATCCATAATAGTTGTATAAACAAAAACCATTAAAGGGATTTCCATTTCTCTCAAGAGTTTCTCTCTCTAGATTTCTTACAAGTGATAGATAATGAGAAAGTGCAGGAAAATAATACTTATATTACTTGAATCTAGATCTAGAAAATTACATACTTTACATGAGGGACAAAGAGCAATTAAATAATGGGAGAGCAATGCCCAAAAATGGGTATTCTAGTACACTTTTCTAAAGATCCAAAGGAAAAACACCTGATCCTATCTAGAAATAGAAAGTCCAGCCTTTATGGTGAGTTTTTCAATGCATCAAAAGGGGAGAAAAGCTGCTTTTGGGGGCTGTACTGTGCAATCTGGGAGGTCTTTGATCAATCAGAGAGGAGATTTTTGCTCAAAAGGTGGGCTCTAATCGATCAGAGGGCAGGTTCTACACTAAAAGGTGGCCTCTGATCAATCAAAGGCTCCTCTGATTGATCAGAGGACTGCTTCAGGAGACTTTATTCTTCTCTTTTGGCTTCTATCTCTCTTGTACACTTCCCAAAACTCCCCAACTTGCTTCCAAAATCTATGGGCACAATCAAGACACTAGAAAAAGGCTACTTTAAGCCATGTTAAAGCAATTCTTGATATTCTTAGTGTGTGTGCAAAAGTGGGTTAATTTATTTAAACTAGGCTAAGATAAACGCGATAATAACAATCAAAATGGCATTAGTAACTACAAAATTATGCGTTTATCATATATACCTTGTCAAAGCCTCTACCATGGTTTAAGTTACTAAGGGAAAGTAGCGTAAATTACCTTATATAAGCAATTACTAGGGAAAGTAGCTTAAATTACTTTATATGCGCCGCACGCATATAAATTAAGTGTAATTTGAATATATTATCTCTTACAATTTTTTTACAATATTAAAAAGAAGAAAATAAAATTATACAATTAATTGCATTAAATCATTACAATTCACACAATGAGAATCACCCTCCCAGACCTTAAAGGTTATTTGAAAGTGTAGTTGATAAAATTGTAAAAGAAACAACGATAAATATTATATATCTATTATATTAGACTTTAGCCATTAGTTATATATAAATAGTAGACTTTAGACACAAGGGAATAATTGGAAAAACAACCTATCTAACGGTTTAGTTAATCGAAGGTACAAAATGGTTGCTAGTTGGTCAAAGTCTACATTATTAATGGTGGCCAAAGTCTAGAAACCCCTTTAACATTTCAAATAATTTTGAGTTTTTAGTCCTAAGTAATTTTAAAGAGGTGTATTTTTGACATTTGAATAGATTGTCTAATTATTCCATTCAAAATGGATGTCAAAGTCTAAGAAAGCATAAAAGTGTGTACCATCTTTATATAAAACTCAATGAGCAATGCTACACTTATTACATTTATTTATCGAATTTGTGTATTCTTGAAATGTACGATTCATTAAAGCACCCGATCTAATTATCCAGTAAATGAAGTTGCTAAAACTATTATTTTCCAAACTAAACAAAACGACGCAAATAGTACACTTGGGTTGCTAGCATAGCCCCACAGTTGGATTGAGCCACGGGAACTTTTTCCATGTCATGCCGGCTTGCCAGATTTTCGGTTCGAGACCAACCCTAATGATCTACCTTTGTCGGACTTTGACTCCACCCAGAACCTCGTTGCTCTTTGTGAGGTGGTCTAAAATAAGTGACTGGGTCCGTTTTTAGGCCTATTGAAAAATATTCCTCTAGCGACTTGTATAGTTTCCGACTAGTTCATGATATTCACTATTGATGCCAGTTAAATACTTAGCGTCTGTATTTAACGCCTTCTAAATTATTAGGACACAAAAATTTAGCACCTTCTAAATTATTAGTACACGAAATTTAAATTGACCACTTTTCTTTATTTCACTTGATATTGGTGCAAGCATGAAGATATTAAAATCCCTTTTGAACAATTTGGTCCGATAAAAGAATCCCATTTGAACGATTTGGTCTGATAAAAGATGATTATCTACCTAAGTATTACTATACCGGGTATGCTTATATCTTGTTGCATATGCATCACTTTTTCGCATACATGTTATAATAGCCTTTTTATATCACTATACCTCTTAGATCCATTTTGTTACTTAGAGTTGCTAGCTCGGGTTCTCCAAAGCTAGTACTTCCACATCTCTAATATTCTTTATACAGTAGCAGGGACCGGTTCTTCTTATACCTAGCAGAGTTTAATTTAAGAGCGAGATCTCTTCTTAAAGTGGTTACATTGTCTTATTAGCTAGGGATGGTTATGCAGTTCATATTTATAGGGATCCATGGTTTCTTAAATCGGTGTTTCAAGTGTTTTTGCCAGCCCCCTATTTTGCATGACGCAATTAAGAGTAACCGAAGCTAATATTGCCAATTAAATCATATCAATAAGCTGGCACACATTAACGCTGCCCCTCGCCTTTTATTCACAAAATATTCAGGAATAGTTTAGAGGTTATTTACATTAATATTTTTTTTAATTCACGGAATGTGAAAACAATCAGATTTTACTAAGTATTTATCATATGAATAAATTCTTTTATAAGTTCTGAAATAAAAAGTATATAATTTTTATTTCAGAGCCCGTGATTTGTTTGATGTTTTTTTGTGAAGATTTTGGCTCTGATTGTTTTATATTGCCCAAGTTTTTGTTGGCTTTGTATTGTCCAATTCCTAGTTGGTTTTGACTTTGTTGAATCCTAAACCCATTGGATTTATACCCTATTGCAGACACCTTAATTTGCGACCTCTGCAAGAACGTTTATTTTATTATTAAGTTATTCTTCATTTTTAAGCTTAAATTTTGATTTTAGTAATTTGGCCTTTTTTAGGGTTATTTTTCCTTTTCCTTATTTTTGCCCACTTTTTATCCCTCATTGGATGTGAGTGAAAAGTGAGGCCTTGGGTTTCCTTAAAAATAAGGGCCTAAGGCTTATATTTGAAGAGGGGGGCAAATGAGAAGGATCATGTAAAAGCTTTTTTAACCATTGAACCAATAATTCTCATTAGTATAATATTCTCCTACTCTTTTATTAAAGATGATGAGAATTATGCTCTCGTTAATTTTATTAGGTTCTTAAAAAATAATAACCTTTTCAGTATAAAGTTTGTACTCGAAGTGTCAGTTTTTGTAAACGCCGGAGGTCTGTCTGCTTCTTTCGTATTTATATTATCGTTAGAAAGGTAATCATTTGACCATTTCTTAATTTTATTTAAGTTTATTATATGCATGCTTGTCTTATTTTAATTAAGTTTATTATATGCACGCTTGTCTTACTTTAAATTAAGTTTATATGCGTACTTGTTTTATTTTTAGTATATATATCGTTGTTTAAATTTAATTAAGTTTATTATATATACGTACTTGTTTATTTTCTCGAAAGTATTATAAAGTAAGTAGGGAGTTGGCTTGCTTGGGCCAACATAAACCGAAAGTATTATCTGCGTATTTTCTTAATTTTAATTAAAGTTTATATTAGAAACTCGCATAAAGTTCACATTGAGTCCAGAACTCGACCACACACTAGAAACTACTTCTGAAAGTTTGTTATCCAAACAAACCTGTTTCTAGAAGGGTTTGTCGAGTGACAAACCCCACTTATCGCTCGACAAGTTTTTCAAACATAGACCAATCATTTTCTGACACAACAGTCTGTCAGAACCATCAATCAACAGTTTGTCGCGTGACATATGTATATGTTGTGCGACAATTGTTTCACTGTTACAGTATGTCGCGTGACAAACCTTCCCAAGCACTATAAATAGACCAGCACCAGTGATAAACGCATAATATTGTCTTGTATAAGCTCCTTTAGAGAGTGACTTGACGCGTTTATTGCATTAATTCTGCCTAATTATCATCTTATCTCAAGATTAGTGTCTTAGCGAATTTTGTATCTAACATTGTCCCGCTAGGTGTGCTTTTGTTGTGTTTTCATGTGTTTATAGGCATAGGATGCAATGGCCTTCGAAGAATTGATCAAGCGCTAGTCAAAAGCTCGAAAAATGCTGATATGAGGAATTTTCCAGAAGCATGATCGATCATGGGTATACCATGATCGATCATGGTGCAAATTGGCCTTCAGGCAGAGGACCCCATGATCGATCATGGGTTGGCCATGATCGATCATGGCCTGGCGGGGACAGCCACCAACTCCTGCTTTTAGCCTTATTTCGGGGGTTTTGGTTCCTAGATATTTTTCCTTTGTTTATTTTATTAGTTTTTTGTACTCCTTTAGATATTTTGGGAGTCTAGGAGTTAGAGGATATAGATTATCTAGTTTTTTTGGGACTTGCAAGATATAGAGAGAAGGGAGAGCTATTTGTTGTTTGTTCTTCATTTCTCCATTGTAAGTTTTTGATTTATAAGAATGATTTCTACTTCAATGATATTTGTTCTTGCACTTATTATGGAGTAGTCTATTACTAAGGTTACGGAGGTTAATTCGCGATATATTTTTCGGTAATTAATTTCTCAATCCATGTTTAAAGTTTGTTAAATATTTGTGAATCATTTTCCTTTAGCAATCCTTCATTCTACAAGCTTTCTAGGTATTTTCATTGTTCGATTAGACTTTTCATGCCTTGTATGCTTAGTGCTTGTTGATTAATGAAAATACAACATATTCATATGGTTCTAAGAAGCTTGTATTTCACTTCCCCATCTATGGATTTTTGTTCCTCGTTGTAGAGATCACAAAGAGTTCTTAAATTTCCATAGATGATTTATAAAATTGTTAATCTAGTTTTTGCATTGCTTTATGATATTTTGAGTGCTTTGTACACTTTACGTGATATCTAGACTCGTTATCGTCTTTTTAAAGTAAGAAATGGCTAGTTGGTGATTTTATTCTACAAACTTCGTTACGCATCATTGTGATGATTCGCTGCATAATTTTCATTCTTTTAAACCATGAGATTTCACACACATGCTTATCATAAAACCTTGTTTTGATGAGAATACCATTTCTCTCTCGGATTAGCCTCAATGGGAATGAGTTGCCTAGCTTCGCACCCTCGGTTAAGAGATATATATGACATTCCCACCTTAGGCGGAAGCTCGTGATATTCTCTCTTGATATAGCTTTAACCTAGGAATGAGTTGCCTAGCTTCGCACCCTTTGCTATTGAGAGTTATCACAACCTTCCCCATTCATGGCAACTTTGTGTGAAATTCTATGTATGAGATTGCAATTACCGTCTATCATATCGTAGCTAACCTCCACCTACCTTAGTGCTTTCTTATTAATTTTCACAACCATTTTACATTTTCGTTGTTTTACAACAAATCCAACTTACAAAATCTGAAAACCGTAAAATCCGTAATCCATTCCATCCCTTTTCACTTATCCCTGTGGTTCGACACTCGAACTTCCGAGACTTTATTACAACTTGACGAGCCTGCACTTGGGCTATAACACAACGCGCTATCTTGGAGCCGTCAAGTTTTTGGCGCCGTTGCCGGGGATCAAGGCAAAAGGCGGATCTCGGGTTTTGTATAAAACTATTCTCTGTGAGTATCTCTCCGTTTAATTAATTTATTTTTCTCCCTTATTCTTGTTTAATTTTGTAGATTTCCCAAGGAGTTATTCGAATCGTTTTCCAAGCCCATGCAAGGGCGATTGTTCGTGGATATTCGAATTAGCCCTCCCACATCTCCAAGAATGGCAAACCAAGGAAGAGCAGCGAATCATGAAAGCGATAATGAAGGGGAAGGTGCCAACAATGTTCCTCCTGTTAGGACCATGAGGGACTACCTTCAACCACCTCGTGCAACTTCGAATTCGTGCATTGTGCTTCCCGCTGGCCAAGCCGGAGCGTTCTCTTTCAAACCGGGTATACTTCAACATATCCCTTCTTTTCATGGTATGGAGTCGGAAAACCCATACTTGCATTTGAAAGACTTTGAAGAAGTCTGCTCCACATTTCGTGAGGCAAATGTTAACGAAGATATCATGCGTTTAAAACTCTTCCCTTTCTCCTTTAAAGATAAAGGAAAAATTTGGCTAAATGCTCAAAGACCGCAATCAATTCGGTCTTGGCAAGAGCTTCAAGCGGAGTTTCTAAAAAAATTCTTTCCCGTTTATAAAACCAATGCTTTAAGAAGGGCGATATCCAATTTTTCGCCAAAAGACAACGAAACTTTCTATAAGTGTTGGGAAAGATACAAGGAACTTCTAAACGCATGCCCTCATCATGGTCACGAAACTTGGAGCCTTGTTAGTTTTTTTTATGAATCACTCACCCCTGATATGCGTACATTTGTTGAGACCATGTGTAATGGTCAATTCTTGAGTAAGAATCCCGATGAGGCTTTATTGTATTTTGATGAATTAGCTGAAGGTGCTCAAAATTGGAACACCTATTCCGAAGAACCCAAAACCAAAACTCAAGGAAGGGGTGGGTTGTACCAAGTGTCCAATGAGGATGACATGGGTGCGAGGTTATTCCAATTGTCTAAGAAAGTAGAGGCAATGGAAGCAAGTAAGCTTAAGGAGGTCAACGTAGTATCCTCGAGTCAGTTGTGTGTCATTTGTCAAAATTCGGGACACACTACCGAGGATTGCCCTACCATTCCCGCTTTTCGGGAAGTCCTCAAAAATCCCGCCCAAGTCAATGCTTTACACCAGTACAACCAAAATCGTAACCAAAACGATCCCTATTCTCAAAGGTACAATGAGGGATGGAAGAACCACCCCAATTTTAGTTGGGGAAGAAATCAAAGTCAAAACCACAACCAATATCATTAAAACCAAAGGCAACAACAACCTCAAAACTCTTTTGTTCCACCTCAGAATCAAAATCCCAACCAAAACTTGGAAGCTTTGTTGAGATCATTTGTGGACAAAACGGATCGTGATGTGGGTTAGTTAAAAACTCAAATGTCTAAACTCACCACCGCCCTAGCTACCCAAGAGAAGGGAAAATTCCCCTCTCAACCTTTAATTAACCCTAGAGGTCAAGTTCAAGTTATAGAGGGAGGAGAGTCTAGCACCAAGTTAGAAGAACTCAAATCTATCACAATCTTAAAGAGTGAGAAGGAGGTAGACAAAACTATTGTTCCTAAAACACCCAAGGTGGCGGACATAGTTGAGGCCACGAGAGTTGAGGAGGTTGTGAGTGAAGAAAAGAAGAGAGAGAAAGAGAAACAAGGAAAAGAGGATCTCAAAAAAATCAAAAATGGGATCAAAGTTCCATTTCCGGAGAGATTGAACCAACCGTCCAAATCTAATACCGAGATTTTGGATGTTTTTAGGCAAGTGAAAATCAACATTCCATTGCTTGACGCGGTCAAGCAAATACCTTCGTACGCTAAGTTCCTCAAGGACTTATGTACTACCAAACGAAGGTTGAATGTCAAGAAAAAGGCCTTTATGGCGGAGCAAGTGAGCTCCATCATGCAAGGCACGAGAGCCCCCAAGTTCAAAGACCTCGGGTGTCCCACAATTTCGTGTGTCATAGGAAATTGTAGGATAAAGAACGCATTATTAGATTTGGGAGCAAGTGTTAATATGCTCCCATATTCGGTTTATCAACAATTGGGGCTGGGTGAGTTAAAACCCACGAGAGTCACGATTCAATTAGCGGACCGATCCGTTAAAATTCCAAGAGGGATAGTCGAGGATGTACTTGTCCAAGTTGACAAGTTTTATTTTCTGGTTGATTTCATCATCCTCGATATGCAACCAGTGTCGAATCTCGCTAACGAGATTCCGGTTATCCTCGGACGACCATTTCTTGCCACTTCTAATGCTATAATAAATTGCAAGAACGGAATTGTGAAGTTAACTTTTGGAAACATGACTCTCGAGCTAAACGTGTTCTCTTTGAGTAATAAAAAAGATGATGATGATGATGAAGAGGAAAACGAACACGTGAACATGATAGAGTCATGTATCCAAGACCACTTTGTGGCAAACTTTGAATCGGAGTCAACGGAAGGTTATCTAACCACTTCCGATGAACCCGAGGATTATATGCAAGTGTGCTTTTTGTCTGACAAACAGGTCTCGGAGAAAGAGGAAAACACATCATCGTCCACCAAAAAGCTTGAAGGACAAATGGATCTCAAGCTATTGCCTAGCAATTTGAAGTATGCCTTCTTAGGAGCTTCAGACACTTACCCCGTCATCATTTCGTCAGATCTCTCGGACGACCAGGAGGTAAGGTTGGTTAATTTGCTTGGTAAATATAAAAAGGCTTTTGGTTGGACTCTTGCCGACCTCCAAGAAATAAGCCCTTTGATTTGTACACATAAAATTTACTTAGAGGATGGGGCGAAAACATCAAGGCAATTTCAACGCCGGTTGAATCCTAACATGCAAGAAGTGGTTAGGAACGAGGTGTTGAAATTGTTGGATGCAAAGATCATCTATCCAATCTCGGATAGTAAATGGGTTAGTCCAACTCAAGTGGTACCGAAAAAATCGGGTCTTACGATAGTCAAGAATGAATCAAACGAGTTGATTCCACAAAGAGTCACCACTGGGTGGCGAATGTGTATTGACTACCGTAAACTTAATGAGGCAACTCGTAAAGATCATTTCCCACTCCCCTTTTTGGATCAAACTCTAAAAAGGGTAGCGGGCCCTGAATATTACTCGTTCCTCGATGGTTTTTTCGGGTACAATCAGATTGAGATTGACCTAGATGATCAAGAAAATACCACCTTTACATGTCCTTTTGGTACCTTCGCATATCAAAGAATGCCTTTTGGTCTATGTAATGCACCGGCCACTTTTCAACGGTGTATGCTAAGTATTTTTAGCGATATGGTGGAAAGGACTTTGGAAGTTTTTATGGATGACTTTACCGTTTATGGTAAGTTATTCGACAATTGCTTGACTAACCTGGAACAGGTTTTGGAAAGATGTGTGGAAAAACAACTGGTTTTGAATTGGGAGAAATGCCATTTTATGGTTACCAAGGGAATTATTTTGGGGCACATCATTTCTTCAGAAGGAATCGAAGTGGATAAAGCCAAAATCGAATTGATTGCCAAACTTCCTACACCAAAAAATATCAAAGATGTCCGATCCTTTCTAGGACATGCTGGGTTTTATAGGAGGTTTATCAAGAACTTCAGTTCCATTTCCAAGCCGATGTGTAATCTACTTCTCAAGGATGCACCCTTTGAGTGGGATGCCAAGTGCGAGGAAGCCTTCGTCTCTCTGAAGCATATGCTCACTACTGCGTCGATTATGCAGACACCGGACTGGAGCTTTCCATTCGAGCTCATGTGCGACGCAAGTGACTATGCGGTGGGAGCGGTTCTTGGTCAACGGAAAGACAAAAAACCGGGTGTGATATACTATGCAAGTAGGACTTTGAATGATGCGCAAATGAATTACACCACAACAGAGAAAGAGCTTCTAGCAATTGTCTTCGCCCTAGACAAGTTTCGATCCTATTTAATAGGATCGCCAATTGTGATTTTCACGGATCACGCGGCGTTGAAGTACCTATTCACAAAGAAAGATGCCAAGCCGCGGCTTCTGAGGTGGATACTCTTATTGCAAGAATTCCATTTAAGCATCAAGGACAAAAAGGGAGTCGAGAATGTGGTGGCCGATCATCTGTCTCGACTCACTTTTACGAACAACATTGAAGAAAGTCCGATCCAAGATTCGTTTCCAGATGAGCAATTATTGGCAATCTCGAAGCTCCCATGGTATGCAGACATTGTAAATTATCTTATAACTGACAAGATACCAAAGTCATGGGGCGCACAAGACAGAAAAAGGTTTTTGAGCGAAGTGGGTCGATTCTATTGGGATGAACCGTACCTGTTTAAGTATTGTGCGGATCAGATTATCCGGCGGTGCATCCCAGAGGAAGAAGTGGAGAGAGCTTTATCCTTCTGTCATTCTGAGGCTTGCGGAGGACACTTCTCGGCAAAGAAGACCACCGCGAAGATTTTGCAAAGTGGATTGTATTGGCCGTTGCTTTTTAAGGACGCACAACGCTTTTGCAAGGCATGACAAAGATGTCAAATGCTTGGAGGGATCTCCAAGAGGAATATGATGCCACTTAACCTAATCCTGATGATTGAAATCTTTGACTGCTGGGGCATCGATTTTATGGGACCGTTCCCATCCTCCTACGGTAATCTTTACATTTTAGTTGCCGTAGACTATGTTTCAAAATGGGTGGAAGCCCAAGCGTGCAAGAAAAATGATCACAAAGTGGTGATCCGATTTCTGAAAGAACACATTCTTGCACGTTTTGGCACTCCCAAGGCAATAATAAGCGATGGCGGTACTCATTTTTGCAACAAACCATTTCAATCATTAATGCAAAAGTATGGTGTAAACCACAAAGTATCGCTCGCTTATCATCCTCAAACTAATGGTCAAGCCGAGTTGGCAAATAAGGAGATCAAACAGATTCTAGAGAAAACGATAAACCCGAACCGCAAGGATTGGTCGTTAAGACTGACCAATGCACTTTGGGCTTACCGTACTGCGTATAAAACAACTCTAGATATGTCTCCTTATCGCATCGTGTATGGAAAACCATGTCATTTGCCAGTAGAGTTGGAACACAAATCATACTGGGCAACTAAGATGGTTAACTGTGATTTGAAAAAAGCCGGGCTTGACCGTAAGTTGCAAGTAGATGAAATTGAAGAATTAAAAAGAGATGCTTATGACAATGCAAAGATAAGCAAGGAACGTGCCAAGATTTTTCATGATAAATCCATATTGAGAAAATAATTTAAACTTGGGCACAAAGTTTTTGTTTATGATACTCGTCTTCATCTCTTCCCGGGAAAGTTGAAGTCTCGTTGGACCGGCCCTACATTGTCCGTCATGTATTCCCTTTTGGGGCTGTGAGAATTGAGGATCCCAAAACCGACTTTATGTTTAAAGTGAACGGACAATGCCTTAAGCCGTTTTTGGAATTCCCACCTCGAGAGGAGTCCACCCCTCTCGAAGACCCGACTTATGCCTAAAAGGCATGGGTCGATTTTGTAAATAATGTTTTTTATTAGTATTTTTGAGTTTCAGGAATTGTCATCGGAGATTCGGGTGTCATTGAGTCTGAACGGATCAAGTTGAGGGGAGCAATAACATGTTTTAGAGCAAAGAGGGCAAAGAAATTTTTTTCTGGCAGATTGGACCATGATCGATCATGCCCTTCCCATGATCGATCATCGGAGTTGAGCAGTTCAGGCAGAGGGCAGCATGATCGATCATGGGTTAACCATGATCGATCATTGTACAAAAGTCAAGTTGGGCAGAATGACCCATGATCGATCATGGTCCCGTAATAAAACAGGGGAGCCGTTTCTAAACCCCCATTTCTCACTTCTCCTTCTCCCAAATCCTCTCCAAACCCTAGCCCCTCTTCCCCCATTGATCCCAAACCTTCCCCAAACACCATTTCCATCCTTCCCCACTTAGAATCAACCATCAATTCTCACCAATTTCGAACCTCAATCATTAAACCCATCCCAAAAATCCCCCTTTCCCTCTCTTCTCACCAATTTCGAGCCCTACCAAAACAAATCTCGAAATTTCTCATCTCTCCCTCCTCTAAAGCATCACATTACTCTTTTATGGCTTCCTCTAACCCTCCTACTAAGCCGCTTGTCATTGAAGCCGCAAGGGGTGGCTATTGCGGATTTCGAAGCCGCCAAGAATTTGAATGGTGGAACTACGCCTTCAAGACGAGGACAGTGGTGATAGAGAGGCCAGTCTACATTGGTACGCTGGACGATTTCCCCCAAAGAGCAACATTTGAGCGATATCCAGAATGGATTACTTACTTGCGTGAACAAGGTACTCAATGTAATCTCTCCATTTGTCGTGAATTTGTTGCAAGTTTAATCCCAGTTCCAAATACCCCGTATGCATATGTTGCTCATGTTCGAGGGAAAACGGTCCATTTTAACCTCGAGGTTTTTAGTGAGATTACGGGAATCCCGGCTTTGCACCCAATGCTCATGACCTCCCCTACTCGGATGTGTGAGAATCCGCAAATGCGACCCCCGGGTTCTCGTTCCCGTTGGTGGGCGTCTAAAACATCGGAAAGGATTCCGTTGTTCCATTTGCTTCTAATGTGTTGATAATGCATATCGAGAGTCCCTCTATCCTATTTCTAGATGCAAGAGGGTTCGTTCAGAGTCGCCAGTACGTTTTACGAGAAAACGGACAAAATGATTGTGTAAGAGGGAAGGCTACAGATAAGCCTTTCTTTACACGTTTGTCTACGAAACCAGGATTCTATAGGGTTCGGGAACTATATTACGGTTTGGGAAGGTGTTAAGCACCCATTCCGCCCTTTCGGTCTCTAGTGGTCTTATATGTTTATTCTATGTTGGAAAACTTGGATGCTTTTACTGATATTCTACTGCTTTCTGGAAATAACTAATGAAAACCTGTTTTTCGAGCGCATTAGGAATCTACCACAACTATGTCGCCACTTCGCTTATTAGGACGGGGATCGACCTGCCCGGTCAGGTCGCGGGGCAGCGCCCCGTTAGAAAAATCGAGTTCTAAACAAGTCTACAATAAAACTAATATACAAATATCTTATTTAATTACTAGAAGAGACTTTAGTTACCTTCCCGACGATATATATAAGAATAAGAGAGAGAAAATATAATACGGCAGAGAAGACCTCCGGCGAATATTAGCTTTTCCTCTTAGAAATATTTCCAGCGGTCTGACTCTAGAAGGTGGCACACCGGGTGCCAAGATTAGATCCGAGACTCTTGCGGAAATAAATGTTATCGCAGATGCTTCCGGAGAAGGCTTAAAGATTAGAAAATATCAGAGAGAATAAGGAATTTTAGTATAGAAATTGTGGCGAGAAGTTTCCGTCTAGAACCCATGGGGGTGTTGGCCTATTTATAGTGCTCGGGAGAGATTGTCGCGCGACATTCCCCCAGAAAGGACAAGTGTCGCGCGACATATCTCTTTGTCGCGCGACAAACGGCTGAAGTGATGGATTCTGACACTGTGATGTGTCAGAAAGTGGTTGGTCGGGTGCAGAGGGGTTTGTCGCGCGACATAGGAATGATTGTCGCGCGACAAACGGCTGAAGTGATGGTTCTGACACTGTGATGTGTCAGAAAGTGGTTGGTCGGGTGCAGAGGGGTTTGTCGCGCGACAAGACATGATTGTCGCGCGATATATCAGGGATTGTCCCGCGACAATGTGATATGTCGTGCGACAATCTCTCTAAAAAATATGTTTGTTGGCCAACAAACCCACCAAGGGTAGTTTCGGGTGCTCGGGTGGGTCCCGGACCTAAAAATAGTAGTTATCGAAGGTCGTTAGGGTTCTTGCGGGGGTCACGGATCGGGGTGTCTACAGGATGGTACCCCTTGTTTAGAGCCAACGGTTAATGATTTAGCCACATTTCTAATCGGTGAACCGAGGGAATGGATTGGGAACCAATTGGATAGGAATAACATACTTGAGGCCTTTAGGACTCTTTGGCTAGTAGTTGCCAACGCTTTGGACCCGACTTCACACACTCAACACCTGTACCTTTCTCAAGCGTATGTGTTATACGCTATTGTAACAAACAAGCGCTGTTGTTTGCTTCGTCACATTATTGGGCGAATTGCTAGAATCATAGACTTGGTCGCCCACAATGAAACAATCAAATTTGGGTCTTTGATCACTAAGGTATGTTTGTGAGCGGGGGTAACTGAGAGAGATGAAGATGTGAAAAAAATGCCTCGAGCACCACTTAACCGATCTACCCAAACTCGAGCCGCTGGTCAATTGAGGAACCGGTCAAGTTCTTCAATCGCACCTCCTCAAGTTGAGTCTGAAGAAGAGGGGGCAGAAGAAGCATGAGCAGATCTCCCAGGGCCCTCAAGGCGGAGAAGACGGGCAAGCTCTGGGCCGGTAGATGACACTAGGGAATTCATGAGAGAGTAGTTTGAGCAGATGACTGCTTTGATGCAGACTGGGTTTGCTAGCTTATATGAGAGGGTTGAAATTATGGTATTGCGTCAGGACTGTTTGGAGGCATATATTGCAGCTTAGGTCGAGGCACGAGTTACAGCTCAGATGGCGACCCAGTAGGAGTTCATACGCCAGCAGTTCGAGGCGTTGTATGGTCGTTTTCCCCCATCCCCACCTCTCGACATGTGATGATTTTTGCTACTCCTGGAAACTCTTTAAGTACTTATATTTATACTTAGTTTTATTTTATTTCTTTTGGGTTGTATTAGATTTCAGACATGATGTTAACTTTAGAACTTGATTTTAATGGTTGAATGTTATGGTTTTTGCTATTAGATTCTAATTCTAACCCGTTTTGTGTATAGTTGTTATTTATCTCTTATTTTTGTCTCATGGAATGCAAAGCCAAAGTAGCCCTTCCGTGCATTTTTATTGTTCTCTTTCCATTGAGGACAATGTCTCTTTCAGTTGAGGGGGTACGTTATTTTGTGATTATTTTGTTTTGGCTTGCTATTGTTTGGTTCCATGAGTTGAGGAGATGTGTTCAATTTTATTTTTTAAAAGTTTGAAAAGTGATGATTGATTGATATTTTGTTCGATGAAGACTATTGTTTCATTAGCTTTTGGCATGAATTCGTTGATTCAGATAGGAATTCGAATGATAATCTAAATTGCCTTGCTTCAATTAGTCTCATATCCCGTCATATTTGCCTGTTCCGCATGCTAGATTGATTTGGTTATTCTCAATTCGGTTGTAACACTTAGATTTATTTTCATTGAGAGAAGAGAAATTTTTGTCCAAAAATGATGGAAGCTCTTTCGAAAAGATCCTCCAATGAGAGGACAAAAGCATAGCACTTTGATAACTTGGATGACTTTTATCCTAATATTGACTTAAAGTTTCACTTGACTAAATCTTAAGTCTCTTTGTCTAATATTATGGATGGGTATAGGTTACCATATGGGAAAGGGTGAATAGCTTCCTTCGAGCTCCAATAAATGAGCAAGTTATGTAAAATTTCTTAAGTGAGACTGCTGCCCCCTATAGAGATGAAAATCGCCCTGATCTAATTTAGCAAAAATTTCCAAGAAAAAGATAAAGAAAGTGCTTAGAATTGACAAATCTTTGAGCTTTCGTTTTTGAAAAAGTTCTCTCTTCCTTCTCGAATGATTATGACTCTTTGTGTCTATATTGAATTGCTTGAATCGAAATCTAGGATGTGAGCATTGGAGAATATGGGATTGTGTTCTAAAGGAGATAGGCGAATTAGATGATCACTAAAAAATCCATCGTTCTGGAAAATCGATAGTAATGCCTCTTGCTTTGCAAATTGAAACTTGAAACTTCATTCTCATCATTCATCATGATCAAAATTCTAATGTTTGTAGGTATCATTTCTGAAAACCTTCACGAGATGCAACTCGTCTTCTTTGGAAACTTAGAAGTTAATAACTTTTTGTTTAGCATATTAATTTTTGTAATTATATACTTTTTATCTTGCTAAGGGACTAGCAGGAGATAAGTTGAGGGGAGTTGATAAACGCATAATATTGTCTTGTATAAGCTCCTTTAGAGAGTGACTTGACGCGTTTATTGCATTAATTCTGCCTAATTATCCTCTTATCTCAAGATTAGTGTCTTAGCGAATTTTGTATCTAACATTGTCCCGCTAGGTGTGCTTTTGTTGTGTTTTTATGTGTTTATAGGCATAGGATGCAATGGCCTTCGAAGAATTGATCAAGCGCTAGTCAAAAGCTCAAAAAATGCTGATATGAGGAATTTCTCAGAAGCATGATCGATCATGGGTATACCATGATCGATCATGGTGCAAATTGGCCTTCAGGCAGAGGACCCCATGATCGAAGGTGTTAAGCACCCATTTCGCCCTTTCGGTCTCTAGTGGACTTATATGTTTATTTTATGTTGAAGAACTTGGATGCTTTTACTGAGAGTCTACTACTTCTCGAATAAAAACCCTAATTTCTGGGGAAAAAGGGAAAGGGATAAAAGCCTTTGTGTTCCGAGATCCGATATTTTTATTTATTGAAAGATGTAAATACAAATGACAAAACCTTTTATTTTGAAAGAGTATCCCGTATTATTTCCTCAGATAATGACAATTTAATATGGAACTAGAACTCTTTGAGGAGAGTTTTATCAGACACATCACAGTCTATAGAAGAGACAAGATATGTTGATTTTAGTTCCTAGATAAGTTTTATCAGTCCGGGTTTTGAAAACAGAATTTTATCCGGATGATAACGTACTCACTCTTCTAATTTTGCAAATGGTTTTATCAGGGTCTTTTGTTTTGAAAACGGTAGACTGCTTTGTAACTTGGCAATAAGTTTATTCAAATAAAACATGGACAAAACAACAAAAATAAAACAAGTACACAGATAAACCTGATTTTTGAGTGCGTTAGGAATCTAACACGACCATGTTGCCACTTCGCTTACTAGGACGGGGATCTACAATAACACTAATATACAAATATCTTATTTAATTACCAGAAGGACTTTATTTACCTTCCCAACGAGAATAATAATAAGAAAGAGAATATAATACGGCAGAGAGATTTCCGGCGATAATAATCTTCTCCTTCTTTAGATATTTCTGAGAATTCGATTCCCGAGACCGGACACGTCGAGTGTCTAGAATAGATTCGACTCTTCAGAAATAAGACGATAATAAAAAATGCTTGTTGCTATTTTCTGCACTGTTTTGGCGATTTTTCTTGCTGTTTTCAGCTCTGATCTTCTCTGATGTTGCTGTCTAGAACCCATGGGGGTACTGGCCTATTTATAGTGACGAAAGGGCATATGTCGCGCGACATTTGGGTGTATGTCGCGCGACAATCTTGACTGTCGCGCGACATTCTACTTTAATGATGATTCTGACTCACTGATGAGTCAAAAAGTGGAGTGGTGGGGTGTTTGTCGCGCGACATGTCCCCATAAAGTTAGGATTGTCGCACGACAATCCTGTGTAGGTCGCGCGACAATCTTGAATGTCGTGCGACAATCTTGAATGTCGTGCGACATTTCACTTTAAAATATGTTTGTTTGGCCAACAAACGCTTCCAGGGCAGTCTCGGGTGTTCGGGTGGATCCCGGATTCTCGAAACAGCAGTTTTCAAAGGTCGTTAGGGTTCTTGCGGGGGTCACGGATCGGGGTGTCTACAATAACATAGTTTTTGAACCCTATAGAATCCTAATTTTGTAGACAAACGTGTAAAGAAAGGCTTATATGTAGCATTTTCTCTTACAAAATTATTTTGTCCGTTTTCTGGTAAAACATGTTGGCAACTATGAACGAACCCTCTTACATCTAAAAGTAAGATAGAAGGACATCTAATATGAATTATCAACACATATAAGTAAATGGAATAACGAAATCCTTTCCGATGTTTTAGACCCCCAAACCAGATGTTGAGACTCGGGGGTCGCATTTATCGATTCTCACACCTATAAATAAAACCTTTGTCATAGGTTTTATTTATAAATTGAATTGTATTGCATTGTTTACTAGTTAGATTATAGAGTATATTTGAAACATAATATTAAAAATTCTAATTGATGACTAACGTTTACTTTGTGGTTGTAATCAGAATTGATCTTCATCAATAATAGCTATCACCCGATAGATTATAGTAGTGTTGGCTCGCGATATCACATAATTGCTTGCATGCTTGGTTAGTTATTTTCTTCCTTAATCTCTTATTTTTTGTATTGCTTGAATATTAGTTGTGGTTGTTTTTTTAATTATTATACGCGTAATTATTTTGTTGATCCTACGTAATGTTGGTTACCAAGGGTTATGAGCAACAGGAAAGAGTGGATTATAATCAGATATTATCTCTGGTTATGAAGTACACCTCAATCCGGGCATTATTGGCTATGATAGTGCAATTTGATTTCAAACTTGAATAACTCAATGCTAAAATTGTGTTCTTGCATGGGGACATAGAGGAAGCGATATATTCTCTAAACCAAAGGGATTCAAAGTTGTTGGTAAGAAAAATAGTTTGTGCAAACTTCAGAAGTCATTGTACGGATTAAAACAGTCCCCGCGCTAATGATATAAGAGCTTAATACGTCCTTGATTTTGTAAAAGTTTACTTGGAACAAATTTGATCATTGTGTTTACTTTAAAAAGCTCGAATCTAACAATTTCATCTATTTACTTTTATACGTGGATGACATACTTATTACTTCTTAGAGCTTGGTAAAGATCAACGTATTAAAACCTCAATTAAACAAGAAGTTTGATATTAAAGATTTGGGTTGAGAGCAAAAAATTTGGGGATGGAGATTCTGCGAAATAAAAAGGGAGAACGATTATGTCTTACACAAATGCAATATCTTGAAGAAATGGTGCTCGATTCGAGATGAAAAACTCAAAGCCGATGAGTGTCCCGTTAGCACCGCACTTTAATATTTCACCAACGATGGCTCCTAACTCCGAGGCATAGGTGGAGTATATGGCTCAAGTTCTTTATGCAAGTACGGTTGAGAGTTTGATGTATGACACAATATGTACTCAACCGGATATTTCTCAAGTCATGAGCATTATTAGTACGTATATGGCGAACCCAAAAAAACTGCATTAACAAACCGTTAAGTAGGTTTTACAGTATCTACAGGGTACATTGGACAAGCAGTTGGTATTTGAAAAATCTGAAATGTTAACTATCTAGGTTTTGTGGGTTCGGATTAAGCCAGCGACCTAAACAATTAGAGATCAATTACGAGTTATTTGTTTACATTGGGTATCGGTCCATTGAGTTGGAGATCGATGATTCAAAGTGTGGTAAAGTTGTCTACCACACAAGCATCAAGGCAAAATATATTGCGGTAATGGAAGCGGTCAAAGAGGTCATCTGGCTCCGTGGTTTAGTTGGTGATTTCGGTTTGAAGACGAAAAAAGTGTTGGTGTACTGTGACAGTTAGAGTACAATTCACTTGGTGAAAAATGAAGAATTAATTTCATTATGAAAAAACTAAGCATTTTAATATCCGATATCATTTCATTCGAAAAATTATTAAAAACGATATTATAAATCTGGTTAAGATAAGCACCAAGGATAATACGGCAGATATGTTGACAAAGATTGTTTCGTTGGCCAAGTTCGAGCATTTTATCGATGTTGGTTAATGTCCTTCAGTGTTGATGCCTTCTGGGGGCAGTGGTCCTAATAGATCGGCATAAATGATAAGGTCTTATTCGATGAATTGATTATGGTAGAGTGTATGGAGGTTTTGCGGAACATCGTCAAGGTGAAAAATTGAAGATTTGGCTATGTATGAAAATATTATTCCTACATGGTTTTATATTGTCCAATTCTTAGTTGGCTTTGTATTGTTCAATTCCTAATTGGTTTTTGCTTTGTGCAATCCTAAACCCATTGGATTTATCCTTATAAATAGAACCCTTGTCATAGGTTTTATTTATGAATCGTATTATATTGTATTGTTTACTAGTTAAATTATAGAGTATATTTGAGAGATAATATTAAGATCTCTAACTAGCGATTATGGTTTGCTTTGTGGTTTACCACCTAATTGCTTGCATGCTTGGTTGGTTATTTTCTTCATTAATCTTTTGTTTTTTATATTGCTTGAATATTAATGTTGTTTGTTTCTTTAATTATTGTACGCATAATTGTTCAATCGATCATACACTTATGTTCAGGCTTGTTCTAGCGATATGTTTGCATAATATTTTTCAGATTGATAAATCTACAAATATTCTAAATACATTTGTAATTACTCATGAATGGAAGGTTGGGATGAAAAATGATAGCTACTTTAAGCATGACGATGTTGAGAATATTGTGAAATAGTTGATGCAAGGAGAGAAACTGACTTGGCTCATCTTTATTACCCCTTCGATCCAATTTCATTTAATATGGTTGAGTTCGAGGGTTAAACGTATGAATTTTTTCATGAAACCTGATAAAGATGATTTATACAATTAGTAGATTATCTTCATACAATTTCATCCATAAATTTAAATGGAAAGCAGGTGTAGTAAAATTTTGATACATATGTTCATTTTCGACCATTATAATTTAGATGATCATCTCACTAAATTTTAGATTGAATTTTCTAATATTTTTTTTTTTTAAATAATTTACTCATTATGAATATCATTTTCGCCATTTATCAAAATAGACTTTAATGAACGAAATTATATTAAAATGTATCAGAGATGAGTCAAATCTGAAAGAAGAGAAAAATAATGAAGAATAAAGCTACGGAGTATGGGGAAATGGCCAAAAGGGCCACCAGGGTAGGTGGGTCCGTCTTCATTGAAACCTAACATGTACGTGGGCCATCTTCATTGAAACTTAACATGTTGGTGAACGAATTTTTAATGATTAACTAGGAACTAGATTTGGATTTTATGGCTAGATGGAATCCATGGATATATCTTTTTGATGTTTAGTTTATGCTAAATTAAGATTATAAGAAAATGATGTTTGTTTGATTAAAATTGATCATTTATGACCGATGTTCGGATAAATACGTCTCCACTAGTTTTTAATAATTGGCTAGTATTAATGGCAAAATAATTATTGTTATTCTCATAGTAATGTGTCATTTTAAAAGTATATAGTGTAACTTGAAAAAATAGTACTATATTTGGGATAGAAGTGTTTGATGGCCATGTAGTGTATATATGTGCGTCAAATAAGTACACAAATATGTAACAATAAAATCATGACCTTAAATGTTTTATATACATCATTGCTAAGTCAAATAAAATCATTTTCGGATTTAAGTTAAAATCATTTTATGATTTTAGCTAACCGTGTACACAGAGAATAAGTTAAAATAAGTATTAGTCAAATTTAAAATGATTTTATGATAAAATAAACCATATGCACATATTGGTCAATTGTGTCTGATCTTTATTATGGAAATAAGAGTACAAATATTTAAGATTAAAAGTTTTGATTGATTGATATAATTAAATAAAAATTCCATTTTATAAAAAAAAATAAAATTGTAAATGATTATAGTGAGTGCTTTTATTCGAAACTATCAAATAGTTTTTGCAGAATAAATTCGAATATTTTCATCATTTTTTTAATTAAAAAATATTTTATCCCCAGCCAAACATGCACAAAGGCAGAGTTTATACGTTAATCGATCTTTTTTAGGCTAACCCGCTTTCAATTCACTCACTTTCATCCTTTTTAGAGTTTAGTTTTTATTTTGGATGAAAACGACACAACTGTTAATTAACTTATTCAAATGTTAAAAACTTACTTCGTTGTGATAAATATAAAAAATATAATAATTATTTAATTGTGTTAAATACAACTATAAAGAGAGACCAAAAGTGGAAATACTTTAGTAACATTACCAATTGAGTGCATTTTCAATGGTAAAATTTACTTTACGGTGACTAGAGTTAATACACCCCGTTTATTATTTAGTTTGTGCAGAGGCCATCTAAGAGAAGTTAGGACCTTAAACAATAAGGATAAAATGACTCTCAAAGTATTTATCAAACTTTATTTTTGTACCAATGCAACATATAAATATGAAGACAAATTCAGTTCCAAACCTAATATTTGTAGATATAAGAATATCACTACAACATTTTATTCTTTTGATCAACTTGAATTACCATAAAAATGGCTCTTCTATTATTTGAAATGGGTGGCCTTTTCTGCTAAATTTCAGAGCATCCAACCCAAAACCAATTGACAATGAGTGAATTAGCTCCTAGATCTTATATATTACTTTGTGATTATCTACTCTTCCAATGTGAGATTGATAGTCTCAACATTTTCTACATCGAGACCCTAACACAACTGCCAAACTTGCTCTATAATAGGATCATCTCTGATTTTGTGTGTAAATTAGTAATATGGTAAAAAAAAAAAAATTGTAGTATTTATGAGAAAAAATGTAAAGAGATGGTAAAAGGGGAGAGGCCAGGTACCATATGTAAGTCCAACTGTTAGACATGCGAATGTTAGGATCTTACGCGTGTATATATAGAGAAAGTTGTAGGGTGGGCAGATTACTTTAATATATTACCACTCAATAAACTATGTTTATTTTGAGGTATCAAATATAACCGTTCCTATCACCGTTCCTATCTAAGTGCAGTTGTTAAAAAAAAAATATAACCGTTTGTAGGTGTATAGGTATTTTACGATATTTAATTACGTGAACATTGCGGATGCTCTCACAAGTTATGGAACTTCCATTCAAATTCAAAATATTTCTTTTTATATATATACATACACATATGTATAAATTGCATAAGAACTAATGTACTCTAAAACTTTCACCGGAATGAGAAAATATTTTTAGTTTAATAAATTAATATTATAAGGGTCATTCGTTAAATGTAATTTTTTTTTTTGAAAAAAAACAAATGTTGCACTTTTTTTTTTTATTAAAAGACACTTCGTTTGAATTGATTACTTTAGAAGACAACTTTTTAATTAAGGAAAAAATATTAATTATTATATTATTTCAATTAATTAAGTTGAATTTCAATACTACCATTCCTAAAGACAAATACAAAAAATAAATATATAATTAAATTTAAAAATAAATCAATTCAAATAAATTCAAACCAATTCAAATGCATTTCACAAGAAATCCAAACATAAAAATTATTCTAAAAAGTCAAAGGATGTAAATGTTCTTGTAATTAATTTTCTGGCAAACATATTTAGTTACATTTTACTAATTAATTTTTTAACAGACATATCAAACTGCATCTTTTCAATTTTATGTCAGACGTATTAAGTTATATCTTTCAAATTCTATTAGACATGTAAAGTTACATATTTTATTTTATTTTCTAATAGACTTATTAAGTTACATTTTTTTTATTTTTCTGGCAGATATAATATAAAATAAGGATGAGTATTGCACCTTATATATAATATGTCTTAAAACAAATTCATTCTATTGGTAAATCGATCTTGTGCAAATATAGACATATATTCTCCTTGACGTATTATTGCATTTCCTATTTATAAAGACTTTTTGGTATTTGGTAAGGTAAGAAACAAAGACATTTAAAAATGGTATACCTATACAAATAGATAGTAACAACAAAACTATTTTAACAGTATCATAATTACAAATAAGGAAAAGATTTGTTGAAAAGTAACTAATTGATAATCATATCGCAACAAAAACTAACTTTGCAAGACATCAAGCAATGCATTAAATCAAATCAATGAAAATTGTGATAAATAAAGAAATCAATAAATATTACCTATTCCTCTGAACATGACGCATCACTGGATTATGGTTTGAAATTACCGTTCGATTCACTTCAGCATCTCGTTCGGAATTCTACCTCGTAAATTTTAAAACTATGGTTCAAAATTCAGAGAGCAAAATATACGGACGAGAAAATATTAACTCCTAAGTCTTAAATGGCATAAGTCTAGTTAGAGATAAAAAGATTGAGTTTCCTTCTCTTCACAGTATTTGATTTCATCCACTTTGATTTCTAGCCAACTTCTTGAGAGAAAAATAAAAAATAATATCTATAATTTTAATTCAAATTAATTAAAGGGACAAAATCGTCAAATAACCCATAAAATAAAAGCAAAAAAAATTAATCAAAATAAAAAAAAATTGTTCTCTATTAAAAAGTTGTCCCTGAAACTAATATTCGAAAAATATTGTCTTTTATTATAACTAAGGGTTAGATAGTGTCCTTTACTATTATTTTCTATTAAATGTATGAATATAAACGAGAAAGTCATAATATAAATTTTTTCACTTTAAACTCTTTTTTTTGTTAATTCTGTATTTTTTCTGGACAAAAAATTGTCACTTTAGCAATATGTTTAATTTTCAGAAAAAAAAAAAACATACTTTGCTTACCACACGCAAGGGGTTTTTAGAATACACTTTTTTTTTTTTTTTTTTTATTTTGGAAGGGATAAATAGATAGGATAAATATAAATACAAATTAGGAAATAATCGGTTGCAATACTTTTCATATATTTATATTTTTACGATTAAACTCGTAGATTTCATTGCAAATTATAATTTTGCTATTAAATTTGTAAATTTCATAGTTTCTTGCAAGACGGCGTGAAATTTGGAAATTTAATGTCAAGTTTGCAGGTAAACTTTTAAATTTTAATTATAATTATGTAAATAGATTTTACTAAAAAATTATAATTTTGTAAAAATTTCTGTGTTACCCAATGAATCTAATCAAGATAAAAAAAAGGGGCAATTAAAAAAAAGGGCTTATTAGAGAAAGATTTTCACACTAAAGCCAAGGAATAATTTGTTTTTAAATAAAGGGCCTATTTTTTATTTTATTGATAATATGACATGTGTCTTTTTTTTTCATTATAAAATGACATCCCAACCCTTAAAATAAACTAAAAAATACCAATATGCATTAAAATATGGACTGCAATATGAACTTTGCAGTCTATATTTCAATGCAATATGAACTTTGCAGTCCATATTTTACTGCAATGTGAACTTTGCAGTCGATATTTTTAGTGCAAAGTTCATATTGAAGTCCATATTTTACTGCAATGTGAACTTTGCAGTCCATATTTTTAGTGCAAAGTTCATATTGCCGTCCATATTTCACTGCAATATGAACTTTACAGTCCATATTTTTTGTGCAAATTTCATAAAAAGGGGTAATTTAGGTAATACATAACATGTTTTTATTAATTAAATGATATTTAAATTTATTCAAATACATTCATTTAAAATATAAAACAAAATAGGCCTCTTACACTAATTACCAATTAAAAATAGGCCCTTCATTCAAAAAAATATTATTCATTGAATTTTTGGTAAAAATCAATGTATAATAAGCCCTTCTACCTAATTTCTAGTAAAAAAAAATGCAAATTATGAAACAATAATAAATATAATTAATATAATTAGCTATATATTGATGTAGGTACATGCGTCTAAATTTAATGCAATTATTTTTAATTTTGTCTTTACCATATTTTATGGTAATAAAGAGTGTTCTTATGGTATTAAAATATTTTAGTACAAACATTTTGTAAAAAAGTGATCATATAAAGAATTTTTAACCATCTTCCCATATTATAAATTATCGTCTTTATAAAAATAAAAATAAAAATTAGATTAATATTGCGTTTTTATTTTTGTCTCAATCAAAAAACCTTAACTAATTTCACGGCAGGTCTTTTCGGCGTTTGATAAAATTGACAAAGTTTGAAAAGTAAACTCCTCTACAGACGTCTGCTTTTTTAGAACTAGCCAAAAACTTTGAAAAGCAAACTCCTCTAGAAAGGTTTGCCTTTTAAAACTGGACACGAAGTTTGAAAAGTAAAATCTTGAAAAATATCAAAGGGATAAGCCTCCTAGTAGGAAATAATATATAATATCAAAGGTGTGATAGCCCGCCCCATTTTTGCCAGCAGACATAGGCCCATAGTTTTAATTTTGGACGTATCCATCATGGACAAAAAAAATAATTTTTTTTTAATAATAATAATAATAAGAAGATGATAAATACATTACAAATAGAACTAAAGACAACCCAATTCATTACCCTATCTCTTTGTGTGAAAAAACACAAATAGAGAAGAGAGAGATGGATGCAGTGACCCAAAAGCCTCATGCAATATGCATACCATACCCAGCCCAAAGCCACATAAAGGCTATGCTCAAACTAGCAAAGCTTCTCCACAGCCGAGGCATTCAAATAACATTTGTCAACACTGAATATAACCACAACCGCTTCCTAAAATCCGGTGGGCCTGACTCTCTCGCCGGCTTGCCTGATTTTCGGTTTGAGACCATCCCTGATGGTCTCCCTCCGTCGGATTCCGACTCCACCCAAAACGTTATTGATCTTTTTGGGTCGCTCCAAGATAATTGTTTGATTCCGTTTTTAGGCCTACTGGAAAAGATTCCTCCCGCAACTTGTATCGTTTCTGACGGGTTCATACCGTTTGCCATCGATGCTGGTGAAAAGGTTGGGATCCCAGTGGTAATGTTTTGGACAATTGCTGCTTGTGCTTTCATCAGATTTTTTCACTTTGATGATCTAAGGGAGAAGGGGAAAGGTACTTATATGAGTTTAATTTTAATTTTAATTTTTAGTAATGATAGACACAAAATAATAGTAGAAAAATGATAGAAAGCAGATGCAAAGAATGATGCATTAGCTCTTGCTCATTAGTTCGGCTGTATTTTTCATACTAAATTTTTGTGTTGTGCACTTATCATTACTCTTTTATTTACGTAGTCTTAAAAGATCTCCTTTTAAATGGTGGCACTAATTACTAACACTAAAATATTCTATAACACTTTAATATTGGACAGTCAGTATAGGATCGAGTCAATATATTTTTTTTTTCAACAATAGTTTAGCCTTATAGGATCGAGATAATATGCACCTACTTTGGTACGTACAATATGACCGAATAAATGGGATAAAGTGATATCGAGTAAAAAAATGAGTGTAATTAGCCTCTATTTTAAAAGGCGAAATGATTAGATTTATGACCTTCGCTGATACAACCTCTATTAACTTGTAGGGTAAATTATAATAGACTGCCCTAAGCTATTAATGTTTGGCACTTTACCCCCAAAACTATCAAATCCGACAGTAAACCCCCTCCAAAATTTTTATTTTGGCACTTTTAACCAATTTGTTAAATTTTGGTCTAAAATTTAATGGAAATTTGTCTTGTGAAAGGTATTCGTTTGAAGGATAACCCAAGCATTATTACAAGCACAAATCCTGACGATATCCTCTTTAAGTACTGCGTCGAATCTGCTATGAGGTGTACTAAAGCTTCAGCGAATATTATTAGCACATTCGTCGAGTTAGAGGCCGATAATGTGAGTTCTCTCTCCATAATAATACCCCAAGTTTACACAGTTGGCCCATTACAACTACTTTTAAATCAAGTGCAAAAAGAAGAGTATCTAACTTCCATTGGGTATAATTTATGGAAAGAAGAGCCTCTATGTCTTGAATGGCTAGACTCAAGAGAATCAAGCTCAGTGCTTTATGTGAACTTTGGCAGCGTAGCAGTCATGTCGTCAAAGAAAGTTGTTGAGTTTGCCTTGGGACTTGCTAATAGTGGGCAAGATTTTTTGTGGATAATTAGGCCTGATTTGGTTATGGGCGAGTCTGCAATCTTACCATTAGAATTCCTGGAAGTGACAAAAGAAAGAGGATTTATAGCAAGCTGGTGCCCACAAGAGCAAGTGCTTAACCACCAGTCTGTTGGAGGATTCTTGACACACTGTGGATGGAACTCGACTATTGAGAGTTTGTCTGCTGCGGTGCCCATGATTTGCTTGCCATTTTTCGGAGATCAACCGACGAATTGTAGATACATGTGTACCGAATGGGAGGTCGGATTGGAGATTGATAGTGATATAAACAGGGATGATGTGGAGAAGGTTGTAAAAGAGTTGATGGAAGGAGAAAAAGGTAAGAAAATGAAGAACAAAGCCATGGAGTGGAAGAAAAAAGCAGATAAGGCCACAGGGGCACATGGGTCCTCTTCTCTAAATTTGGACATGTTGATAAACAAGTTTTTCAGCCAGTAGAAGAACAAGAACTTTTTTTGAAATTGAGGCTAAAAAGATTCCACCATGTAATGGGAATCAGTTAGATTTTGATATTTTAGAATGAAAGAAAAAGAAAAAAAAAACAGCAATTTGTTAGCTCAGAATTTCCTAATCATATTAGATGGTCTATTCGTTCTGCATTTGATTATATTAAAATTTACGTGCATTTAAAGAAATGTGAAAATGATAACGCTAATCATTTCGTTAATTTGTTTCTCATTATAATTATTTTCTAGAGAAGATGTCGAAATGTTCATCTTTAATATTGTTCGATAAAGAGGTTATGTTTCTTTAATATAATTAATTTTTTTTAAATTAATTCATTTAAGATAATGTGATTGTGTTTGATTAAATACGTAGTTAATTTACATATCTTTAGTGTTAAGATTATTGGTTAAATCCAGTCAAAGTAATTATTAATTTTTTAAATTATAAGAGTGTAATTAATTAATTTATTTATTTCAAGTACATAGTTTGTGTTTCTTGTGATAAATAATTGATTGATATCATTGTTTCAAAAAAAAATTGATTGATATCATAATCAATTATAATTAATTGGGATATTTGACATAATCAATATAATAAAACCGATGGGCATAATTTGAACAAAACAAATAACAAAAAGGAGATAGCTTTCTTCAAAAAAAAAAAAGGAGAGATCAGCATTTTCACCAGTTTACCAAACCGTTCCATCTAAAATACATCTTGCGCAAAAAAAAAAAATTATAAATAAGTGGTGTCAAAGTCACATATAACTAAATAATTAAATTAAGGCCAAATGATAAATGACCCTAACCAATATGCATAGTCTAAAAAGATATGGAAAAAGGATAAAATAAACCTCGAAGTTTGATGACATTGGTTACAATTTTATTCTTGATATATATCTTAATTTTGATAATTTATTCCTTGAAGTCGTTGTTCGGCTGCAATCTAAATCTTGAACCAAATGGAATGTTGACATAGTTATTGGAGTGCTAGTGTGGCCTCTCTCTCTCCAACTCCTTTTTTTTAAAAAAAATAAACTATAATAACATTTAACACAAAATATGAATTCAAATAAAAATTATATATTTGGATTTTATTCATCAAGATGAATAAAATGAGATCTATTGTGATTGTATAATAATTAAAATAAATTGGAGTTAAAATGGGGGATTTTAATATATGTTGTCCAAATTACGAATTCAAATAAAAATTATAAATATAACTTCTGATAGGCACTTGTAATAATTATAATAATGCAACATGATAGATTGCTTCTGATTTTATTTTATTTTAATTATATAATGTTATAGCATTTATAGTTTTTTTTTTCTTTTGCTTTAATTCTTTTCGTCTATATCTAAGGCTATATTATTCTTACTGCTTTTATTGGTTTTTTTGTTCTATATACAATGCTATAATACTTCTACTTTTTTTGCTTTATAATTTTTGTTACTTGTCTTTGAAAAAGATCATGATTGCAACATTTTCCTAAATCATTAATAAATGTTAACATTAAAATATATGTTTTTAAAAATATTTCTCTTTGTAATAACTAAAATAAATATATATATATTGACAATATATTAATTTTTTTGATAATTTTACAATCACAATGGACATTGATGGTGTCAAAATCTAGAAGTAGATAATTAACCAATCAATAAGTGAATATCGGTGAATAAAAAATAAATGCGGCGCAATGATGAACACATGACATTTTTTATTAAGGTAGGTTCTCCCGGTAGCGCTTATACTAGTCTGGCAGTACGTCCTCCTTTTGTATGTGCATACTTTGTATTAGCTCAAATGCAATCAATTTGGATGATAATACAAGCTACTAATCTCTCTCTCTATAATTTCGTTAATTCTATTTATAAGTATAGAATTAGGATTACAAATATTTCAAGAAGATGAATAAAATATATAGGAGAGAAAGTATATAAGAGTTGCTGGTATTTTTTGGGGGTATGAAAAGAGAGAGTATAAGACCCTTCTATTTTTTCTTGAATTGGCTTGTATTTGTATTGCCAATGGCTTTATATCTCTTGGATGAGATTGATGGATCTTAGAAGAGAAGAATGATATGTTTTTTGTTTGAATGAATGAATGAGGGGGTATTTATAGGTAAAAATGAAGGGCAAAAAGGTAATTTTTTGTGGAAGTAAGTGTGATAGGTGTGGTGGTGGTAGGTGTGATAAGTGAGGTGCGGTAGGCTTAATGTTGCATGGTAGATGTGTAAGCTGTGACATACAATCCCCATAAGGGCTAAGAGTGGACGTCCGACACAGCACGTGGGTTACTAGAGTTGCATTGTAGGCTTAATGTTGCCTAAGTCATGAGTGGCTCATGACTTAAAATTGTAGGAATTCGAGAGAAGACCGAAACTACGTTGTTTTGATGCATGGATAGGCATAGCTGAGACAGGAAGCAGCTGTGGGCAGTTGGTTGCCTGATTGGGACAAGGGGAACTTCCCTTGCACTTGCTTAGCATAGGACAAAGTAGTTTTGTGTGGACAAAACTACATAGCAGTTGTGTTTGTTGGTTTTTTGTCTTTTGAATTTGAATTCCTAGGCAGTTGGGGTTGTCAACTGCATGTATATATATATGTCTAAGTCAAATGTGTTTGGATGGTTAGACAAATTATGAGAATTTGTATTCCTTGTAAACTATTGAGGCAATAGAAAAGGTTTGGGAGTGTAGTCCTTGTAAATTGCTTGTATTTATTATCTGAATTGTGTGTGCGCTTGTGTTTGCTAGTTGTTTATGGAAACAACGCTGTCATTCGGTAAGCCTCTAACAAAAAAAGAGAGTTACCTTGTGATAATTTTAGTATCAGAACCAGGTTTGGCTTGAAATTTGTGAGATTCTTGTTCGAGAGTATCCATGGCTTGTGGAATTGAACAACAAAAATTCGTGAGCGTGTGACTCTGTTGGAAGAACTTGTGGGTGTTCTTCCCGTTGGGGAATAAACCAATCCAACTCTGCTGGTGGGTATAGAACAAATATGGTCTGAATTGTAGTCCCTTCGTTTTATGCTCAAGAATTACGTCAAAGATACTGGGGAACAAACAGACTTGGTTATCCCTGATGTGAAGGCTCTTGCAGACGACCACAAGGCCAAGCTTTCCAAACTAGATACATAAATTATAATTCTGAAGATGGCGGTCCATTCCTCTAGCGGTGCATCTAGATCTGATGCATGCGCTTTCAAAACAAAAGTCCCTGAACCAAAGCCCTTTTTTGGTGGCAGAAATTCGAAGGAATTAGAGAATTTATTGTGGGATATGTCTCACTACTTCAAGGCAGTTCGTACACCGGATGCTGAGAAGGTTGATCTTACAAGCATGTTTTTTTCAGGAGATGCAAAATTATGGTGGCGCACTCGGTATGAGGATGAATCTCGTCCTCAAATTCAGATTTGGGAAGCAATGATGAAGGAATTGAGAGAACAGTTCCTTCCAACTAATACTGTATGGCAGGACCGTGATAATCTCCACCAGTTAAAGCAAATTGGTACCGTTCGAAAGTATGTGAAAGAATTCTCGTCCTTGATGTTAGACATTAAGAACATGTCTGATGATGACAAAATGTTCAACTTCATGAAAGGACTTCAAAATTGGGCACAAACTAAATTGCGGAGGCAAGGTGTCAAAGACTTGCCCGCAGCCATGGCCTCGGCAGATGCGTTAATCGATTATAAATCTAATACAACCTCAACAGAGAAGGACAAAGTGAAAGGCAAAGAGGGGTTGAAGAACAAAAAGAAAGGCCCCAACGAGGGTTCCACTTTAAATATTTCATAAACCCAGCATAAAAAAACCCATGGTGTCCAAGAATAAGGGGTGTTTCATTTGTGATGGCCCGCACATTGCCAAAATTGTACCAAGAGGGAAAACGTAAATAATGTGGTGGTGGAAAAAGGAAGCCGTTATGTGAATAAACCAACTCGGGTCACCCCACTGCAACTACTCAATGTGATTCAGAGAAAAGTGCAGCCCACGATTGTGAATGGGTTGATGTTTGTTCAAGTGTTGCTGGATAATGTGGCTATTCGTGCAATAGTTGACACAGGCGCCACGCACAACTTTGTTTCTGACTGAAAAGTGCAGAGATTGGGCCTTTCATTAGTTAATGACATCAGCAGAATCAAAGCAGTGAACTCGGATGCGAGATCGGTTAGTGGCGTTGCAAGAGATGTGTCTTTGAAAGTGGGTGAATGGTGTGGTTGTTGCAGTTTTGTGGCTGTGCCTTTGGATGATTTTTAAGTCATACTCGGCTTGGAGTTCTTCCTTAAGGCTCAGGTTTTAATTATGCCGCACTTGTAGGGATTGTTCATCATTGATATGCCAAATTCGTTTTTTGTTCCATTGTCGAGGACCAGAAGCCAGACATAAATATGTTATGCCTTACAATTGAATAGTGGTTTGAAGAAAGGGGAAATGACATACTTGGCAATGATCTTTGATGAAGAAGAATCCATGGCTTTGCAAGTGCCAGAGTCAGTTGCAGAGTTGCTGAAATTGTTCAAGGATGTTATGCTGGATTAACTCCTATTGAAATTGCCTACGAAGAGGGAGATTGATCATGCCATCGAGTTGGTGCCTGGTGCAAAACCACTAGCACAGGCCCCATATTGCATGGCCCCGTCTGAGTTGGCTGAGTTATGGAAACAGTTATATAAGATGTTGAAGGCTGGGTTCATTAAGCCTTTGAAGGCGCCTTATGGTGCCCCTGTTCTTTTTCAAAAGAAGAAAGATGGTTCGCTCATAATGTGTGTGGACTATCAGGCCTTAAATAAGGTTACCATTTGAAACAATTATCCAGTGCCAATTCAGGATGAATTGTTTGATCGTTTGGGGAAAGTCAAATTCTTCACAAAAATGGATCTACGATCAGGGTATTAGTAATTCAGAATTGTTGAAGGTGATGAGCTGAAAACTACTTGTGAGACAAGGTATAGCTCTTATAAGTTTCTAGTTATACCTTTCGACTTAACAAATGCACCTGCTACTTTCTGTACGTTGATGAACAATCTGTTTAAGGAATACCTTGATGACTTCATGGTGATATATTTGGATGATATTGTGGTATAAAGTTGAACCCTTGAGGAGCATGTTAAGCACCTCAGGTTAACCTTAAGGAAATTGAAGGAGGAAAAATTATATTTAAAATTGCAAAAGTGTGAGTTTAGTTAGAAGAAAATCATGTTCCTTGGCCATATAATTTATGAGAGTAGCGTGAGGATGGACCCAAAGAAAATCCAGGCTATTGTGGAATGGCCTGCTCCCAAAAAGGTCATAGAACTTAGGAGCTTTCTGGGTTTGACTAATTATTATCGAAAATTTGCTAAGGGGTATTCTAAGAAATACACGTGTTTGACCGATCTGTTGAAGAATGATAGGCCTTGGATTTGGTCGCCTGAATGCTATGAGGCATTCGACAAATTAAAGGCGGTAGATCATCCCGTGGCTTTTGAAAGTAGGAAACTTAGTGATACCGAGCGGCCGTATTCAGTCCATGAGAAGAAGATGACGACTGTCGTTCATTGTATTCATACATGGCGGGACTACTTGTTGGGTAGACATTTTCTTGTGTTTACTGATAATGTTACTACTAGTTGATTTAATTCTATGAAGAAACTAACATCTAAACAGGCAAGATGGAATGACTTCATGGCTTAGTTCCATTATACATTGCAATATAAAACAGGGAGTGTGAACCAGGTTGCTGATACTCTAAGCCGAATGCCAGCGGTGGTTGAGAATGCAGAGTACAGTACTACAGTGGTCGTGAGAGTTACAACAGTTTCATAGGTTACAAGGGACATATTGTAGCAGATCAGGGAGAAGACTAGTCTTGATCCAGTTACTAGTCAGTTAGTGAGATAGGTGCAGGATTGTTTGATCCGAAGGTTTTAGGTCGAGGATGGCGTTTTGTATGCAAAAGGGCACAAGCCGTATGTGCTAAAGACGGGTGGGTTACTGCAAGTTTTGCTAAAAGAGACTCACGACGCCCTTCATGCATCATTCAAGGCAGGAACGCACACTTGCCCTTATTTCTGAGAGTTATTATTAGCACCATATGGAAGCAGATGTTAAACTCTATGTCAGAACTTGTCTAGTTTGCCAACAGGATAAGACGGAGAGGAATAAAACAACGGGTACTTTGGAACCCCTCCTAATTCTAACCAGGCCTTGGGAGAGTGTTTCAATGGACTTCATCAACGGCTTGCCAAAGGTGAAGGATTTTGTGTCCATAATAGTGGTTGTGTACAGGTTCTCAAAGTATGCTACATTCATTCCTGCTCCAAAAATGTGTTCCGTTGAGGTTGCAGTAGACTTGTTTTTAAAGCATGTTGTCAAATTCTAGGGGTGCTAGATATCGTTAGTGACAAGGATGCACGGTTTATAGGTCAGTTCTAGACCGCGCTATTCGAGATGTTGGGGTCTCAATTAAAGTTTTCCACAATAAATCATCCTCAAACCGATGGCAGACAAAATATGTTAACGCTTCGCTCGAGAAGTACTTGCGGCATTATGTGACCGCGAATCAGTCAAACTAGATTGATTTACTTGATGTGCACAGTTCAATTACAATCTACATTAAAGTTCTTTTACAGGTCAGAGTCCGTTCTAGTTGGTTACCGGCCAGCAGCCACTCATTCCGCATGAGGTGGCCTAACAGAAATCTCATGGTCGTTGTCATACAGCCTATCGTTATGCTCGAGAGAAGCAAGAGAGGAATGAGGAGGTTAAAGATGTGTTGGCTAAATCAATGTGAAGGATGAAAAAATGGGAAAATAAAAGTAGGAGGCCGGTTGAGTTTGATTTGGGTGATCGAGTGATGCTAAAGTTGACTCCACAGATTTTGGAAGAAAGTTTATTAGAAAACTGCTCACAAAGGGTTGATCCAGCAATACGATGGTCCATTTGAGATCACCAAGAGAATTGGAAGGTTGGCTTATAGCCTTGATTTCCCAGCTTGACTCAAACTTCATCTAGTCTTTCATGTGAGTTTTTTGAAGAAATTTATTGAGGATACAAACGATCCGAACAAGGGTGCAAGGACACGAGTTCCTCCAACAATCAGAAAACAATAGACCAAAGTTGCCAAAGCAATCCTAGACCATAGAACCAAGGGTCAAAGTAAGAAGAATTGTAGAACTTACTACTTGGTAAAGTGGAAAGAAAAGGAACCGGAAGAGGCAACTTGGGAGAATGACACACAGCTTTGGCAGTTTAAAAACTTGATCCACTGTTACTTCGACTTGACCTTGACGAGGACGTCGAGGAATTCTAGTGGGGGTGGCTTGTTAGACCCTAAGTAGCTGGGGTTGAGGTTGGCATGACTTAATTGCACCATTGCTAAGGCATGCCCGGTAGAAATAAGGGGTGCAGGAATTTGGAGGCTTTCTGTGCGGGCAGTTAGGCTCCATTCAATAAATCAACCAAGTGTGCGGGCACTTGGTTTACAGCAACTTATGAGACTCGATATGCACTACTACTACTTTGGATATTTAATTAAGTGGTATTATTGGGGACTGGTGTAAGCTGTGACATGCAATTCCCATGCAGGCTAAGTGTGGACGTCCGACACAGCATGTGGGTTATTAGAGTTGCATTGTGGGCTTAATGTTGCCTAAGTCATGAATGGCTCATCACTTAAAATTGTGGGAATTCGAGAAAAGACCGAAACTATGTCGTTTTGATGCATGGATAAGCATAGCTGAGACAGCAAGCAGTTGTGGGCAGTTGGTTGTCTAATTGGGACAAAGGGAACTTCCCTTGCACATGCTTGACACAGGACAAGGTAGTTTGTATGGACAAAACTACCTAGCAGTTATGTTTGTTGGTTTCTTTCTTTTGAATTTGAAACATTTAGGGTTATCAACTATAGGCATATATATATGTCTGAGTCAAATGTGTTTGGCTGGTTAGACAAATTATGAGAATTTGTTTTTCTTGTAAACTATTGAGGCAATAGAAAAGGTTTGGGAGTGTTGTCCCTGTAAATTGCTTGTCTTTATTATCTGAATTGTGTGTGTGATTGTGTTTGCTGGTTGTTTATGGAAACAACGCTGTCATTCGGTAAGCCTCTGACGAAAAAAGAGAGTTACCCTATGACACAATGCATAGTGAAACTTTCGCGAATATTATTCAACCATGACTCCACAACTTTACATCCTTGGCCCTTCGAGCTAGTTATGAATAACCTATCAACTAAAGACAATTTACTCGATCTCTATCTCATATAGTTTAAATAACAACATTCTTGCCTCAAATGGCTAGACTCAAAGGAATACAATTTCGAGATTTATGTGAACTCTGGTAGCATAGCGGTAAATTTGTTGTAATATATTATAAAATGAAGAGTTATTCACTGTGTCAAGTCCTAACAGTTACATAGGCTCCACGTCATATAATATAAACGATCTATATGTTAAACTCAAAATTACTCCACACATGAATAATCGTGTAGAGAGTAGAGACTATAAATTACACATCGAAAAATTGAATCCTCTCAAAACGGTATATAAGAATAAAAGACTATTTTATTCATTGCCAAATAATTTTGAATTAAATGCCTTGAACTTTAATAATAGCAAGTGGAGCTCTACTATTGAAAAATTATCGACGTATGTGCATAATTTGTTTGCTATTTTTCGCAGATGAGCCATGATAGTTCAGTGATTTCAAGGGTGGCGATGTTGAGAATATTGTGAAAGAGTTGATGGAAGAAGAGAAGGGTAATAGAATGAAGAACAAGGCTATGGAGTGGAGGGAAATGGCCAAAAAGGCTACGTGGGTAGGGGGGTTCATCTTCATTGAAATCTACCATGTTGAACGCATTTTTTAATCATTGACTTTTTTTGGTGAACAACAGGAAATTTTTTAATCATTAACTAGGAATAGATTTGGATTTTGTCGCTAGATCGAATCCAAGGATATATTTCTGATGTTAAGTTTATGGCTAAATTAAGATTATAAGAAAATAACATTTCTTTGATTAAAATTGAGTATTTGTGACCGATGTTGTGTTCTGATAAATACTTCTCTATTTAGTTTTAACAATTTTTTAACAAATCAGATATTTCGTATTTGATTATAATTCTACTTTTTTTCATCGAGACCTCAAATCATCAATTGTAATGTTTGGTTGATGTTTTGAGTTGAGTTTTTAAAATATGGTGTTTGCTAGAAGTTGGAGTAATGTTGAAAAGTGAATTTAGTTTTTGTTTGAATTTTTTTTAACCAACCAAAAATTTTCATAAAAAAATTTCAAAAAATAGTTGCAATGGATCTTATTTTATAAATCTTGACGAGTAGGTTTCAAATATAAATTTTTTATCTAATTTTAATTTTTAGATTTAAAGTTATGGTGTTTTAAAAAAATTAGAGGAAGAAAATAAAATAAAATAAATTTTGAAAAGTGTAAAAGTAAAATTAATTTTAAGTTGAGTTTTTAAAATTTTGAGAAATAAAATCTCACCAAACAGGGCCATGTTTTATATAAATCATTATTAAGTCAAATAAAATCACTTCACGATTTTCGCTACCTAACCATATATGTGCACTATTTAAGCACACGCACATGTTGGTCAGTTATATCTTAATTTGTTTTGGAAATTTGAGTACAAAAGCGACCATATTTCGAATATTTAAGATTAAAAATTACAATTGATCAACATAATTAAAAACATTTTAATGAGATGTGAGAGTACGCATCGACAAGTAGTACTCTATACATGCAATCTCTCGGTGAAACATAAACTCTCGCATATTTGTTTTTTACTATATATTTTACCAAAAAAAATAAATAAATAAATAAATTATTATAGTGAGTGCGTTTTTTCATAACTATCAAACAAGGTGGACTGGTTTCAAACCACATATCCAAAGTGGGGTCAAGGTGGACTGTTTTTTTTCTCTTTTTTGTCTCTTTTACTTTCTAGACTATTTACTTCAGACTTCAGTTTTATTTTGGATAGAAACGTTAACGAACTAGTAATTAACTTAATTAGTCAAATGTTAAAAATTTGTTTGGTTGTGATAAAAATGAAAAATACAATATACAATTGCTTAATTGTTTTTAATACAGCCGAAGAGAGAAACCACTAGTGGAAATAGTCTAATAAGATATAAATAGATTAATAGAGTATCAAGTAAAGGTTCGTTTGGTTGCATGAATTACCACGTTTATAATTTATTTTTTTATTTGAACCAATTTCCTGGTGGGCAGTGATTAATTAAAAAGGTTTGTGTGACTCAACTAAAATACTTTCCGCCAGCTTGGTTCGGTAAATTGTGCAAGTTTGAAATTAATTAGTTTGGTTTCGATAGATAAATTATAAAGTTGTGCATTTATAAATAATTGAATTTTAATTCATAGTGTTTGAAGACTTAAATGGGAAATTCCGAATGTTAGAGTAAAAATATGTTTTAAATTCATCTAATTTATAAAGCTTGAAGTGAATTTGTTTAGTTCTAGAACTAGGCAATTTCATGCTTTACTTAAAATAACTTAATCTGAGTATTGAACAAGAATCAACATAAACTAAATAAATAAAAACGTCCAATTCACAATTCAAGGACAACGAAACCGGACCTTAAATATTCTATATACATCATTACTAAATCAAATAAAATCACTATATAATTTTAGCCAACCATGTACGTACGCTAAGAATATGTTAAAATAAGTATTAGTCAAATTTAAAATGATTTTATAATAAAATAAAATAAACCATACGCACATATTTTTCAATTGTGTCTTTGTTATGGAAAAATGAGTACAAAAGCGACCGTATTTAAAATATTTAACATTAAAAATTACAACTTATTGCTATAAATAAAAACATTTTTGTGCAAATGTGAGAGTAAGTGTAGATATTTAGTTTCAATTGAATTACTCCGCACATGTAATCTTAGGGAAAAATAAACTTTCACATGTTCGTTTTTAACACTATTCACTAATTTTATAAAAGAAATTTAAATGATTATAGTGAGTGCGTTTATTTGCAACTATCATACAATTTTTACAGAATAAATTAGAATATTTTCATCATGTTTTCTTTATTTAAAAAATATTTCATCATGTTTTCTTTATTTAAAATTTTTTCAGAATAAATAAGAATAAAAAAATAATTAATTTATATGAAAAGTTAAAAAAATAAGTTAAAGCATATAGTGAGATACTATGTACCTTATTTTTTTAACTTTTAACATAAATTAATTATTGTTTTTTTGTATAATTTTTTTATGTTGGCTTAAATGTTTAAAAAATATCAAATGTATGATACCCTCATTTTGTCAGCACATATGGGCCCATAGTTTTAATTTTTGACGTACACATCATATACAAAAAAAAAATGAAAAATACATTACAAATATATATAATAAGGGGCAATGATTTTTGAATCTCAAAAATGTATAAGGTGATAAAGAATTGTGTGTCTGAGATTAAAGATGCTTTTTAAATTAGTGGTAGTGCCTTTGGCACGAGTTACAACCTAGTACTTTAAAAGTACCCAATTCATTTCCCTATCTCTTTGTGAGAATAAAACACAAATAGAGAAGAGAGATGGATGCAGTGATCCAAAAACCTCATGCAGTATGCATACCATACCCAGCTCAAAGCCACATAAAGGCTATGCTCAAACTAGCAAAGCTCCTCCATAGCCGAGGCATCCAAATAACATTTGTCAACACTGAATATAACCACAATCGCTTCCTAAAATTCGGTGGGCCGGACTCTCTTGCCGGCTTGCCTGATTTTCGGTTTGAGACCATCCCCGATGGTCTCCCTCCATCGGACTCCGACTCCACCCAAAACATCGCTGCTCTTTTCGAGTCACTCCAAAATAACTGTTTGGGTCCATTTTTAGGCTTATTGGAAAAGATTCTTCCAGTGACTTGCATCGTTTCCGATGGGTTCATGACGTTCACTATTGATGCTGGTGAAAAGGTTGGGATCCCTGTGGTACTAAGTTGGACAATTGCTGCTTGTGGTTTTATTAGCTTTTTTCACTTTCGTGATATAAGGGAGAAGGGTTTTACAATACTGAAAGGTACTTATGAGATTTTAAATTTGTTTTTTTTTTTTTAACAATGATACATAGACACACAAAGCATAATAAAAAAATAAAAAATAAAAGATCATGCTTTTTAAATTAATTCTTAATACTAATAAAATATACAGTGATAGAAAGCAGACACACATATATAATGATGTATTTATTGATAAATTTGTTAACAATTAAAATATTTCAAATTGTTTGGCGGTCCCAACTAGCTCTTGATGAATTGACTGCATTAATTTTATGTGCTAAATTTTGTATGGCTATCATTACTCGTTTCATTACAGAGTTTTATGATTAAATCTATGACATACGTTAGCTATACAATTTCTATTAAGTGTTAAGAGTAAATTATAATAAAGTCCCTAAAAACATTTGGCATTTTACCCCCAAAACTATCAAATCCAACGGTAAATCCCCTCCAACCATTTTATTTTGACATGCACTTTATGCCAATTTCTTAAATTTCAATTCCAAAAGTTAATGGAAATTTGTCTTATGAAAGGTACTAGTTTGAAGGATATCCCAAGCATTATTCGAACAACAGAATCGGATGATATCATCTTTAAGTATTGCATGGAATCCGTTATGAGGTCTTGTAAAGTTTCTGCGAATGTTATTCACACATTCGATGAGTTAGAGGCCGATATTGTGAGTTCCCTCTCCACCATAATTCCCGAAGTTTACACAATTGGCCCATTACAACTAATTTTAGATCAACTACCAAAACAAGAGCATCCAACTTCCATTGGTTATAGTTTATGGAAAGAAGAACATCTATGTCTCGAATGGTTAGACTTAAGAGAACCAAGCTCGGTGCTTTACGTAAATTTTGGCAGCGTAGTTGTAATGCCGTCAGAGAAAATTGTGGAGTTTGCCTTGGGACTTGCCAATAGTGGGCAAGTCTTTTTGTGGATAATTAGGCCTGATTTGGTCATGGGTGAATCTGCAATCTTACCATTAGAATTCGTCGAGGTGACTAAAGAAAGAGGGTTTATAGCGAGTTGGTGCCCACAAGAACAAGTGCTTAGCCACCGGTCTGTTGGAGGGTTCTTGACACACTGTGGATGGAACTCGACCATTGAGAGTTTGTCTGCTGGGGTGCCCATGATTTGCTTGCCGTTTGTCGGAGATCAATTGACGAATTGTAGGTTCATATGTACTGAGTGGGAGGTTGGATTGGAGATTGATAATGATATTAAGAGGGATGATGTGGAGAAGGTTGCAAAAGAGTTGATGGAAGGAGAAAAAGGTAAGAAAATGAAGAACAAAGCAATGGAGTGGATGGAAAAGGCAGGTAAGGCCACAGGGGCACATGGGTCCTCTTCTCTGAATTTGGACATGTTGATAAACAAGTTCTTCTTCAGCCAGTAGAAGAACAAGAACTTTGTTTGAAATTGTGGCTAAAAAGATTCCACCATGTAATGGTAATTGGTTAGATTTTGTTTTTTCAGAATAAAAGAAAAAAGACAAAAAAAACGCAATTTGTTTGCTCAAAATTTCTCTAATCATCTTAGATGGTCTATTCGTTCTGCAGTTGATTATATTAAAATTAACATATATTTAAAGAAATGTGAAAATCTAATCATTTCCTTAACTTGTTTTTAGTACAATTATTTTATACCATGTTCAAAATATTAATCTTTAATATTGTTCGATTAAGAGGTTATGTTTCTTAATATAATTAAGAGGTTATGTTCAAAATATTAATTAATCTTTATTTTGGCGTAATGATCATAGGTTTTGTTCAAATCCAGTCAAAGTAATTATTAATTTTTAAATTAAAGAAGGTTAATTTAATTATTTCAAGAACATAGCAAGCATTTCTTGTGATAAATATTGGTTGATATCACAACCAATTACAATTAATTGAGATATTTGACATACAATTTATTTTAAATTAAAATACAAAATCAATTAATATAATAATATAATTAATGGGCATAATTTGAACATATTTAAAAAAAAAAAAAAGGAGATGGCATTTTGATCAGTCGACCAAACTGTTCCCTCGTCTTTTACGGAATCGCGTGGTCCCCCTTTGACTATACGAAAATATGTGGAGCTCAGAGCATCTAAAATAAACGTCGAAGAAGAATTGGTTGAAAACTAGTGTTAAAACTGTGTGGGGACATCTCGTAAAAAATGAAAAAAAAAATTAGAATACTAGAGTCAAAGTGACATATAACTTGTTAGAAAGATAAAAAAGAAGAGAGATATTGGAGAAATTTTATATTACTTGAATAAATTAATCAATATAATGAGACCCTAATTCTCTATACCATAATTACAAGATTGAGATCATCAAATATATAGAAAACCCTAATTCTCTATACCATAATTATAAGATTGAGATCACTCAAATATGGCAAGCTAAATATGGAAGTCAAATATAGAATATTCTACAATATGCTAACCCCCCCCCCCCCCCCGGCGCAAACTCAAAGTGATAAATGAGAGGTCAGCTTGAGTTTGGAAAGCAAATTCTGAAAGTGACCTGGTGGATGAACTTTAGTGAATATGTCAGCGGGTTGATCTATGGATGAGATGAATGGTGTTGCTAGACACATGCTGGCGAATGAAATAACAGTTAATCTCAATATGCTTCGTCCGTTCATGAAAAACATTATTGTGAGTAATCTGAATAACACTTTGATTATCACACCAAGGACAGTTGGAAGATGTTGAGAAACTCCCATGTCCGAGAGAAGCCAACAGAACCATAAGATTTCTTGAGTGGTGTCATCAAGAGCATGGTACTCTGCTTCTGTACTTGAGCAGGAAACTATGGATTGTTTCTTGCTATGCCAAGATATGAGTGAATCGCCCAAGAAAATGCAGTAACTGGTAGTTGACAGTCTGTTAGTTGGATCACCGGCCCAGACAGAATCAGAATAAGCACGAAGCTTAAAGGATGACGTAGATGAAAACTAAAGACCGTGAAACATTGTCCCTTTGATATATCTGAGAATGCGAAGAACGGCAGTATAATGAGTTGACTGTGGAGCAGACATAAACTAACTAACGATGTGAATGGCATAGGCAATGTTCGGCGAGTGATGGTGAAATAGACCAAGCTGCCAACTATTTATCGATACCAAGTGGCATCACTAAGAGGAGTACCATCAAGAGGAGTAAGTCTGGTACTTGGTTCCAACGGAGTAGGCGCAATTTTGCAGTCGGTGAGACCTGTACGAGCAAAAATATCAGAAGCATACTTGGTTTATGAGAGATAGTAACCAGTAGAGTTAGATAACACTTGTGAGAGATAGTAACCAGCAAGAGCACGGTACTCTGCTTCTGTACTTGAGCAGAAAATTATGGGTTGTTTCTTGCTACACCAAGATATGAGTGAATCGCCCAAGAAAATGCAGTAACCGGTAGTTGACCGTCTATCAATTGGATCACCGGCCTAGTCAGAATCAGAATAGGCACGAAGCTCAAGGGAGGACGTAGATGAAAACTGAAGACCATGAAACATTGTCCCTTTGATATATCTGAGAATGCGAAGAGCAGCGCGCAGTATAATGAGTTGACCGTGGAGCAGACATAAACTGACAACGATGTGAACGGCATGGGCAATGTCCGGGCGAGTGACAGTGAGATAGACCAAGCTGCCAACTATTTATCGATACAAAGTGGCATCACTAAGAGGAATACCATTAAGAGGGGTAAGTCTGGTACTTGGTTCCAACAGAGTAAGCGCAATTTTGCAGTCGGTGAGACCTGCACATGCAAGAATATCAGAAGCATACTTGGCTTGTGAGAGATAGTAAGCAGTAGAGTCAGAAAACACTTTAAGACCCAAAAAATAATTTAAACGACCAAGATCCTTCATCTCAAAGTGACGACTGAGAGATTGTTTAAGCTCAGAAATACCACGAAGATCATCTTCAGTAATAATCATGTCATATACATAAAAAACCAAAAGCGTAATACCAGTAGCCCTTTTTCTGACGAAGAGACCATAGCCATAAACACTAGAGGTGAAGCCCAGTGTTTAAATAGTAGAGCTAAACTTTTTAAACCAAGCACGAGGGGCTTGTTTAAGACCATATAATGCACGGCGGAGCTTGCATACTTGAGATGAGGAATGAGGGAACTTTGGAGGGGGTTTCATGTAAACTTCTTCAGAAAGATCGCCATTCAGGAACGCATTCTTTACATCCATCTGAAAAAGTTCCTATTTTCAAATAACAGCAACAGCAAAAAGACTGCGGACAGAAGTTAACGGGCAACAGGGGCAAAAGTTTCCTCATAATCAATGCCATATTTCTGATTAAAATCTTTGGCAACAAGTCGGGCTTTGTATCGATCGATGGATCCTTCTGATTTGGTTTTAATATTGTATACCCATTTACATCCAACTGTTGTTTTTCCTGGGGGAAAGGTGACTAATTCCTAAGTCTGAACTTTTTCTAAGGCCTGTAATTCTTCAGACATTGCTTGCTGCGATAACGGGTTAGAACTAGCCTCTTTATAAGAGGAAGGTTCATGGTGATTAAAGATGGTGGAATAATAGTGATAATCACGAAGATGATGAGGAAGTTGTCTTACCTGTGTGGACTGACAAGGATGAATAGATTGTCCGACCAGATTGTTGGACGAGTCAGTGTCATAAGGATAGCCCGCTGTAGGCCCAGGAGATGGATTACTTGATTGAGTTAGGGGTGAACTAGATTCAGGGATTGAGGAATTGGATTTAACAACAAAGGGGATCTCACTGGTTGGAGTGGTTTCATTGGTGGATTTAGGAGTTACCGTTGGAGTCGTGAGTGGAACAGATGAGTTGGGGGGATAGAGATCAACAGTGGAGTTAGTAAAGAAAGGGAGAGTGGTATTTTTGGAGACTGAAAATTTAAAAATGGATGAGAACATTTTGTGTTCCTAAAATATGACATGGCTAGACACACGTAATCGTTTTGAAATAGGGTCCCAACACCTATAACCGTTATGTTATATCCCGTACCCCAAGAAGCAACAGAGACGGGAACGAGGTTCGAGTTTGGAATGTTCATGAGGCTGGAGTATGACAAAACAAGCACACCCAAATATTTTTAGAAGGTTATAGTTGGGTGTACTGCCATACAACCTCTCATAGGGTGATTGATTTTGCAAGGCAGGAAGAGACGGGAACGAGGTTCGAGTTTGGAATGTTCATGAGGCTGGAGTATGACAAAACAAGCACACCCAAATATTTTTAGAAGGTTATAGTTGGGTGTACTACTATACAACCTCTCATAGGGTGATTGATTTTGCAAGGCAGGAAGAGGATGACGATTAATGGTGTAAACTGCGATAAGAGCTGCTTTTTCCTAAAAGCGTTCAGGACACCCATTGTGAGAATCCAAACCCGCGACCTGAGAGGCATCCTCATTCTCGGTTTTTCTTTGTTTTGAAGAAAAATGTGTTTCATAGAGTCGCCAGTTTGTTTTACTAGAAAACAAACAAAAGATCGTACGAAGGATAATTAAAAAACGAACTATCTTTAATACGTTTGAAACCAGAGTTTAAAATAAACCTTGTTAGGGTTCGGGAACTACGTTATGAATTGGGAAGGTGTTAGGCACCCAATTCGCCCTTTCGGTCTCTTAATGGATCATGTATTTAATTCCTATTTTAGATATCTTGCAAGTAGTTTGAATAGTTTTCAGAATAGTCCTTTCCGGATAAATTCAGTTTAAAACAGTATTTTTGAAATCAGACTCGAGCTTTGCGAGAGCCTACGTATTCATTCGTAGAATGAAATCAGAGTCTCGTAGTTCCACTTATTTGGAAACTGTTTTTGTATTTGGCTTTGTTTTGAAAGCGTGTCAAAATGGATTTTAGTTTTCTTGTAAAACTTAGAAATGACTTATTTTGAAAGCAGTGGACTTCTTTGCAAGTTTTCTAATTTCCTGTAATTAAAACTAGTACTTAAATGCAGTATTGAAATTAAGGAGAGTTGTAGACAGACGTACCTGATGAAGAAGAAAACCTGAACCTGCTTGTTTGCTCCTTTCTCTCTCTAGGGCTTTCTCTTTCTAGACATTCTCTCTCTAAGACTTTCTCTCTCTAAAACTTTCTCTCTCAAAATTTCTCTAAAAGGACTCTCTAATAATTTTGACAGTGTTTCTACTTACTAAAAACACTATTGAGTGTTGATCCCTCAAATGATAGCCCAAAGGTCCTGTTTATAAAGAAAAAAATAAGAAAAATGGTCTGGGTAGCTGCGCGGCTAGGAGCCAGCCGTACGCCTAGGGAGGGCTGCGACTGGGGCTTGCGGCTCGAAGCCAACCGTGCGGCTAGGGTATGCGGCAACCGTGCGGTTGGGGGGGCATGGTAGTGACGTGGCCGAAATACTTCCGCGCTTAGGAACCCAAGTGTAGGTCGTCAAGTTATAATACTTGGTAAGTCCAAGTGTCGAACCACAAGGATAGTCGGAAAAACGATGTGGTGATTACGAGTCCAAGGCTTTGTTCAAGAGAATTTGATTGGTTTATTTTAGTTGTTGATTTTAAAGTCTTGCAATAAAAATTAAAGTGATGTATCAATTGATAAGAAAAGGCTAAGGCATTATAGAATTCATTTGCTTTGCAATGTTATGTAAAATTAATCTCATTCAAAATTCTCAATGCAATTCCTAAGTGTTGAGTACCTTACACTTTTCTAAGCAAAAGGGTGTGAAGCAAGAGCAACCCATTCCCATATAAATGCCATATAAAGAAAGGGTGTAAGTAAAACTCAACACAAATGTATCTCTCATTTTTATCTTGTAACAAAGGGTGTGAAGCAAGTGCAACTCATTCCCATATAATGTCCAACCAAGATGCAAACTTGAGATACACCAAAAGAAAAGGCATAAAATTAAACTAGGCATTGAGAATTCATTGTTAGTTTCCCCTAGGCAATTGACTTGATTATGAAAATGGCCAACTAAAAAGTTTAGCTCAATAAATCATAACATTTCATTTGTCTAAGATTGGGAGGTCTAGGTGGAGATTGAATCATCCGGTTTAGACACATTTGATAAATACAAATTGAATCCTTAAGGTGATTAGTGTAGTTGATTATGGCATAAACTTAAAAGATCCTCCTTGGCAACACTCTAACTAAGAAAATATTGAGTCTCAACATCACATAAAGTGTAGAAAGCACTCAACATATCATTAAAGCATTCAAGGATTGGAATCTCAAGTTTATGGTATTTCCATGAATATTCAAAGACTAAACATGCTTGGCAATGTAAAGTATCTCAATCATAGAAGGAATGGACATAGGCTAATAAGAAATACACAAGTGCATCATCTCCTCATTAATGCTTGAGATCTATGTATACAAGGCATACAAAGTCAAATCACCTTATGAGGATTATCTTACTAGCTTATGAATGGTTGATTGAATGGAGAAGATGAAGGATTCAAGAAGTATTTAACAACACTAACAATGGAATGAGAAACAAATTTACATAATTAATGCAATGCAAACTTCATCTTCTAGCCTTAGCAATGAAACTACTCCATGATAGTTGTATGAACAAAAACCATTAAAGGGATTTCCATTTCTCTCAAGAGTTTCTCTCTCTAGATTTCTTACAAGTGATAGATTATCCAATAAAGTGCAGGGAAAAGCCACTTAAATAACTAATCTAGATCTAGAAATTACATATCCCCAAAATGAGGACAAAGAAAATAGTTAAATAAAAAGGCAAAACAATGCCAAAAATGGCTATTCTATCACACTTTCTAAGGGACCCCTGGGTAAACATCTGAGCCTAGAATAAAAATAGAAAGTCCAGCATTTTTTGGTGAGTTTCAATGCATCAAAAGGGGAGAAAAGCTGCTTTTGGGGGTTGTGCTGTGCATTCTGGGAGGTCTCTGATCAATCAGAGGATCCTCTGATCGATCAGAGGGGAGATTTGGCTTAAAAAGGTGGGCTCTGATCGATCAGAGCACCCTCTGATAGATCAGAGGGCAAGTTTTGCACTAAAAGGTGGCCTCTGATCAACCAGAGGCTCCTCTGATCGATCAGAGGACACTTCGGGAGACTTTTTTTCTTCTCTTTTGGCTTCTATCTCTCTTGATTCCTTCCCAAAGCTTCCCAACTTGCTTCCATAGCCTGAAGGTACACTCAAGACACTAGAAAAGGCTACTTTGAGCCATGTTAAAGCAATTCTTGATATTTTGAGTGTGTGTGCAAAAGTGGGTTAATTTAATTAAACTATGCTAAGATAAACGTGGTAAACACAATCAAAAGAGCGCTAGTGACTACAAAATTACGCGTTTATCAGGTAGATTCCTAACACGCTCGAAAATCAGGGCTTTTCCTAATGGTCTCCTGTATGATGACTCAAGACTTGATGCGGAATGCTTGTTTTATATGAAAACCATATTCATACGAGAGTCGTGTATTGGGGTGTTCACACCTTTTAGATCTGAGAAGAGTGCAGACAGTGTTTAGAATATGACGGTGTTTTCTTTCAGCACGACCATTTTGTTGGGATGTACCAGGATAAGAATACTAAGAAATTGTATCTTGCTGACGTAAGAACTTTATAAAATTGGATTCTTTGTATTCCATGGCATTATCAGCACGAAATATTTTGATTGGTCGAGAAAACTGAGTTTAGATCATTTGAGCAAAATTGTAATATATTTGTGGAGTGAAAAATTGTGGAATCAGAAGTCATATGATTACAGTATCCAGAATCAAAATACCAAGAAGTACCTGGAGTTGCAGACATTGCATTAGATGGACCAAATAAAACCTGTTTTAGAGCAAGATCATTATTGGTGATGGATGCAGGTGGACTAGATGGCTGTAGATTGGTAGCAGCAACAGTGATGGACTTGGTATTTATTTTTCTGGCAGGGTTTTTGTAGCAATCAGAACCCCAATGTTTTGGACCGCGTTTATGACAGTATTTGCACACTCGTTTGGGACAATAAAGTAACGCATGGGATGTCTCATGGCAATATGTGCATGCATCGGATGATTTCTCGGGCTTTGAGTGAGTAACTGCAAGTACTTCGTTTGAACTTTGAGAGTTAGTACCAAGCTTGGTTTCTTCAAAGTGGAGTGCTGTAACAACCTCATCAAAGGTTGGTAATGGATGGGGATGCAATAGAGAGGCTCGGACAGGCTCAAACTTATCATGGATGGCCATTAAAAGAATCATTACTTGCTGCTGATCTCTGTAACTAATAAATTTTGCAACGTCAGTGGGACATGACTAGACAGGTTCTGAAAAAGCCAATTGATCCCATAAATTTGCATTTCAGGCCGAAATTCATCAACGGTTTAACTAGGTTGTTGGCGTTTGGCGTGGAGAGCAGACAGCAGTTGATACTAATGAGAAAAATCTTTGGTGGTGTATCTAATTTTTAGAAAATCCTAAATTTTCTTTTCAATGGAAAAATGCCCAAATTGCTAACTGATGGTGGGAATGAAAGTATTTCGACACCAAGAGATAATATCACCGTTTTTGGCGATCCAGTCATCTTGCCTATTAGCAAAGTCTTCATCTGATTTAACTTGCTTTTGAATTGGTTTGGTAACTTCTCCAGTAATAAGACGCCCTACTCTATGAGCTTGAAGTAAACTAGTCATGGCTTGGGCCCAGTGGATGTAATTGGGTCCATTGAGAGTGATGGAAGTAGGTCGAAAGATTTTAGTTTGTTCCATTGGCTTGATCTGAAAAGAATTGGAGGATTTGGATGTAATTTGGAATTCCTTTTTTAAGTTTTGGGGTAAAGATAGGAATGGCGGAAGTCTCATGGGTAATTAAGGAAATAACAAAAAGTTCTAGGGCAAATATAAAAATATAGACAGTTATGGGGCCAAAATGAAAATAATGGAAAGATATGGGGGTCAATATATAAATAATATAAAGTTTGGCTTATGCCTGAGGTGGCATTGATGTGGACGGTCAACGATGACGTGGACTGATGACGTGTCTGGCTGATTAGCGCGTGGGTAAGGCAGAACGGGGGATCAAGTACACTCGCCGCGCGTGAGGGCGCGTGCGTGATGTTTTCGAGGTGGTTTTTGGACGACTAGAATCGTCTCTGTGAGATGAAGATGAATATGTGGATTTTGTGAGGATTCGAGTAGGTTTAGATATGGCAGTGGGTGGGTTTTGATGTTTTGGCAGTGGAACGGCAATGGGTTTTGGTTTTGGCAATGGATTTGGTTCTGGCAGAGAGTTGATTTGTTGGATTGGATCTTTGGATGGTGGTTGCAGAAAAGTGAGTGGTGGAGTTGGTGGTGTTGATGGTTGGGGAAAACAAAAGCCAAAGAAGGATTAAGAATCCTCTGATACCATGTTAGAAAGATAAAAGAGAAGAGAGACATTGGAGAAATTGTATATTACTTGAATGAATTAATCAATATAATGAGACCCTTTATATAGGGTTATACATGAGTATAATTTAGGTAAATGGAAAATCCTAATTCTCTATACCAATTACAAGATTGAGATCACTCAAATATATGGAAAACCCTAATTCTCTATACCATAATTACAAGATTGAGATCATTCAAATATGATAAGCTAAATATGGAAGTCAACTATAGAATATTCTACAACAGTGTGGAGCTCAGAGCATCTAAAATAAACGTCAAAAAGAATTAATTGAAAACTAGTGGTAAAACAGTGTGGAGACATCTCGTAAAAAAAAGAAAAAAAAATAGAATACTAGAGTCAAAGTGACATATAACTAAATAACTGAAGGCCAAAGGATAAATGACCCTAACCAATATGTATGATCTAGAAATAGACGGCCTATATATAACATCTTCTCTCTTATCTGATATATATATATAGAAGCTGATTCTAGTCTAAATTTATTCATTCCTCTTTCAGCCTTCATTTATTTATTTATCTTAGCGTACACGGTACACATTTAGCAAAGGAACCAAAAAGCGAGACAAATAAACTAGCCCACATTTACTCTGCCACAAATTTCTTCACCATCCTCCACACCTCTTTGATAAACACACAATATCGTCATTTCATACGTTCTTTCTTAAAGTGTTTTAAAGCATTTCTTTGCATGTTTTATCCTAATTCGACTCAAAAGGCCACTTTTGTGGCAAATTGTGTAGCTTCAATTTGTAAGTATTGCTTGGGACATGATCCATGAAATGAATAGCCTCTAAATATCTAATTTAGAGTGAATTAAAGTGAAGAAACCAAGTAAGATCACTTAATTGTTTCTTTTGAAACAAGTGTTATTCTACTGCAAATGTAGGAATCATATCTATCCAACTAAGTATTTGATCATTCTAAAATTTGAATATGATTTACTTCAATGAGTTACCTAGCTTGTGACCGAAGTTCAAAATGATCATACAGCGGGAAAACCTCCTTTCGATTGTTGCAAAATGATTGTGCAAATGGACATGGCCATGATTGATCATGCTCTCTCCATGATTGATAACGGGTGTAACAAATGCTCTAATAGCCTTTCCTCTACACCATGATCGATCATGGTCCATCTTAATGGCCTTTTCACACTACTTTCGAGCTAATTTTGGTGTTATGAGATATTTAAGATATTTTGGTCAATCTTTTCTATAAATACAAGGGCTTAGTTTGTTGTCTAAGATTGTGAGTTACAATTAAGCATAGAATTGAGAGGAATAAATTGTGGAGTTTCTCTTATACTTTGTTTTTTATTTTATAATTCTCTTATGTTATAAGAATGAAGTTTGCTTCTATAATCTTTATTTTTACAATTATTATGGATTAGATAATTTGTTAAGGTTAGAGAAAAAGTTTGTAATGTAATTTTGATCTCATTCCATGGTTAGTATTGATAAATATTTATGAATCATTCTTCTTTAAATCAACCATTCCACAAGCTTATTAGATATTTTCATATGATGATTTAACTCTATATGCCAAGTATATTTAGTTTTCAAGCATTAATGAAAAAATGATACACTTGTGTATTTCTTGTAATTAGATTGTGATCATTCCTTCTATGGAAAATTCATCTATTTATATCAATTATAATGAGATATTGTGCTTCCATATAAATAACATGAAATTGTTATTCTAACCCTTGATACACTTAATGCTATGGTGAATGCTTTACACACTATATGTCACTGTTGGTCGGATTTTAACCCTAGAAGGGGGTGAATAGGGTTTTAAAAACTTAATGTGAAATTAAAACGTTTTCGAAAATTGTGAACACCCCAATCCACGACTCTCGTGTGAACCTAATTTTCATTATGCATCAAGTCTTAAGTCATCATGCATGCAGGAGACCATTAAGAAAAGCCCTGATTTTCGAGCGCATCAATAATCTAGCACAACCGTACGGTTGGCGCATACCCTAGCCGCACGGTTGGCTCCCAACCGTACGGTTGGCTTTGAGCCGCAAGCTCGAGCCGCACGCTTTAGCCGCAGCCCTACCTAGCCGTACGGCTGGCTCCTAGCCGCGCGGCTACCCAAGCCGTTTTTCTGCTTTTTTCTCCTATAAATAGGACCCTTGGGTTCTCATTTGGGAAGAACCCTCACTAGTGTTTTTTAGTAAGGTGAAATTCTGCCAAAATCATTAGAGAGTCTTCTTTTAGAGAATTTCTAGTGAGAGAAAGTTAGTGAGAGAGAAGGCTAATGAGAGAAAGCTTTAGAGAGAGAAAGTTCTAAAGAGAGAGGGAAGCAAATAAGCCAATCAAGACAAGGTTCTTACTTCTTCTTCAAGCGTGTCAGGTACGTCTTTCTACCTTTCTTAATTTTAAATATTGCATTTAAATATTGTTTTTAATACAGAAAATTAGATAACTTGCAAAGAAGTTCACTGCTTTCAAAATAAACCCTATCTGAATTTTACAAGAAAACTAAAATCCGTTTTGACACGTTTTCAAAACAAACAAAAATAAAAAAATAGTTTCCAAACAAATGGAACTACGAGACTCTGATTTCATTCTACGAATGAATACGTAGGCGCTCGCAAAGCTCGAGTCTGATTTTAAAATACTGTTTTAAATTAAATTTATCCGGAAAGGACTATTCTGAAAACTATTCAGACTACTTGCAAGATATCTAGAATAGGAATTAGATACATGATCCATTAAGAGACCGAAAGGGCGAATTGGGTGCCTAACACCTTCCCAATTCGTAACGTAGTTCCCGAACCCTAGCAAAGTATATTTTAAAAAAAAAAAAAAACTATGGTTTCAAAAGTATGAAAGATAGTTCGTTTTCGAATTATCCTTCGTACGATCTTTTGTTTGTTTTCTCGTAAAACAAAATGGCGACTCTACAAAACACATTTTCCTTTAAATAAAGAAAACCGAGAACGAGGACTCTTCTTCTCAGGTCGCGGGTCCGGATTCTCACAAAAATGTTTACGCAAATCAACTTAACTAAACAACAATATCAAGAAAATAATCAATTTCAAGCAATCAATCCCAAGACAAGCAAATAAGTAATATCAAAATACAAGCAATAATATAGCAATAAAAAGAGAGCTTGAGTTTAGCAAGATTAAACCAATTTGAAGCTCAAGACTTTTTATCCTCACGGTTCGGTTTCCTAAACCATACATCCGCGCTCAGTTAGCTCCCTGAGAAGTTCCACTAATATTGTTTTTCTTTCGGGTGAAAAACAAACCACTACAAGTGTATCCTCTCACACACTCTACAAGTATTGCTTTACCACAATACTCACACAAGATATCTATCTTGCTAAACTATGAGATTTACCTCTCACAATCACTCAAGTGTAATTGTCTCACTACACTTTACAATAATTGACCTTCTTGCTCACTTGTGAGATTTACCTCTCACAAAAGAATATTACAAAGTGTTTGGTGATTCACACTAATGAATAGCAACTCTCAAGTGTTTAAAGAATAGAATTGAAGCTCACACTAGAGTTATTAAGATTGATCAATAAGTTCAAGCTCAAATATTATGAATATGACGAATACATTAGCTTGAATACTTGAATATTGAAAATGTATGAAAAATGAGCTTGTATGATCATTCAAGTATGTAAAAATATGTCTAAGACCTCATATATATATATAGCTTGCAAAAGGATACGGCCGTTTGAAGTGGTTACAAGAAGTTATGAGTTAAAACTAGACATTTACCAACTATCCAACAACTAGATTTTTACTATGTAGTCGACTCACTCATACACCATGTAGTCGACTACATAGTGTACTACTTCATAAATCATGTAGTCAACTAAATGCTTCTGCCCATCCATGAACACTCAAACCTAAAATCAATCGAGAGCTTGGGGAGTGTTTTAGAGGTTATTCTAAGCATGTTGGAGTTAGTTTTGAGCATTAAATCATTTGGATAAATTAGATATGATTTTTACAAGAAAACTGGTTGATGAGAAATAGCTTTGCAAATGATATTTAATTCAAACTTTGATTTTGAAAGAGTTTGAATGCAATGAATGATATACAATCATGTTTGAGCTTAGTTTGTAATCAATGATAATAACTTTACATAAAGCTAATCATTCACTCAAATAATAAAGTATCCAGCCTTCAAGAAGCTGACGCCGCTGGAATAGCGCGTTGCGATAAAGCCCAAGTACAGGCACGTCAAGTTGTAATATAGTCTCGGAAGTCCGAGTGTCGAACCACAGGGATAAGTGAAAAGGAATGGAATGGATTACGGATTTTACGATTTTCAGATTTTGTAAGTTGGTTTGGTTATCGAACAACAGAAATGTAAATTGGTTTGAAAATTGCTAAGAAAGCACTAAGGTAGGTGGAGGTTAGTTACGATTTAAGAGACGGTGATCGATAGCTCATACAAAGATTACAACACTAGGTTTCTCGAGATATGGGGAATGTTGGTGTTTCTCTCAATAGCAAAGGGTGCGACGCTAGGCGACTCATTCCCGGATTGAAGCTATATCACGAGAGAAACAAACAACATTCCACGAAAGACGAGGTTATCATTCCTACCTCTTAGCTACGGGTGTGAAGCAAGGCAACCCATTCCCGATGAAGCAAATCCGAGATAAATATGACAAACTCATCGTAAAAAGATTTAACATAAAGCAAGTGTATGAAATCTCATGATTTAAAGTATGAAAATTAGAAAGTGAATCCTATCAATGAAACGGAATGAAGTTTATGGGATAAATTCGTCAACTCGTCGCTTATCACTTAGGTTAGAAAATAAAGAGTCTAAGTATCACATATAGTGTAAGAAGCACTCAATATATCAATAAATGAATAAAAGATAAGTTAAACAAATTTATAACCCGTCTATGGAGATTTAAGAACTATTCATAATTTCTACGAAGAGGAAAAAGCTCCATGGATGGGGGAAAGAGACAACAAGCTTTCTAGAACCATATCAATATGTTGTATTTTCATTAATCAACAAGCACTAAGCATACAAGGCATGAAAAGTCTAATCGTACAATGAAAATACCTAGAAAGCTTGTAGAATGAAGGATTTGGAAAGGAAAAGGATTCACAAATATTTATCAAACTTTAAACATGGATTGAGCCATTAATCACCGAAAATCATATCGCAATCAACCTCCGTAACCTTAGTAATAGACTACTCCATAATAAATGCAAGAACAAATATCATAGAAGAAGAAATCATTCTTACAATTAAAAACTTACAAGAGAAATGAAGAAGAAGACACTCCAAGAGCTCTCCCTTCTCTCTAAAACTTTTCTATGTAAAAACAAGATAATAATATCTCCCCCTTTTCTTGGATTAAAAACTAGCCAAAGAAGTACAAAAACTAATAAAATAAACAAGGGAAAATATCTCTAGACAACAATCCCCCAAAAAAGGCTAAAAGCAGGAGTTGGTGAATGTCCCCGCCAGGCCATGATCGATCTTGGCCTTCCCATGATCGATCATGGGGTTCTCTGCCTGAAGACAAGTTTTCACCATGATCGATCATGCTTCTGGGAAAATCCTCAAATCAGCATTTTGCGAGCTTTTTACTAGCGCGTGATCGATTCTTCGAAGGCCATTGCATCCTATGCCTATATACACATAGAAACACAACAAAAGCACACCTAGCGGGACGATGTTAGATACAAAACTCACTAAGATACTAATCTCGAGATAAGTGGATAATTAGGCAGAATTAAAGCAACAAACGCGTCAAGCGACTCCGAGAAGGAGCTTAGACATGACAATATTATGCGTTTATCAGAAGCTTAATTGAATTCATTTGTATTTCTCTTAAATGCACAATACTTTTTCATCTTAATACATGATAGATTGAATGTGAGAGTTGAAAGGATCTCATGGAATGGTGATACACTTGATAGTATTTCGATTTTGATCCTTGAGATACTTCGGGATTCAATGGAGCTTTGTTAAATCGGTTTAAGCTAAATTAAGTCAAAACACATGTTAAATACACATGATTAACTTTTTATCATTATTAAAATTAGATTAAGACCTTCTAGGTCAACAGTCATGTTTTAAACTCATCATCTTCCTATTTAAGGTATAACCGAAGAGGATTATGAGTTTATGCCCTAAACACCGTTTTGCCACACAATAAGGATTCATTCTTTATTTATCGATAAAAAGGTCTAGATTGGAAGGAAATGTCTCCATCTAGACCCTCCAAGCTTAGGCAAAGGAAATGTTTGGATTCTTGAGTTAGTTTTTAAGCCGGTATCTCAAATGAATTTTAACCGTGATATCTCAAATGTTCACTACTATTTAATATATTTAATGAGTTGTTTAAGGGAATGAGTTATTTAAATTCACACCCTTTGCTACGAGATAAGGATAAAAAATTCACACTCAGTTTAATTTTGATTACACCTTCTCTTTATATGGATTTATAGGAAAATGTGCCTAGCTTTGCACCTGTAACCTTGGAGAAGTGTAATACACTCTCCACCCAAATGAATAACATATTTGAGATCATCGTATGAAATTATTACCATTTTGAATTACTTCCAATCGCCTTAGTGCTTTCTTACAATTTTATAACAACTTTCGATTTAAGTTGTAATTCATATTGAAACTACTTACAAACTGAGGAAAACTGTTAATCTGTAATATAATCCATTTCTTTCCAAATATCCATGTGGACTTATACTTGGACTTACCAAGATTATATTATAACTTGACGAACATACACAACACGATATTTTTGTGGCGTCACTCTTATTCACAAATTATTCAGTACTAGCAGTTGCGTGAATATTCTTCAGAATTGCAAAAAAAAAAAAAAGAATTGAGAGAGAGGTGAATTCAATGACACAAAAGCCACATGCAATGTTATGAATTATTTGTTATGCCCGATCTGACTAGGGTTTTGTGTGTGCATGCTGAATTAACAAATAAACCAGTGACACAAAAGCCATAGTCATTTGTATTTTATTACAAAGATTTGTAAGTGCACTATTATGGTACTTCTATGATTATTTTTTGATGATTTAGGATTGAGGTTGTAGAAGCATTTATATAATAGGCTAAGTACAAAAGTTAGATATTTAAATGAATTATAATATGGTAGTATAATTTGATTTAGGTAACTGGTCTCATATTTTGGTTGAGATTTTTTCTACCTTAATTTGCGTAGTTGTCTTGCTTGGTGAATGACTTCCTCAATTATCCTCTAGGTGCATTGAATCTCATTGTGGACCGTTTGAAAGTAATCCCATTGTTTTGGCTTTATTTGCATAAGTGACTTTGGACTTTAGTGAGCCTAGTGTATATTGCTGGCTTCAGTGGAGCAGTTTTTAATATAATCAATGTATCACGTATAACGAGTTTGGATTATTTTTTTGTTTTGAGCCAAGCAGTAAGCCACGATTACTCCTTTTATTTCCATATTCGAATTTGGGTCAAATTGATATATTCGAGTCATGTAGTATATAAAGCCATGCTAAAACTAGCAAAGCTCCTCCACAACCAGGGCATCAGATCCGTATAACATTTACCAACACTGAATACAACCATAACAACCTCGTTAAATCCGGAAGGTGACAGCACATCGGATTTTGGTTGATGACTATCCTTTACGACCTCACTCCAACAAACATTGATGCTGCCCAAGACCTTGTCACGGCTTTAGAGTCCATCCCAAAGGACTTCTTGGCCCCAATTTTAGCCTCCTCAAAAAACTCCACAGCGGTAGGTCGCCCAAGATTAATCCTCTGGTGACTTAAATGGTCTCCGATAGGTTCATGATGTTCACATTTGACGTTGCTGAAAGGCCTAAAATTCCTATCTTTGTTATTTTTGACAATCCCAGTGTATGCTCTTATGGGAATTTGTCAAGTTCCGATTCTCATAGAGAAAGGTCTAAAAGCATTAAAAAGACAACAAGTACACATGCATGCTTGCATCTATATACTAGTTTACCATGCTCATGCGATCCATGTAGAATTTGTATAAGTTTAATTTGAATGAAAAAGTAAATAAATGTAATTAGTGAATTAGTAGTTGAGTGCATATGCAACTATTTTAGAAGTAAGGGTTTGATTCTCACAAAAAAGCATATTTTTTTTAATGAAAAAAAAAAGTTCGTAACAATAATATGGACAATCTAAAAGTAAAACAAAATAAAACTTCAGGATAGTAGAAATTGATCCCAACTTTATATAATAATATAATGTAGAATATTAATGAAAGCAGAACATATAATTATAATAGGATCACATACCTTTTTGATGATTCCAAAACTATGTTTTAATGCTAGGTCCAAATGTAAATCAAATAGAAATACACTTAGTTTCACAACCCAAGAACTATATATGTATATATATATCTCTATTAAATTGCTTATTGAGTTTTCACAAGAGCACTTCCATTTTGTTTATTGTTTTTTTTCTCTCAGGATCAAAAACCAACCAAAAGAATAATGATGGGAAGGAAGTTACTAACAAAAATAGTTTTTCTCATTTTTCAATAACTGTTTTTAACTTCCCTTTTTATCTATTATTAATTAATTAATTTAAATTAATATGAGCATAATACTAGTTCGGTCAACCCGACCCAAAATCCAACATCTTCCACTCGCACATGAAGGGTAAGACCCCATTGCGAGATTCTCAGTAAATATATATATATACTTTCATACAAGTAAATGGGTCGTGCGACCTAGCGAGCAAACCTGCATTTGGGAGCTTATAACTATGAATCTATTAGGAATATCATAGAAGCTTCTACCCTAAAAAAATGATAGTTAATTAATTATTCTCGCAGTACCCTAGATTTGTCTCTTTAAAAAACTGTAACATCTCTAATCCCTCAAAAAGCATATCTAGTACATGTTAATATCGTGTATCCATAATCAAGTCATACTTCTAATAAGTGACAAGATTGGCCGGCCAATGGACACACCGGACAAAATCTTTCTTTTCTACTCGCAATTTGCAATTCATACTTAGCTGCTTTTCTAGACATATTCCATAGGCCGAATAATCCATAACCATAGGTAACATGCTAAGATAGCTAAACACCAACCATAAAATGCAAATGGCAGCAAAAAGTATAAGGGTACATATATGGGGATGAATGGTCATCCTCAAGATCTCACACAGTGGAAAAACAGGGATTTATTTTCCATTACCTTCTTGGTCGAATAAGCACACATGGTATGAATCACGTGCTACAGTATTTTTTTACTTATTTGAAGTCCAATAAAATACTGTACAGACTTAAGTTCAGTCGCTACTTAGCGCCTAACCCGAATTCTCTAAGTTTTCTCTCTTAGCAGGTTAAAAATAGAGAATTTACATCTGGTTTTCATGGGTTATTTGGATGTAGGCAATGCAAATCGGTTGTGATTGTAAATACAACCTCATCTCATTTTCTCTTGAGGCGACATACCTAACATAACGTCTCATCTCTTCTCACTAATTAATCTAGCGCAAGAGGTGATTACTCGTGTGAGTGAGTCAATCTAAACCCGTGTAACATTCTTTTGTTGAGTTTTTAATTGAACAATATGTGATGTGTATAAGTCATAAAATATAATATTGTTGGTATTTATTCAAACTAATATAATATAAACTCAATAATGTTTGACAACAGATTATCTAAATTCTACGCAATCCAAAGGAATTCATATGTGCAAGAAAAACATCTCTTGCTATTGGTTTAGTAAGGGGATTAGCCACCATTTGATGCGTAGAAATATATTGTACGGTTACTTCTCGTTTGGTAACAATGTCTCTGACATAGTTGTACTTGGTATCAATGTGTTTGGTCCTACTATGATATTTAGGATCTTTAGTGAAAGCAATTGCTGCTTGATTATCACAGTAGATTGTAATTACTCCTTCACAGCCATTTTGAAAACCCAAACTTCCAAAAAATCTCCTAAACCACACAGCTTCTTGCACAGCAGCTGAACATGCAATGAATTCAGCCTCCATAGTTGACAAAGCTATGCTTGTTTGTTTCTTACTACTCCAAGAAATTGCACCTTTATTTAGCAAGAAAACATAACCGGAGGTTGATTTTCGTTGATCTAGGTCTCCTCCCCAATCGGCGTCCTAATATTTAATTAGACGCAATTCTGACCCTTGATAACACAAACAATAATCCAAAGTGCCTTTGAGATATCTCAAGATTCTTTTTACAGCTTTCCAATGCTCTTGTCCAGGATTCGATTGATACCGACTAACTAGCCCAACAACAAAACATATATCTGGGCGAGTACACATCATAGCATACATAAGACTTCCTATAGCACTAGCATATGGTATAGTGGACATTTCCTTTTGTTCTTGTGGATTTTTAGGAAACATATTAAGACTCAAAGCCTCACCCTTCGACACAGGAATATCTACAGGCTTGCAACTATCCATACAGAAACTATCTAAAATCTTTTGGATGTAACTCTGTTGTGACAATGCCAAAAGTTTCTATGTACGATCTCTTTTAATTTTGACTCCCAGTATGTAGTCAGCCTCACCCATATCTTTCATGTCAAAATGTATGGATAACTATCTTTTGATATCCATTACATACTCCTTGTCATTCCCAGCTATTAAAATGTCATCAATATAAAGAGATAGAATTGCAAATTTCTCATTTGACCTTTTAACATAAACAAAATGGTCCTCATCAATCATCTTAAACTCATAGGTCAAAATGGCCTTGTGAAATCTGAGGTACCACTGTCTAGATGATTGCTTTAGGCCATATATAGATCTTTTGAGCTTGCAAACTTTGTGCTCCTGGCCTTTAGCAATAAAACCTACAGGTTGTACCATGTAGATTTCTTCATCTAGCTCTCCATTGAGAAAAGCTGTTTTCACATCCATCTGATGCAATTCTAAATCTAAATGTGCAACAATAGCAAGTATTAGGCGAATAGAGGAAAATCTCATAACAGGTGAGAAAGTTTCCTCATAGTCTATACCTTTTTGTTAGGTATAACCTTTTGCCACTAGGTGAGCTTTGTATCTATCAATAGAACCATCCGCCTTACGCTTTATTTTAAGAATCCATTTGTTTCCAATGGCTTTACGTCCTGGCGATAAGTCGACTAAGTTCTAAACTTAATTGATTCTCATAAATTCCATTTCTTCTTCTAATGCAACTTTTCACTTTTCTTTATCAAGACATTCAAGTGCCTCTTGCACATTTTTGGGTTCTTCATCATCATAGGGAGTAACGATATATGCTTCATTTTCTATTGGAAAACGTTTTTTTAGGAATCTTAGAACGCATACTCCTTCATAATTGAGGATTATTATCTTCACCAATCGAAATTGGCTCAGATGCATCCTTAACTCTACCACTCAATTAAGATTGATGAAGCAACTCTAGTGTGCTCCCACTGTCGAGAATAAAGTTAGGTACTTCTTCTTGATGGTCAAAACTTGGTTGACTAGTACCAACTTCTTTTTCTTCTTCCATCTCATATAGATGATAGTCCTTATCTACATCTTCCTTTTTAGGAAAATGATCTTCAAGAAAAGTGACATCTCGGGACTCAATTTCTGTAATCCTTCCAGCAGAATCCTCACCAATAAATACATAACCTTTTGAGCTTTCAGAGTATCTTATAAAGATACATTTATTCACTTTTGGCCCTAATTTGCCAAATTTTTTAGAAGTATCAAGAATGTAAGCTGCGGATCCCCATAGATGCAACTCATTCAAATTAGGTTTTCTGTTTGTCCATAGGTCATAAGGTGTTAAGGAAACTGATTTTAAAGGTACACGATTAAGTACATAGGCAGCTGTCAATAGAGCATCACCCCAATATTGCACTGGGAGATTAACTTGAGCCATCATGGACCTAACCATTTCGAGCAAAGTTCTATTCCTTCGCTCAGCAACACCATTTTGTTGCGGAGTTCTTGGAGTAGTTAATTGCCTCATAATACCCTTTTCATGACACAATTCTGTGAATTGGTCAGATAAATACTATCTTCCTTGATCGGTCCTTAAAGCTTTCATTTTCTTGTCTAATTAATTCTCAACCTCATTTAAATATCTTTTAAAACAATCTAATGCTTCAAATTTATGGGAAATCAAATAAACATGACCATATCAGGTGAAGTCATCTATAAAAGTGATAAAATATGAAGCTCCATGTCTTGCTCTTACATTCATTGGTCCACAAATGTCAGAGTGTATAAGTTGTAAAGGGAAGTCGGCTCGTGTTCCCTTTCCAAAAGGTTTTCTAACAGCTTTGCCTTGAAGGCAAAATTCACAAGTAGGCAACTCAAATTTTACATTTGAACCTAATAAACCATCACAAGCCAGTCGATTCATTCTATCTTGCCCAATATGTCCTAATTTAGCATGCCACAAATAGGCATCTAAATTATGATTACTGGATTCAGTAAATAAGGTAAAACAAACATTACGATTATTATAAGCATAGTTAGTGTTCAGCACTATAAAACCATCCACAATAAAACCACAACCATAGTACGTAATACCATTAGAAATCCTAACACAATTATTATGAAAATTCAAAACATATCCAAGTTTTAGTAGAGTAATAACATATACTAAATTTCATCGAATATCTGGAGCATAAAGGACATCATGTAGGTATAGGATCCGGCCTTCTCGCAAATCTAATATGCATGTGCCAATTCCTTTCACTTATGCCCTTGCATTATTGCCTATATAAATCCATTTCGTGCCACAGGGAATTCGATGAAATTCCACAAACTCATTTCTGTCTCTAGCTACGTGGTCCGTGGCTCCTGAGTCTACAGTCCACATTGGATGAGATTCAGTAAGTAAAACAGTACTAGAAACAAAAATTTCAGAAACAAGGTTTCCATTTAAGGAAGAAAAATAAAACATTACCTTTTTAGGCTCAGTGCACTTACGAGTATAATGACCCTTGTTACCATAATTATAACAAGTCACTTGTGTCTTATCAACCTTTTTACCGCGCTTTCCTCTTTTGTGCTTTTGCCTCTTGTTTTCTCTCTTTGGTCCCGGACCATTCTCATGCATCTTACCCTTGCCCTTGTTGTTGTAGTTAGACCTTTTGCGCTTGTTCCCAAAAACTTGCTTGGAACTGGACTCAGCTATATAAGCTTGAGCATTGGGTTTAGCTGCCTCAAGGCGCTCATCCTCAAGTTCCAAATGACGCGCAATGTCAGCAAAGGTCTTGACGTTCTCATTATGAGTCATGTTTACCTTCATGTTCTCCAATGTGCAGGCAGGGACCGGATAACAGCTTGAACTTGTTGTTCATCAGTGAGGTTGTGACCTGCTGATTTCAACTCTGGTATCGTATTCGACATTTCCCTCAAATGTTGTTTTATCGATTTATTAGGGACCTTCTTGTAAGTGTCGAACTTGATTGTTAACTGCCTGAGTTTAGAGACAGTAGTTCCTCCAAATTTCTCTTGAAGAGCAACCCACATGGCATTGGCATTGGGATACTGCTGATATTCAACCACAAGATCATCGCTCATGGAACTGATTAGGATTCCTCTTGCAGTGGAATCTTTTTTCTTCCAAGCAGTATAAGTAGCCATGTCACGTCTGTATTGCGCGAGATTGGTACTTTCCTCTTCAACCATAGGCGAATCCATCACAAAATTGATGGCCTCTAACACTTCTTGCTCCTTAAGGACATAATGCATTTTCAGATGCCAAATATTGTAATTGTCACCATTGAGCTTCTCGCCCTTATTTTTTTTTTTTTTAAATTAAGAGAGGTCTAAGTCTCTCCCTTAATCCTACAAATAAAGAAAAACCCTCCCCTCCCACCCCATGAGTCGAACCCTTGACCTCAAGTCAAGGGTGGAGGTTGCCTACCACTAGGTCAACCACTGCTATTATATTCTTACTAGCCATAGTTAGTCACGAATCTTTTGAAAAAATAAAATAAAAATACAACATTAGTCTAAGAAAACATTATACACATCATCTTTTAGTTACAATTTAGAAATTAAAGTCATTAGAAATTTTTCATAAGAATTTGAGTCAAAAGTTCACTATGTTCCCAATCATCATCAAAATTTAAATTTCAAATTTCTTTTAACTTAAATTTTAAATTGTACCATAATTCTTAGATGAGAATTCACTTGAATCCTACCAATCTTAGAATGCCCAAAAGTATAATAATGAAATAAAAAATAATAATTATGCAATCAGTTATAACAAAAAAAAACTTAACAATTCAATTCAACATACAAAAACTAATAAGTAGTACTGATGTAATGTTAAATAGGAAAACTGGAAAATATGAGACTTTGATTTACTTGTTTTTAGAGGAATACACATGGAGAAATTTGAACAAGTCTTCCACTCTTGTTTTAAGCCCCCGTCTCTAGACTTCTAAAGCACCGGCTCTCCTTTTTCCTTGGATAAAGGATATGGTTCCCACTATTATGGATAGGGAGAAAATGGAAGTATATATTCCTAGGAAGATCATATACAAATAATGCTTAATTCTTATTTCAGTCTTGCTGGGCTTGGCAACGCAAGCTTGTGACTCAAGCGAGGTTGTTGTCAAAATTGCATATATCAACATATCCATGAAGTCATTCTGTTGAGCCCTAGATTCATTTGGTTTCTCAAACCAAAAATCCTTAATTTTTTCTTTTAGAGGGTTAGGCAAAGTATTGCATAAAGCTTCATACTTATCACAGTTCTCCAGCACTCGGCCTTTGTAGATTATCACTTGAAGCATGTCGTTTACAATTTTGACATGTTCAATGAGGTTATGATCTGGATGCATTCTATAATTTGCAAGAGTGTTGTAACGACCCAGTCCCACCTCAGTACGATATTGTCCGCTCTGGGTAGCGTCTAGCTAGGCCTCAGCCCCGGAACATCTACCCTCACGGCTTTGTTTCTGGGAGCTCACGACCAGCTTCGCAGGGGGTCACCCATCCTGGGATTGCTCTGGTTCACTACTCGCTTAACTTCGGAGTTCTTATGGGATCCGAATCCAGTGAGCCCCTAAAAGGCCTCGTACTTAATTAGCGACCATTTCTTACTTATATGGGTCTTCAAGGATCCCCCATCTTCCAATGTGGGATGCCCATTTTGAGCTATAATTCCTCCTCCCAATAGAGTACTCATCACTCGCAGGGCATCGGAAGTGTTTTCCAATTCTATAAGCCTGTTTCTTTGAGTTTAGGTCCTCGTCGCTATAGGAGTGATTCTCATTCGTGTTTTACCACGAATAAATCTAGTCTTGTTAACATCTCTATAGGTTTTGAGTCTTTTTATTCTTGTCAACCGATACATATTCCCTTTAAAAAAAATAATAAGGAATATTAATGGGAAAAACTCAAGTTAATTCAATATATAGAATAAATATAAACAAATGTCATGACAAAAAAAAACTACGGTCAATAATTAAATTTCCATAAAACGTTATAGTATTGATAGTAATAATATGTATTATGCATCAAAACATTATTTTTCTTTATGAAACATCAAAATTTTGCCACATATATTAACATTATGTATATAAAGTAAATAATCATATATATAAGTTAATATACATGTGCATATATCAATAACAATAAGCAGAAGCAATTCAGCAACATCCTTTTACAAAAAATTTTTAAATAATACAGAAAATTGTCACTGTGAAAAAACAGTGACAATCTATGTCACTAAAATTTGTCACTGTCAAAGACAGTGACAGTATCGGCCTTGTTCATCATCTTCTCCGGTGAACGGAAAAAAAACGAATTTCTTCTTCAAAATTTTAGAAAATCATAACTCACTTAATATTGATCCGTTTTTCGCGTACCATATATCAACGGAAATGTATTGACTAGTAGAACAAATCTACATTAACATATTCGCGAAAAACTTAAAAATAAAAACGCAAAATCCAACGCTAAGTCATGTTTTTCAAATTTATGATTAATGTTTCTCGCAATATAAGTGGAGTTGGGTCACAAAATTACAGCAGAAAGTCAAACATGTCAAGGGCTACTATTATATGTTAGATTCATGCAATTTGGTGAAAGTTCAAAAAATTCACCATTAATGGGTTTATCATGATATATGCAATTTTGACAACAACCTCGCTCTGATATCAATGTAGAATATTAATGAAAGCAGAAAATATAATTATAATAGGATCACATACCTTTTTGATGATTCCAAAACTATGTTTTAATGCTAGGTCCAAATGTAAATCAAATGGAGATACACTTAGTTTCACAACCCAAGAACTATATATGTATATATATATCTCTATTAAATTGCTTACTGAGTTTTCACAAGAGCACTTCCATCTTGTCTATTGTTTTCTTTCTCTCAGGATCAAAAACCAACCAAGAGAATAATGATGAGAAGGAAGTTACTAACAAAAACAATTTTTCTCCTTTTTCAATAACTGTTTTTAACTTTCCTTTTTATCTATTATTAATTAATTAATTTAAATTAATATGGGCATAATAATAGTTCGGTCAACTCGTCATGGGCGACCCGACCCAAAATTCAACATATAAATATAGTCAGGCTCTAACACAAACGATTATGTGTTGGACGAAAAATTTGGCAAAGAAACTAACTTGCTTAGGAAGGTCCTATTAGTGGACAGGCCACTGAGAGACAAAATAGAAACCATGCACGCTCTAATAAGGTGTGAATAGTGTATCAACTGACAGCATACGAAACTTTCATTAATTTTAAAAATATATTTTTATATATCTCAATCTATATATATATAAGTTATGCCATCTAGTTATGCCACCAAAATTGAGGTGCATGTTTTTCTTATTTTGCCCATACATTTATTGATTCAATAAAAATTCATTTGATTGGACTAGAATCATTAAGCTCTGAGTTAGAAAAAAAGACACCTTACCCTTTGGCTACTTCTTCATCTTTGAAATACTTTTAAACTAATTTAAATGTGTGAAAAAAAGAGAGCATGCATGCACATCGCATGTCATGAGTGTCTAGTTATATAGTAAAATAGAAGAGGAAGTTGTTCGTCATGACACTAATTTTACATGTTTCTAGATTTTCCCTTGCATTTTTTTTGGTCAAATAAAATGAGTATTAGAGAGTTTGTGTCATTGCCTCTAGCTTAAAACAGAAAATGCTATACATTACCATTGGACTATATATTCAACATCAATATATTAATTACTAAATCTTATAAGTTAGATATTCGCGTGCATAATAATAATAATAAGTTTATTGGCATATATTGTGTGTGCGAAGGTGAATAATATATAAAAGGCTAGGCCCCTAATTAATTAAGTATTTTTTTCTTAAATTAACATATTAATTTTTTTTCTGGCACGTAGATGAAAGCTAACTCACCAACGGTTACGTAGAAACTATAGTAGATTGGATTCCGGACATGAAAAACATTTGTTTGAAGGACCATCCATCCTAATTTGGACCACGAATGTAAATTCATTCATTTTCTAACTTCTCCGTAGAAGCATTGCAGAGGCCTACTGAAACTTTCGCTAATATTATTCACACTTTTGAGGAGTTGGAGGTCGATCTAGTGACTTATCTCTCATCCATGACTCCCCAACTTTACACCATTGGCCCTATCGAGCTAGTTATGAATAACCTATAACTAAAGACAATTTATGCTCTATTGGACATAGTCTAAAACCATAAACTAGACTCAAAGGAATAAATTTCCATGATCAATGTGAACTCTGATAGCATAGCAGTAGTTTGTTGTAATATAGTATCAAACAGAGGTTTATTTACTGTGTCAAGGCTAAACAAACATATAGGTTCCATGTCACTCAATATAAATCGTCCACATGTTAACTTAAAAATTACGCCACACGAGATTAAGTGTGTTGAGACTATAAATTCCACGTCGGGAAATTGAAACCTCTCAAAGCAATATATATATAAGGCTCCTTATTACCAATAATTTTGAGTTAAATGTCCTGAACTAGTAATAGCAAATGAAACTCTACTAGTGAAAGCTTATAGATCAGCTTGCCCATAATTTGTTTGCCATTTTTCGCAGATCAACTGTGATAGCTCAGTGATTTCACGGGTGGTGATGTTGAGAATATTGTGAAAGAGTTTATAGGAGGTGAGAAGGGTAATAGAGTCAAGAACAAGGCCATAAAGTGGAGGGAAATGGCCAAAAGGGCCTCGGGTGGGTGGGTCATCTTAATTTAAATTTAACATGTTGGTGAACGCAATTTCTAATCAGTCACTAGGAATAGATTTGGATTTTGTGGTTAGATCGAATCCAAGGATATATTTTTGATGTTGCCTTTATGGCTAAATTAAGAATATGAGAAAATAACATTTCTTTGATTAAAATTGAGTATTTGTGACCTGATGTTGTGTTCTGATAAATACTTCTCTATTAAGTTTTAACAATTTTTTAACAAATAAGATATTTAGTATTTTTGGAATATCTCGTGACCGCATGTAGGGTTATAATTCTAAAATTTTTTTCATTTAGCCCTCAAATCTTCGGTTGTGATATTTGAACCAACTTCCTAGTGAGCACGCTAAATTAAAAAAAAATTGTGTGAGTCAAATAAAATAACTTATGTTTTTTAGTGTATATCGATACAAGTTTCGAATTCAAGACCTCCCACTAGTAAGGAGTGAGTTCTAACCACAAAGTTAGTTTTAGTGGTTTAAAATCATTTATATTTTATATACATCATTATTGAGAAATAAAATCACTTTATGATTTTAGCTAGCTAACCATATATGTGCACTAAGAATAAGTTAAAATAAGTATCAGTCAAAATTAAAATGATTTTACAATAAAATAAAATAAAATAAAGTATACGCAGAAATTTGGTCAATTGTAATTTTTTATGAAAATTTGAGTACAAAAGCGACCATATTTAAAATATTTAAAATTAAACATTACAATTGATCGTCATAATTAAAAACGAGTACGTGTCAGACGTATATTTCACTTGCGTTACTCTGTACCTGCAATCTCTCGGTGAAAAATAAACTTTCACCAGTTTGCTTTAAAACTTTTGTATTATTTTATATTAAAAAAAGAAGAAGTAAATAAATGAATATAGTGAGTGCATTTATTCATAACTATCAAACAAAATTTTGCAGAATTAACTAGAATATTTTTATATATCATGTTCTTTTTTAAAAATTAAACAATTAATATTGTATCCCCAACCAAACACGCGCAAAAGCGAAGTTAATTATTCTTTAATCGATCTTTATTAGGTTCACCCCCTTCCTCTCCTTTTTTTTTTTTTTTTTTTTTTTTATCTTTTACTTTTTGGTCGTTTGACATTTTTACTCTCGTTGATAATATAGTTTAGTACTCTTTAGACTTTGAAAAGAAAAATTTGGATAGAAAAGTTAACCAACTATTAATTTAGTCAAATGTTGAAAACTTGTTTGGTTGTGATAAAGTTTAAAATACAATACATATTTGTTTAATTGTTTTTAATACAGCTCAAAATAGAGGTCATTAGTGAAAATATTACGACAAAATATAAATAGAGTATCAACCCAAAGAATTCACAAGGGCGTATTTTATTGTATTGGTAAGTAAAGAAATAGCTAAGTAATGTAAATACCACTACAACAATGATAGTTATTTCTAAAGGTGCAATTTGGTCGGAAAAGCCACTTTTTTCCTCGAAAAAGGGTTATTTTCGACAGCTAGGTGCCCTCGGTGGTTCTCGAAAAAAATGTCATCGAAAATAGTCTTTTTTCAACCAATCCTTGAAAAAAGATATATTTTCAATAACCAGTCATAGTCGTAAATAAATTGTCAGTGGTCGAAAATTCTGACTCCTGAACGATGACAAATATTTTTTTTGACAAAAAATGTTTATTGGAAATAATTCGTTGCATGTTGGAAAAAATTGGTTGGTAGCCAATCCATTTTTTTCCAAGGATTTATTTCTGACGAATAGTAATGGTCGGAAAAACCTATTTTCGATAAGAATATCTAAGTCCGACGATTATTTGTCATAAAAAATGAATAAATTTCGAAGGGCATATTTTCATCAAAAATTGATATTTTCTGTAGAAAAAATATAATCTAATGTTTTCGAGAATGATATTGTCATCAGAAATGTTTTTTCATGAGATTCATTCGTTGAAATTTGTTTGCAATTTTTTTTCCTCCCATTCAATTTAATTTTCAATTAACCTGATTGTAAGAGATAGATGAATCAAGATAATTTTTTTAATAAACATAAAAGGTGACAATTAAATATTCATAAAATATTGCATTAGAAAAAACATAGTTAATCTCATACATGTTTAGATAAAGACAACTATTCAAAATTTAGTCTTTATAGCATAGTCACTCTTAAGCAATGAAGCTAACAATATATGCTAATAAAAGTCCTTATTAAAGTTTGCATCATCTTCTTCAACAACATCTTCATCATGGTCTTCATCCCCATTTTCATCATAGTGTGCACTTGAATCTATTGCAATATTGTCCTATTGTAAAAGAAAAACAAAGAAGTTAAAATCCAAAATAAGTAAGAGATAAAACATGTAGTACTTAGCATGAACAATAGCAATATATAAAAGTATAAAAATAGTACCACATAATGTGAGTTTCTTGCTTTAGAATTATCTGAGGTATTAGGCAGCAAACTTTGAATAATTTGAGTCAAATTCTCCAATTTATCTGTCAGATATTCAGCTTAGCCTTTCACTCTTTCATAATCTTCTTTTGTTTCCAAACATGTAGGATTATTACAGGTTTGGTTAAGTGAAATGTAATTGTTTAATTTGACCCCAACACCTAAACCAAGTACACGACCGTGACTAGGCCCACCAATCACTTTTTGATATATCTCCCAATCATCAGCTTCACCAAACACCTCTTCCACTATATTATTTTTTCAGTAAGATCGTCCTTCAAATAAAATTATACAAATTTAATCATATGTATACCATCACAATATTATATGAATAGAAAAAATTAGACTTACGAATCAAGTATAGAAACTTACATAAATTTCCTTAGCCTTGTCACTTTTCCAATATTCTTCTTTTCCGTCCTTTACCTTACTTACATGAAACATCCTCCAACACTTTATTGGGCTAGGTTCGAATCCATTTCGATGAAGGTGTTAGATTAAATAAGATGAGTTTTAGATAGTCATATATAGCATTCATTTCCAATTTATATAAAAGTAATAGATTATTCAAATTAATAACTAAGATATCTATTGAATCAATAACATATAATAACAAACTACAATGTTTATATTTCTTACCTCCTCTTTGCGCCATTGGAACAGAGCCGATTGTGTGAACAATGGTTGATTTAGCCCGATTAATTTTGTTTCTTTCACTCATCTCCTCTGAAAAACATCAATGAATGAGAAAAGCCTCAAAAGATTTTAAAACAGACAAAAATTAGTACATTTAGTTACCTGCCATTCAGGTTTTAACGAGCTGCAGCGATCTTATGCTTTTTAAAAATGCTATTTCTTATTGCACTCATCAAGTCGGGATATCAATTTTTAATATGCTTTTCAAATGCATTCTTTACATATTCTTCAGAGCATGTGAATTTGAAATTACATTCTTACCAACAGTCATACACTCTGGTCAAGTTCTTGAGGGGCTATAATCCTGAAAACAGCCCCAACATTTAATTTAAACAAATATTCTGAGTGCCATGTATATACAATCCAAAAAGAAAAAAGAAAAAAAAACTTAATTTGGAAAGAAGAATATGAAATTGTTGAATACATTCCATCGTGTATATCAGCTGGCATGCCATGTTCCTTTTATTCTCTAGAGTGAAAATCCCCATATATTCTTTCCATCATGAAAGAGTGGATAGCGTAAAGCCGTGCAATACACGCCAGTTCGAACATTATAATCAGGGATACTTTCTTGTTTTCTTTTTAGTTTTATATAATTTGTATTCAAATACTTTAATTTTACTTTTAATGATGAATTATTATGTTATTTGCATGTGTTCTTTAAGTAATATAGTTGGCTAAATTCTCTCCCAAATAGGAGGGATGAAACCGCCATAGACGTAATGTACTTAATTTAATTCTAATTAACGTTTTAATTATTCGTCTCGAATTAAAATATATATTCAAATTACCATTATTATAATGCATGTTTTTTTAAATACTTTAATTGTTTTTAAAATAAAAGATAGATCTCTTATGTTCACTATAATTGATGATACAGGCGATGCATTTTTATTTACATTACTTTTAAAGAACAAATGATGGTATTTTAAATTAGTTTATATAGTAGGGATGAATATTAAAAATATAATTATATATTTTTATTTATTTATGTCCATGATGGTGTATTCTCTTTCCTTTGGATTTTTTTATATTATTTTCTTGCTTAGTTTAATTTAAAAGGTAAGTAGAACTAATTTTATTATTTAATTCTAAATTAAGGACACTCTTGATAATATTGATTTATTTTAAGGATAATGAGAAATACTGATGTACAAAAATACCCCTCATATAAACCTTTAAGCATGTAATATAAACCTTAAAGCATCTTAACCCTCACTTCTCTTGCTTTTGGAGTTTTCACTTGTATTTCTTCTACCTTCGCTGCCTTCCCCACCTCCAACACACCACTGTTGCACCACCACCACTGCCATCCGACTCTCTGATCGTATATGTAGGTCGGAAAATACCCTAGAGGGGGGTGAATAGAGTTTTTAAAACTTAATTGGATTTTTAAAAATGATTTAAAAATATTTGATGTCTATATTTATCAAGCAATAAAGAACAAAGTTAATTCCAAACACAATGAATAAATAGCACAATATAATAGAGCAAGAGATAGAAAGATTGAACCGATCGAAGTCGGAGATTTTTTGTCCACATGGTTCAGCTTGTTCCCTTACTCCGCGCTTGGTTAGTTTCTTGAGAATTTTCACTATAACCGATCTCTTTTCGGGTGAAGATCAAACCTCTACAAGTGTATTCTTCTCACACACTCTTACAAGTATTGAAACAGCCTCAATACTCTCACAAGAAATCCCTCTTGCTATTCTATGAGATACACCTCTCACAAATATGATTTGAATAAGTTTTAGTGGCTAACACCAATGTACAATATCTCTCTTGTGTATAACAAAATACAAATGAAGCTCACACTAAGAGATATCAATATTGATCAATGAATATAAGCTCAAAGAATGAAGAAATTGATCAATGCTTTAGCTAGAATACTTGAATAATAAGAATATATGAAAAATGGTTTTGTATGATCATTGAAGTTGTTAAAAATGAGTCTTAAAACTCATATTTATAGCTTGAAAAATCATATGGCCGTTGGGGATGATTAAGAAAGGTTTTGGCTCCAAGGTATACATTTTCAAACTTTCCAACAACTAGTTTTGACAAAAAAATTCAAATTTGTTTTGTTAATTTCTCCCAATTTACCGTTGGATCATGCTCAAATTTTAGTCAAAAGTGCCAGGAGATATTGTCTAACTACTGTAAATATTTCAAAATGATCGGAGTCCGGGAAGGCCTCCATCTTACCCCATTAGATCAAAACTGGGCAAAAATTGAGCGAATTTTAAACGTAAAATAAAAATATTTTTGCAATTTAATAATTTAGTTCTAAATAAAATTTTAATGATTTTTGAACTTCAAAGATATGTTTCTAAGATACCTATTTTTATTAGAACTTAAAATATGATCATTTAAAATTAATATGAATTTATTTTGAAACTCGGTTTTTGTACAATGATGTTTTTCAAATAAATTCAATTTCAAGCTAGTTTGAATCAATCTTTAAAAGATGCATGAATATGTTTGAGCTATAGCGATTTGATCAATAAAGTAGTTTTACATAAAATCTAAGCACTCACTCAATTTAATGATAATTCGAGTCTTCGTGATGCTTGATTGTTTTGTGCGTATCTTCATTTGATTGATGATCTTGATTCTTTCTTGGTTTTGATTCTTTGTGAAGCACATGGAGATCATTTGAGTTCATTTCTTGTGAGTGAAAGCATTTGTGGAGCTTTGTGTGAGAGTTTGACTGTATCGGTTTGACGTCACACTTGGTTGGAAAAGATATCGGCTAATGGCTATCATCATTGGAACAACCGAGTTAAATAACACTATATTAACTTATTGTAATTATCAAAATAAGATTAATTGACTTTAAGGTCAACAGTATCGCCAAGAGTAGCACCGTTCTTATCATCTTCTTCTTGATATATTTTTTTTTCTGTAGGTACAATCGTAAAACAGATGTAACTTTCCATCGAACCGTTGGATTGTCTTGATTTTTTAATATGTTGTTCGAAAGATAAAGTTACTATAATGACACCAAAAAAATCAAGACGATTAGAGGTCGTTTTGTTATCGAAATCGACCAATTTCGACAGCTCAGTCAGATTTTGAAAAAAAAATCTGATCGCAACTCTTTTTTTAACGAACTCTACGTCGATCCATATATATATATACATATATATAAATTAAGTGAATGTTGATCTCATCAATTTTGTTATTCTATATTTTGTAATGGTGCTAAAATTATTTTAGTACCTTCTGGTTGTTGTCATGTGTGTTGACAGGTAGTGCTAAATGCAATTAACACCTTCTAGTTGTTGTCATGTATGTTGACAGGTGGTGTTAAATGCATTTAGCACCTTCAGATTGTTATGTGGTTGTTTTCATGTGTGTTGACATGTGGTGCTAAATGCATTTGATACCTTCTGGTTGTTGTCATATGTGTTGACAGGTGGTGCTAAATTCATTTAGCACATTCAAATTGTTGTCATGTGTGTTGTCAGATTGTTGTCTTATGTGTTGATAATTGATACTAAATACATTTAGTACCTTCAGATTGCTTATTACTTCTTGTTAAAAGGTGGTGCTAACTTCAAAACTATTTTACATTAGCGAAAAATGGTGCTAAATTGCTTTTAGAACCATCATATTGCTTGTCAGTGTGTTGACCAGTGGTGTTAAACATATTTAGCACCATTGGTGCTAAAAACAGATTGGTGCTAAACAGATTTAGCACAAATTCTAATGAGACGTGGGATGTTATAAAGAAATGGTATAAGTGTATTTTTTGTATAGCGTCCTTAATTTACACAGCTAGTTTGTAAATGTCCTTTATAATTATGTTATTATTGGAATGAGCCATTATGCACAATTGCCTCTTAATTTAATTAATTTGGTTTAATTTTAGTTTCTTAATTTAGATAATTTTAAAATACAAATTAAAAAATTATTTTAATCACGATTCCTAAAATCTTGGATTTCAACAAACTTTCATATCTTTAAAGTATTAGCTTAAATTTGGATCGACTCCTACTTATTTGATATACTAGTTTAATTATTTTTTATCCAATTAAATATGGAGTAAAGTAATGACGAATTAATTCTAAAAATTCGCAGTAATGGTACCAATGATTTAAGGGAAAGTTTTAAAATTAATTCGTTGTTACTTTATTCCACATTTAAATGCATAAAAATCCTATTTTTATGTAAAATAATTAAACTAGTATAGTGAATAAGTAGGAGTCAATCCGAACTCAAGATAATACCTTAAAGATAGGAAAATTTGTCAAAATCCAAAATATTAGGAACAGGGATTAAAACAATTTTTGAATTTTTATTTTAAAATTATTTAAACTAAGAAACTAAAATTAAACTAAACTAATTTCATTAAAGTAAGCAAGCAAATAATATAAAGAAATCCCAAGAAAAAAGAATCCACCACCATGGTCGTAAATAAAAAAATATCTAATTATATTTTTAATATTCATCCGTACATTACAAACAAATTCAAAATACCATCATTCTTTCTTTAAAACTAATGCAAATAAAAGTAGGCATCACCTATATCTCCAATTATGATGATCACATGAGATCCTTCCTTTATTTAAAATAAAATAAAATTAAGTACTAGAAAGAAAATATGCATTATAATAATGGTAATTTAAAATTTTATTTTAATTCGGGACGAATAATTAAAAATTAAATTAAGAACATTACATCTATGGCGGTTTCATCCATCCCTTTTAGAGAGAATTTAGCCAAACATATTAATTAAATAAGACATGCAAATAAAATAATAATTCATCAGTAAAACTAAAATTAAACTATTTAAATACAAACTACAAAAAACTAAAAAACGTCCTTAATTATGATACTAGAACTGGCGTCTACTGCACGGTTTTACGATGTCCACTGTTCCACCTTCAATACTTCGACCCCAAAGCAACTAGTATACGGATGGAAAGAATATATAGGGATTTTCTCTCTTTAAAACTCTCTAATATATATATATAATATTGGTTTTTTAGATTTTTTCTTAATTATAGTACCTTCGATTTTTGTTTCAATTTTTTCTTCAATTTTTTCTAACTGTTTTCCAATTGAAACTAAGTATTGATTGGTATAATTATTTTGTTCTAATAATTTTTTGTCATCAATTTTACTATCAGGTTCAGGTATTTTAAACGGAGAAGCTTTTATTGAAGTGTTTTTTATTTGTATATTCAGAGTTTCAAGAGGGGGGTGACTTGATGTAATTTTTGTATTATCTTCTTTTATCCATTGGGTTTTTGTGATTACATTGCATTTGTTGTAATATTTTTGTTACCAAAGAAAGAAGTCCATATTTATATTTTCTTTCTTTATCAATTTTTCCATTTATTTATTATTTTTTCTCTTTTAGATTCAGATTTTTCTGCTCTAAATTCATGTCTTAGTTTTTTATTTTCTTTAGAGTTAAAATTATTAGTTAACGTATCCCAATTAATTTTAAATTCGTTTGTAATTACTCTTAATTGGTGGTGGACTGCCTGAAAATCATATTGTGTTGGTATATATATATATATATTCTATTTCTTTTATTTATGATTTAGGTTTAGAGAATAGGTCTATATAGGAATAAGAGATAGAAGTTTAAAATGTTTAAAAAATTAGAATTTGAAAAGAAATGATAAATATGAGTTTAATTGGGATTCTAATTAAGAGAGAGAAAAAATATTTGTGTTTGAATTAAGAAAGAGAATATGGAATTGAAGCCTCTTTCTCTTAATTGCTTTCCTTTTGATATTTAATTGACTTTTTCTACCTTTTTGAATTTTTCTCACATTTTACTTCTTTCTCACGAAAAACAAAATAAATATTATTCTCCATATTTTAAGTATAACTTATATACTAACAAAATATTATTTACGAATTTAAAAAAATAAAAGAGAGAGAGGGGGGAGGTTACCATTTACAGTTAAGCAAACATTAGTACCATACGATCAACTATTAGAAAAATTTTAATGTACCACCAATCCAGAACAATGTTCTAAACCGCCAAACCAGATGTATAGAATATTTTTACCATATTTAATTATGGGTACATTGTCCATGCTCTCACGAGGTATGGAACTTCCATTCAAATTAAAAATATTTCTTTTTCTATATATATACATATGTATAAATTAATAATATATAAATTGCGCATCAACTAACGTAGTTTGAAACTTTCGTTGGAATGAGAAAATTCCCTTTTATGTTGCTTTGTACTCTAGTTTTTTTTTTAAGATGGAAACGTGAGTTATTAGTTAACTTAGTGGAATGTTAAAAACATGCCTAGTGATAAACGCATAATTTTGTAGTTGCTAACACTCTTTTGATTGTGATTATCGCGTTTATCTTAGCATAGATTATTTAAATTAACTCACTTTTGCACACATACTAAAAATATCAAGAATTGCTTTAACATGACTCAAAGTAGCATTTCTAGTGTCTTGATTGTGCCCATAGACTTTGGAAGCAAGTTGGGGAGCTTTGGGAAGTGTTCAAGGAAGATAGAAAGCAAAAGAGAATAATAAAGTTTCTCGAAACAACCATGTGATCAATCAAATAAGCCTCTAATCAATCAGAGGCCACCTTTTAGTGCAAAATCTACTATCTGATCAATCATAGCCCACCCAGCAGAGCAAAATCTACCCTCTGATTAATCAGAGAAACAACTGATCAATTAGAAGCCTCCCATATCACAAAGTACAGCCCCCAAAAGCAACTTTTATCATATTTTGATGCATTGAAACTCACAAAAAGTGTTGGACTTTCTATTTCTAAATAGGATCAAGCGCTTTCCCATTGGGATCTTTAGAAAAGTGTACTATAATAGCCACTTTTGGGCATTGCTCTCCCCCTATTTAATTGCTCTTTGTCTTTTATGCAAAGGATGTAATTTCTAGATCTAGATTCAAGTAATATAAGTGAATTTTCCTGCACTTTCTCTATCTATCACTTGTAAGAAATCTAGTTAGAAAAACTCTTGAGAGAAATAGAGATATGTTCATACAACTATCATGGAGTAGTTTAATTGCTAAGGCTAAAAGATAAAGTTTGCATTCCATTAAGAACATGACATTATATAAAGCTGAGTTTATATAATATGTGTATAACTAGTATTAGAATTCAAATAAATAAAATCAGCTTTTTTGTTTCAATTTGGTGTTTATTATTAGTTAACAATAATAATGCAGCTATTAAGATAAAATATAATTTGAATTCAAATTATAGAAGTTATTTATGACAATTACTTGATGGAAGTAATTGCCTTGAGGTTTTCTATAAACATAGCAGATTTGGTCCCTGCTGATACACAATCACATTCTTAGAAAGAAAAGTCCCATCAATTAAAGAATATAAAGGTGGAATTAGGAGATGATCGGACATGGAAAATTCAGGTCAATCAAGTGAGTTTTTAGTTAAACACAATAACACATACACAAACGAACACAAGATATTGTATTCATATGAAATAGATTTCCAAAGTTTACTCGACTTAAGAAATTCTAATATTTGGTATCAGAACTAGGTTTCTATTTTCATATGAATTTGTGTTATAATACATAACCAGTAATATTCAATTGAAATTCGCATATAATTTTTTAGTGAATCACAATTTTAATGTTCATATATTTATTAGTGTGTGTATGCATATATATATATAAATATTTTATCATAGCCAATTTTACATATAATTTCTTTATTATATGCCCGCCAAAGTTGGCTATAAAAACATGAGATTCTTAAAAATATGTAAATGATATCAATAACAATGAATATTATTTATGAGATTTCATTTACTATATGCTACCAAAGTAGTTTTAGTATACAAGAAAGTTCATATTTATTTATATATTCACTTTGCAATTAGAAAACTTAAAATCAAATTGATATTTATTTCCAAAGAAATATATGTCAAGCATTTCGTTCTCTGGTTGTATACATACAGACAAATATATGCGTTTAAAAAAATACATTAGAGATCAGTACATCATAAAGGTGTCAGAATCTTAAAGTGTGATTGGGTTTTTTTTATTTGTATATTTTCAGTATGAATGGACACTTAAGTCATAAAATTTCATTCTTTTGGGACTTGGAATATTATGTTATTAAGATTAATTAGAATATTTTACTTCATATGCACCCTTACAATTTCCTATGAGCATTAATAAAATTGAACTGCTGAATGGCTCAAACTTTAAGAAATAGAAGGCTGACATTGAACTCAATTTGGGGATACTGGATTATAACCATGTGCTAAAGGAGGATCCGCTTGATGAACTCACACCAAATTCAATCAAGGAGATCAAAGAGAAACATGACAGATGGTTCAAACATAATAAGATGGCTATAATCATGATCAAGAAAAGCATGACTGAAAATGTGAGAGGCAACATTCCACACTCAGAGTTAGCCAAAGAGTATTTTAACTATATTGTTGAAAAATTTAAGATCTTGGATAAAGCTGAAACCAACAACCTAATGAAATCACTAATGAGTTTGGAGTACAAGGGAATAGGCAGTGTTAAAAGAATTTATTATGAAAGGTTCTGATATTACATCAAAGCTGAGGGGACTAAACATGTCAGTGGAAGATTCATTCTTGATCTACATGTTGTTGAACAACAAACTGCCTGAGGAGTATGACAATCTGAGATCTCTTTACAAGACTTAGAAAGAGCAATGGAGTGTGAATGAATTAATCTCGTTGTGTGTTGAAGTTGAAGATAAAATCAAGAAGAAAAGAAAGGAGATATCTGTGAATCTAGTTTCCAAGAATAAAAGGAAGAATTTGCATAAAGGTAGCACTTCAAAGCTTGTTTATAAGACTGATAACAACCAAAATAAGTCTGCTAAACCTATGAAGTGTTTCTTTTGCAAGAAACAATGAGATTTTAAGATAGATTTTGAGGGTTTCAAGGCTTGGTTAACTAAGAAAGGTACATTTTTAAAACCAATTTTTAATTTCAAACCAAATTCTTTTAAACGTGACAGTTCATGGTGGTTTGACACTGGCTCACCTATTCATTTGTCAACTCATTATAGGCATTATCAAGAATAACAATCCCAAGCAAAAATGAGATAAGGGTGTGTACTGGAAATGGTCAGAAGGTTGCTGTGATAGCTGTAAGAAATGTCAAACTTAAGTTTAGAAATAAATTTGTATTAGTATTAAATAATGTCTACTATATTCCTAGTATTAGTAAAAATTTGATTTTTGGATCACAATATGTAGCAAATGATGGTTTTTCATTTTCAAGTAATAATAAAGTTGTGTTATTTTATTATTTATCAAAGTATTTTAGAAAAGCAAAAATCATTGATGGTTATTGGTTGGTTGATTGTGATGGTGTTGTTTCTGGTTCAAATAAAAACAAAGAAGTTTTGGTACTAAGTAGAAACCCTTCTTTAAAAAAAAGTCTAACCATGATATTTCATATTTCCTTTGGCATAAAAGATTATACCATATTTCCAAAGAAAGTCTTAAGATTTTGGTTAAACAAGAAATTTTACCACCTTTAGACTTTGATGATTTTACAACCTGTATTGATCGTTTAAAAGGCAAAATGACTAGTTCTAAAAATTTTGGTTCAAAAAGAAGTGAAAATATACTAGAAATAATACATAGTGATGTGTGTGGCCCTTTTTCAATCAACTCTATTTGTGGTAATTGTTACTTTATCACTTTATATATGATTTTTCATGATATTGTTTTGTCTATTTTATTTCTGAAAAATCACAAGCCTTGGATACTTTCAAAATCTTTAAAACTGAGGTTAAGAGACAAATGGGAAAACTTATTAAAGTTGTTAGATCTGATCGAGGAGGTGACTATTTTGGAAAATATTTAGAAAAATGACAACACAAAGGTCCATTTGCATTATACTTACAAGAATATGGAATTGTAGCCCAATATATAACTCCATACACTCCTCAGCATAATGGAGTTTTAGAATGGAGGAATAAAACCTTGATTAACTTGGTTAGAAGTATGATTTTAAGATCTGGACTACCAAAATTTTTGTGGGGAAAAGCATTGAAGACTGCCAATTACATATACAATAGAACTCCAAGCAAATCAGTTTCAAAGACTCATTTTGAGTTATGGTGTGGTTACAATCCTACATTAGATCATTTTCATGTATGGGGATGCAAAGCAGAAGCAAGAGTGCACAATGTTGAAGATGGGAAACTTGATTCTCAAAAAGTGAGTTGTTATTTTATTGGCTATCCTAAAAGGTCAAAGGGTTACAAATTTTACTGTTTAGGAAGAGGAACTAGAATTTTTGAAATCCATAGAGCTACGTTTTATGATGAATCATTAGATTAATAAGGTCTTAATGATGTTAGAGATATGGTTTCCGCAAATAACAATTTTGTGGAATGGTTTATATATCCCAATTCCCGTAAGGAAATTAGTAATGATGTTGTAGATAATGAAATGGCTGCTACTTTGGAAGTATTTCTAGCACTAAATGTTTAAGAAATTCAAAGAGATCAGAATGATAAGAATGTTACTAAAAATTTAGTAGTAGAATCTGGAAATGCAAAAGATAATGTAGTTGTTGATGAACATGTTGTTCAAGAACCAGTTATGTTAAGAAGATCAGGAAGAGAAAGAAGGTCAGCAATCTCAGATGATTATCAAGTATATCAGATTGATCCACACCTTGATCAGGATGCAGATAATGGTCTTGTTATAGTTAAGCAAGCAATAGAGTATGTTAACAATGAAAAATGGAAGCAACCAATGGAGGAAGAATTATAAAGCATGTCAAAGAATGGTGTTTGGACACTTGAATTTAAAAATGAAACATGCAAGCCCATAAGGTGTAAATGGGTTTTTAAAACCAATAGAGATGCAGCCGGTAATATTCAAAGGTATAAGGCAAGATTGGTTGCCAAAGGGTACAATCAGAGGGAAGGAATTGACTATAATGAAACCTTTTCGCCGGTCTCTACAAAAGATTTATTTAAAGTGATTATGGCATTAGTTGAACATTTTGATTTAGAATTGCACTAGATGGATGTTAAAATGGCTTTTTTGAATGGGGATTTAAGTGAAGAAATATATATGATGCAGCCAGAATGTTTTATGCAAGATGAAAACAGAGTTTGCAGACTTAGAAAGTCCTTCTATGGACTTAAACAAGCTTGCAGACAATGGTATCTCAAATTTGATAAAGTGATCACTGGTTTTGGTTTTTTTAGAATAAATTGGATGAATGCATATATCTGAAGATCAATGGGAGCGTTTTTGTTCTAATGATTTTGTATGTTGATGATATCCTATTAGCTAACAGTGACATATCTTTGTTGAGGGAAATAAAATCATTTCCTTCAAGACAGTTTAACATAAAAGACATGGGAGAAGCTCACTATGTGCTTGAGATTGAAATTATAAGAGACATGAAGAAGTGTGTTGGGGCTGTCAATATATAGATAAAATACTTCAATGATTTAGTATGTAGAATTGCATAAGATGGGAATCTCCTATGTCCAAAGGGGATAGACTGCATAAAGGGCAGTGTCCAAGAAATTTGTTGGAGAAGAAGAGTATGTAGAATATTCCGTATGCAAGATTGGTCGTGAGCCTCATGTACGCACAAGTATGTACTCGGCCTGATATAGCATTTGCAGTTAATATGCTATCAAGATATCAATCAAATGCTGGACATGAGCATTAGGTGGTTGAAAAGAAAGTGTTAAGGTATTTAAAAAGGACAAGAGATCATATGCTTATGTATAAAAGATTAGGGGATAGAGAACAAAGAATTGAAGGCTATGTGGATGCATCTTACAAGCAGGGTTTAGATGATTTGAAGTCTTGTTTAGGGTATATTTTTATGCTTGTCGGGGGAGAAATTTCATGGAAGACAACAAAGCAAACTTTGATAGTAACATCGACTTTTTAGGCAGAATATATTGCAGATTTTAAAGCAACCGGGCATGCATTATGGTTGAAAATTTTTGTGTCGTCGAAGTTGTAATTGATAAAATCAATTGAAATGCCTATGATTATTTACTGTGACAATGCATCAGCAATATTCTTTTCAAAGAACAATAGGACATCATCACATTCTAAGAATATCGATGTCAAGTATTTTTCTGTCAGAGAAAGTGTGGGGGATGAAGAGATTGAAGTAATCAAGATTGGTACATAGGAGCAACTAGCAGATCCATTTACAAAAGCCTTACCAGTATCTAATTTTGTCAAACATGTCAAAGCCATGGGGATTCTAGAAAGTCTAGATGCTGAAGTGAACTAACAACATTTTTATTATAAACTTTTATTTTGATTATTCCTTGAGAATGAATAAAGCATAGTAGTTTATCCATAAACATATGTTTCATAAATTATTTACTACAGAAAATAATTATCGACTATGAAATATTTTTAGTCTTCAATTTATATTGAAATTTTGTTAGGACTGTGATATGTTTATGCATGCAATGGATAATTGATTAAGTTTAAACATATATTGGTACTACATTTGGGGCGATTCATGTAGTTATAGTTGTTGCATTGTGATTATAGAATGTTGGTGATTTATTAATTCATTCTATCATTCTTTAATTCATTGTGGTAGATTATAATTGACAAAATCTAGACATAGACTGTATATATATCATTTGAGCTCATGGTGCACACTTAAGAATATGGTGTTATACATGTATTTAAATTCTAAACGAATGTCAAGTTCAGTAGGAGATTGTTAGAAACTTTTAAGAACATGACATTGTGTAAAGCTGAGTTTATATAATATGTGTATAATCAATATTAGAATTCAAATAAGTAAAATCAGTTTTTTGGTTTTAATTTGATGTTTGTTATTAGTTAACAATAATAATGCAGTTATTAAGATAAAATCTAATTTGAATTCAAATTATAAAAGTTATTTATGACAGTTACTTGATGGAAGTAACTACCTTGAGGTTTTTTTATAAATGTAGCATATTTGGTCCTTGCTAATACACAATCACATTCTCAGAAAGAGAAGTCCCATCAATTAGAGAATATAAAGGTGGAAGCAGGAGATGATCGGACATGGAAAATTCAAGTCAATCAAATAAGTTTTTATCTAAACACAATAACACATACACAAACGGACACAAGATATTGTATTCATATGAAATAGATTTTCAAAGTTTACTCGACTTAAGAAATTTTAACACCCCTGTCACCTCTCTTCTTTGTTTGAGGGCTGCACTTTTTCCCAGTAGTCGGATTATTTTCACCAGTTGGGTACACTTTAAATTTGAAAAATGAGACAAGAAATTAAAGACAAAATTATCACTTCATATACAATAAAAAGGTGGATCCAATAATTTAGTGCTAATATTTTTTTTTCTAAAATTAACCAATTCATTATTATAGAAAATGTCCATATTTATGCATTTATAAATTAAACAAACAGAAAAAAATATTGTGTGCAAGTGATCAAGAGAAAAACCTGAGAGGGGTTGGATCTCTTGTTTCTTTGGCTCTGTCATCTTGATGAAAGAGATAAAACACAAGATATGAAATTTATGGTTTTTAGGTATCAAAAACTCTCTAAATATACATACACACAATGCACTCACTGACTCACACACTTCTCTCTCTCTATATATATATACATTTTACTTGCATGGAAAAAGATTAAAAATATGGAATTGCTAAGGGAGCTTCGAGTACTCTCGATTCGTTCAAACACTAATTCCAAAGATTCTGTGTTCAGCAAAAATATAAAGAAAAAAAAATATTCGTTCAACCACTGCCTTTTTTTTCTCTTTCTACTACAATTTTATTAATAAAATAATTTCAACAAGACATATATATTGTGCTAATTCATTGGGCTTGAAGAATGGCCAAACGAGGATTAGGACCAACTTTTTGGTGGGCAGGGTTGGTCCAAATCAGTCCAAGATGTATAACTTTAACATAGGATTAATAAGTTAGATAAATCCATTAAATGATATCTTTTAAAAGAAAAATCCGTGCTTAAAATCCATATAGGTAGTTAAGTGGGGATATTATTAATACAACTGGATTTATGATCCCAACAAATGATATATATCAGAGTAAGGTCCGATCTCCGAGCGAGAAAAAATCCATAGCTTGGAGACGTGCCCCTTCAGCAAGTTATGGCCCTGCTCTTAGAGGAGCATCAAAAGAAAAACCATCAGGAAAGTATAGGGGTGGAGGCACACAAGGGCCCGCCCCACCTGGATTTTTGGAAAATTTTTAGAGAGTATGGGGGGTTTTGTGCGAGAAAGAAAAGATAAGGGGCCGATGTGTAATTACGGGCGAGTGTGCTTTGTGGAATTAAGCTTATAAGATGAAGGGCCAGTGTTTTTATTAATATTGGGTGAGCTGGTGAAGTCTGGGCAAAGTTTTATGAGGGGGTTTTTTTTGTGAGGTTGCAAAGTTTTGGGCAGGGCCACGTGTAATAAGTATTATAAGTTGGAGGTTTAAGTTTGTAATATATATTAGGTTAGGTTATAAGACTAAAAACAGCTAAGAGCTAGCAGCCAGCAGCAGTAGCTCTTCTCTTTGTCTTTATTTTTCATTTATTCTGGTATTTTAGGTTAGATTTTTTTTTTAATCTTATACATTTTTTTTAAATTTTGAATATTAAGGATTAAGTGTTTTAATGTTGATTTGCTTCGTAAATTGTTAATATATTTGTTTGTTGGTTATTATTTATTAATATTGATTTGCTTCTTAGATTGTTAAATATTGATATTAAAATTGATTATTGATGTTGATTTGCTTATTTGCATTGTTAAATATTGATATTAAATTTGATTATTGAGGTTAATTTGCTTATTAGATTGTTATTTAATAAATTAATATTTAGATTAATATTTAGTTGCACGTGATAGAGATAACATTACAGTATTAGCGGGATCATTAAATAAATTATTGTACATTGGTGTTTATTAAGCGCCCCTAGTTTGATTTGGAATTGTTAGCTTGCATTTCCATTACGATTTCTTAATAAAATATGATTTCTTAGTAAAAAATTTACTCTAATCAAATACTTGACTATAATTTAAAACAAAAATGTATTAAATTGATAAACAGATAATATATATCTTATAAATTTAAATTGATTGTGGTATACGGACCGTGTACCTCACCACTTGAGTTAGACTTGTGAGTAATATATAAGCATTAAATGACTTGAGCAACTTATTCATTATCCCATCCTTACAAATCATATTTTTGAAGAAAAATGTTAACATGTGTCTCAGGGACATATGTTAATATTATTGTGAGTAGAAACAATACAATCACATATATAAATATGTGCTTAATTTAATAAATATTATAATTTTTTATTTTTTTAATATATAAATGTTTAAGTCGAGCTCTTTTAGTAAAAAAAATAAAAAAAAAAAAAAAAAAAAAACAAACAAACAAAATATATGGCGTTATAGGGATGGTCACCCCATTTTGTCAACATATAAGTGGGTCCACGATTTTGGTCAATTTTGGACATGCCCAACTGCCAAAAAAATAATTGCGCGCCGAAAGAAAAATAAGTTGATAAATACAATACTAGTAGAAACCCAATCAGTATTCATTAACCTCTCTTTTTGACAAAACACAGAGAATAGAGAAAGAAAGAAAGATGGATTCAGTGACTCAAAAGCCTCACGCAATATGCATACCATACCCAGCCCAAAGCCACATAAAGGCTATGCTCAAACAAGCAAAGCTCCTCCACAGCCAAGGCATCCAAATAACATTTGTCAACACTGAATATAACCACAACCGCATCCAAATAACATTTGTTAAATATTGATATTAAAATTGATTATTGATGTTGATTTGCTTATTTGCATTGTTAAATATTGATATTAAATTTGATTATTGAGGTTAATTTGCTTATTAGATTGTTATTTAATAAATTAATATTTAGATTAATATTTAGTTGCACGTGATAGAGATAACATTACAGTATTAGCGGGATCATTAAATAAATTATTGTACATTGGTGTTTATTAAGCGCCCCTAGTTTGATTTGGAATTGTTAGCTTGCATTTCCATTACGATTTCTTAATAAAATATGATTTCTTAGTAAAAAAATTACTCTAATCATATCCTTCACTATAATTTAAAACAAAAATGTATTAAATTGATAAATAGATAATATATATCTTATAAATTTAAATTGATTATGGTATATGGACCGTGTACCTCATCACTTGAGTTAGACTTGTGAGTAATATATAAGCATTAAACGACTTAAGCAACTTATTCATTATTCCATCCTTACAAATCATATTTTTGAAGAAAAATGTTAACATATGTCTCAAGGGCATATGTTAATATTATTGTGAGTAGAAACAATACAATCATATATATAAATACGTGCTTAATTTAATAAATATTATAATTTTTTATTTTTTTTTAATATATAAATGTTTAACTCGAGCTCTTTTAGTAAAAAAAATAAAAACTAAAAATAAAAAAAACAAACAAACAAAATATATGGCGTTATAGGGATGGTCACCCCATTTTGTCAACATATAAGTGGGTCCACGATTCTGGTCAATTTTGGACATGCCCAACTGCCAAAAAAATAATTGCGCGCCGAAAGAAAAATAAGTTGATAAATACAATACTAGTAGAAACCCAATCAGTATTCATTAACCTCTCTTTTTGACAAAACACAGAGAATAGAGAAAGAAAGAAAGATGGATTCAGTGACTCAAAAGCCTCACGCAATATGCATACCATACCCAGCCCAAAGCCACATAAAGGCTATGCTCAAACAAGCAAAGCTCCTCCACAGCCAAGGCATCCAAATAACATTTGTCAACACTGAATATAACCACAACCGCTTCTTAAAATCCAGTGGGCCGGACTCTCTTGCCGGCTTGCCGGATTTTCGGTTTGAGACTATCCCCGATGGTCTCCCTCCGTCGGATTCCGACTCCACCCAAAACCTCCCTGATCTTTGCAAGTCGATCCAAATTAATTGTTTGGGTTCGTTTTTAAGCCTATTGGAAAAGGTACCTCCGGCGACATGTATTGTCTCTGACGGGTTCATGACATTCACTATTGATGCCGGTGAAAAACTTGGGATCCCTGTGGTACTAGTTTGGACAATTGCTGCTTGTGCTTTCATGGGATTTTTTCACTGTCATGATCTAATGGAGAAGGGTTTTACACCACTAAAAGGTATAAATATATACCTAGGTTTTAAATTTGTTTTATAATAACGACGGATGTAGAAAGAATAATAAAAGAGAAAGTTATGCACAATAATTTGTTTGTTACTGAATTTCAACAGATAAATTATTTAAATTTGTTAGCAGGTCGCAACCTCTTGCTTAATCAGTTTGTACATTATATTTTCATTTGCATGGCACTGATCTTTTCTTTAAAGCAATTTATGAATTTCTTTTTAGAAGGTTTAAGTGACTAAAATTAATGATGAAATTTGGTCCAAATGATATCCTTAAGGTGAAGATGATTTCTACTAAATATATTCAGTGATTCAACTTGGAGGTGTAATGTGAAATATATAGATATGTGTGTGTATACGTGTATATATATATGTGTGTGTATTCAGGCTTTCGAAACTTTTGATGATTATCTCACTTGCTGAATGGTATAATGTTTTGAAATACAGATGCGAGCTACCTCACAAATGGGTACTTGGATACATTAATAGATTGGATACCTGGCATGAAAGGTATTCGTTTAAAGGATATCCCAAGCGTAATTAGAACCACAGATCCGAACGATATCCTCTTTAATTATACCATGGAATCTACTATGAGGTCTAGTAAAGCTTCCGCGAATGTTATTCACACATTTAAAGAGTTAGAGGCTGATATTGTGAGTTCTCTCTCCACCATGATTCCCCAAGTTTACACTATTGGCCCACTACAACTTCTTTTAAATCAGGTACTAAAAGAAGAGCATCGAAATCTAACTTCCATTGGTTATAGTTTATGGAAAGAAGAGCCTCTGTGCTTCAAATGGCTAGACACCAGAGAACCAAGCTCAGTTCTTTACGTGAACTTTGGCAGTATAGCAGTCATGTCGTCAGAGAAACTTGTGGAGTTTGCCTTAGGACTTGCTAATAGTGGGCAAGACTTTTTGTGGATAATTAGGCCTGATTTAGTCATGGGTGAGTCTGCAATTTTACCAATAGAATTCCAGGAAGTGACTAAAGAAAGAGGATTTATAGCCGGCTGGTGCCCACAAGAACAAGTGCTTAGCCATCAGTCTGTTGGAGGATTCTTGACGCATTGTGGATGGAACTCGACTATTGAGAGTTTGTCTGCTGGGGTGCCCATGATTTGCTTGCCGTTTATGGGAGATCAACCAACGAATTGTAGGTACACGTGTACCGAGTGGGAGGTTGGATTGGAGATTGATGGTGATTTTAAGAAGGATGATGTGGAGAAGGTTGCAAGAGAGTTGATGGAAGGCGAAAAAGGTAAGAGACTGAAGAATAAAGCCATGGAGTGGAAGAAAGAGGCTGAGAAGGCCACAGGGGCGCATGGGTCATCTTTTCTAAATTTGGACATGTTAGTAAAGAAATTCTTCCGCTAATAGAAGAGCGGAATTTTGTTTTGAGTTGGGGCAAAGATTCCACATGTAACAATAATTGGTTAGTTCATTAAAATAATGGTCTATTCATGCCACAATTAATTATTATTATTATTTAATGAAAAAAAGATTTAATATACCCCCGCAATTATAGTAGAGGGGGGAAGGAGGGTAAATCTGGAATTCATTCCGAACAAGTGAGAAAGCGAATCCATGCATCCGCTTTAAGGCCTCGTTTGATTCGGGTATTAAAAAGTGAGATGGGATTGTTAATACCACTTTTTTTATAATACCTTGTTTGATTCGCACAAATGTACTGGGATTACTAATACCGGTATTAACTTAATACCACACTTTGTGGTATAATTTAATACCGGGGGGGAGGTGGTATTGTTTATCCAGGATTAAGAAAAATGAACAATATATTTTCAAAAATGCCATTACTACTAAATATTTTCAAAAATGCCACTACTACTACTATATTATTATTATTTTGATTTTTTTTAAGATTTCTTTTTAAATGTTGATAATTTTTTTTTTGTTAGTCCAAAATATAATCCCGTATACGAGTTACAGAATCAAACATGGTATTAACATCAGCATGAGATATCCCAGTATTGATACTACACGAATCAAACAAGGTATTGGTATTAAATTAATACCAGGATTAATAGTCCAGTATTATTAATACTGGTATTATTAATTCCACTGACTTTAATACCTGAATCAAACAAGGCCTAAGTGAATTATGGCAACACGAAAATGATTGAATTGGTATTATTAAGTTGTTTTCAATTTATATTATTCTTCTAATTTTGATAGACCACATTTTGAAACTTTATGTATTTATCAATTTTGTTTGAATAAAATTTAGTAGAATACAATCACAAATAATACTCCTAATTATTGGGAAATTATATTATACACAAGTCTTTAATAGACCCTCTTCTCGCATTAAAATTCTCATATTTTCTTTAATTAGTAGCTTAAGAATAGAATTGAAGTATGTTTTTTTTTTCTTTTTTTCTTTTTACCGCTACTTGATAAAATATGGAGGGAATTAGTGGGGTAAATGGCCAATACTACCGGAAGGATTCCTTTTCTTTGGATAATAGGTACTATAGCTGGGATTCATGTGATCGTTTTTATAGACATTTTCTTTTATGGTTCATATTTTGAATTGGGTTTCATTGCTACAGTAATCGTTTGAAAGAAGAACATATTAATATTTAATAAGAATAAACAATATTATTGAAACGAATTAACTAGCTTCATAAAATTTATGGAGGTCATAAAAATATAAGTAAGTAAGTTACAACAAAAGATAAAACTTAGAAGTGTGGGATGACACCAAAGATAAACCTAAGGTATATCCCGGAAGTGCGAGAATATCAGGTTATAATACACAGAAACTATATCATGAGATATACAACAATGACATAAAAACAATGCCATTCCAAATGGAGTTTTTATCAAACTAGAATATAAAAAGAAAATATAAAATAAAAATACAAAAGCAATATAACACACTAATGAGTACAAATTTTCATAGCATTGATTGAGATCTCCCAAAAAAAAAAAAATATCCGCTTGCCTACTCTAATTGAGGAATGGTGGTGATATTTTCACCCCACAACACACTTACTTTCACTCCCACTTTTCATTCGATCCTCGAGAATTGATAAAGGTGCTTGTTATTGATTCTTGATGATCGAGTATAAGTTTGACAATAGATACCATACTCGACTCTTAAGCACCGGTATATAGGCTTATGCTTGGTCCTTAAGAACCGAATAACATAAATCTTACTCAGTACGTACAAACCGAATAAAAAGTAAGAGTAAAACCAAGTATTTTGTATGGTAAAAATACCACACCCCATTAAAAAATACCTCTATGTATCAAAAGATGGAAAATAAAATCTATGTTTTTATCTGTGGAAAGATAGGTCATTTAATTATATTTTAAATAAAATATTTATATAAAACTTTTAACTTAAAACCTAAGCAAAGAGAAAGTGAAATTGGATTCTTTAATTTGGTTTTCTAGCCGGCAGACATTGACGGAATGACGTATATAATTTTCCCACTAGGCCACTACATATCATCTCTCTTGTCTGCATGTAATTTTTTTTTTTAATACAAATAAAAGCCATAGGTAAATTTAGCTGATTTTTTTGGAGAAAGGAGAAAAAAAAATTGAAATTTTAGTTGCCGTGATGAATAATTATACTTTTACCACTCAAACTAAATTTTTTTTTTTTTATAAGAAACGAACTTATATTGATAGAGAAATCAAATACAAGCAAAGGAGAACTGGACTCAAACTAAAATCAAACCTCTCTCTTATCTGATTTAGAAACCAAATCCCACTCAAATTCCTTCCTATCTCTTTCACCCTTTGTCTCTCTCTGCATAATGTAGTCCACATTTAGCAAATTGGACCAGAAAGGAATACATCACTAAGTTCGGCCCACATTTACTCCGTTGATTGGCTTAAAGCAAAAAATAACGTTTCTATCAATCCCTTCCTTTTATCTAAACTCCATTGCACTCAACTCGATATAGCCAACTTGTTTAGGGTAAGAGAAGTCAAAAGCCTTTTACCACAAATTTCTTCGCTATATTATCCGAGTAGGATTTTATTAATGGGTGAATTTAATAAAAAATGTATAATTAATTATAATTGTTTTATTATTATTATTTTATTTTATCCATCAATTAAATACAACTCATCATAACTCTCTTTAGAAAATGATCTACAAAGTCTTACTCCGTATATCCTTTCACACCTCTTTTTTCTTGAATACCATGTGACCGGATATATTACAAAATTAATAAACTCAACACGTGTAGAGGACTCACTAGTCACTACGCACGCTCATGTAGATTGAAATTAAGATCTCCGAAGAAAAGGAGGACGTCAAAGTCTAAAAAAAAAAGAAAAAAAAATTGGAACATATTTAATTTGTTATTTATGCTCATGGCAATGTACCTCAAAGTTTAAGTGGCCCAACCTTGTAGGAAAAGATAGCCCAATTTTAGGAGAGATGAAGCCCAATATCTTTTACATGATTGTAAATTGGGATCTAATGGAGTGAGAAGTAGGTGTTTGTAAAATAATAAATATAAATCATACCAGTAAGTTAATCTGTCCATTTAAAAATATGTTAAATTATTAAACTAACCATCGAAGTGGGATAAAAATAATTTAAATATGCTCTAGGCTTTTCCTTCCTCTTGTATGACCCTCCATTCTTATTCGTTTATTACAGTTAAAGTTAATTTTGGGTTCATATTATTAATAATTAAAAAAGAATATCATGATAACCCTTATTTAAAGAGGATCAATAAATTTAAATTCATTAATAAAATAAATATTTTTTTTCTAAACAGAGAGAAAATTTGTCTTGTTGTTATTCATAAAAGAGGGACTAATCGACAAATTAATTACTCAAACTAAATAAGGAATAAGGTTACAAATAAAATCCAAACTTTGTAACCTCTTTATTTGTACAAACACATTTATAAGTTTACAAGATATATACTCTAAACACATGACGCATAAACTGATACGATAAATTCTCAAAATACCACGTAATACAAACTTAAAGTTAAATACTCAAATGTTAATACATATCCGATCGAGATATACGTAAATAATCACAAATTAAATAAATACTAAAAAGCACTTGTTAAACTTTAAGATGTCCTGCTGGAATCCATAGACGACATGTCATCTAGAAGCAAGCTTCACATAGCCAACAGCAACATAGAGCAAAAAGGCTGCACCAAAATTCATATATTTTTAATACAACTTAAAATTTGATAGTATAATAAAGAGAATGGACCTATTATGGCTAATACTTTTAACTTTTGTATATTTTGTTAATGTTTGTTACTGTGTCTTAAATTCAAAATTAATTAGAATTATTTTATGTTTTCGTATTCGTTCTGCATACATGAAAGCTATAAGGATCTATCCGAACTTGTATAATTAGATATAGTTAAATCTAGGGTTAATTGCACTTTACCCACCTGAACTATACACACTATTGCACTGTGCCGTACCAATTATCAATTTTAACAATTTTTATGCTGAACAATGAGATTTGTTGCAATTTACCCTAAATTGGTAACGGGGTTAAAAAATTGACGGAAATAAAGGGCAAAATGGGTAAGTAACATATCCCCTCCAATTGACTACTAGTCAATCACTTTTGTTTTGCCTAAATCCAAAATCTCATCACAAACAAACAGAGACATGAGCAAATAAGATTGAAGTCGCCGGAGCTCTAGTTGTTAAGCCCTTCTCTGACAACGATCGAAAGCCCCCTCCGCCGCATCTCCGATCAACAGAGGAAACAAGGTCATCAAGTCCTGGAGACGGATATTGAGTTCTTCCATGGAAATTCGTCTGAGCAAAGGAACGGAGATGGAGAATAGATGAACTCGTAATCACCACATCGTCTTTCCAACTATCCTTGCGGTTCGACACTTGGACTTACCAAGTACTATAACTTGACAACTTACACTTGGGTTCATAAGCGCGGAAGTGTTTCGGCCACGTCAAGAATGGCGAGCATCATCGATACAATTGGGCGGAGGAGAGAGAATCAGCACACCATTCACTCCACAAGTTCGAAATCTCTCTATCTATTTCTCTGTTTTTTTCTAGATGGAAATGTTTAGAGGAACATAAAGAGCAAATATATTAATTTTGGAGGAAAAGTTTAATGGAAGATGGACCAAAATACCCCTTTAACATAACGTGCTCCGTCCACTTGATTGATGAAAAGTGGAGCGAATGACTAAATTAAAGCATTGTGGAAACATTGGGGTGTGAAAAATCGGAAAATGAATTTTAGGGACGAAAGTGACAACTGGTACAAACTTCAAGGGACTAAAGTGTCGAAAACTCATAAAAAATACTAATTATATTTTTAATATTAATCCCTACAATATAAACAAATTCAAAATACCATAATTCTTTCTTTAAAACTAATGCAAATAAAAATAAGCATCAGATATATCCCCAATTATGATGATCACGTGAGATCCTTCCTTTATTTAATTTTTTTTAAGTACTAGAAAGAAAACACGCATTATAATAATGGTAATTTAAAATTTTATTTTAATTCGGGATGAATAATTTAAAATAATATTAAGAACGTTACATCCATGGCAGTTTCATCCCTCCCCTTTTAGAGAGAATTTAGCCAAACATATTAATTAAATAAGACATGCAAATAAAATAATAATTTATCATTAAAACTAAAATTACACTATTTAAATACAAACTATAGAAAACTAAAAAGCGTCTCTAATTATGATACTCGAACTGGCGTCTACTGCACGGCTTTACGCTGTCCACTCTTCCACCTTCAATACTTTGACCCCACAGCAACAAGTATACGAATGGAAAGAATATATAGGGATTTTTTCTCTCTAAAACTCTCTAATAATATATATATATTCTATTTCTTTTATCTATGATTTAGGTCTAGAGAATGGGTCTATATAAGAATAAAAGATAGAAGTTTAAAAGATTTAAAAAAATAGAATTGGAAAAGAAATGATAAATATGAGTTTAATTAGGATTTTAATTAAGAAAGAGAAAAAATATTTGTGTTTGAATTAAGAAAGAGAATATGGAATTGAAGCCTCTTCCTCTTTCTTTCTTTTTGATATTTAATTGGCTTTTTCTACCTTTTTGAATTTTTCTCACATTTTACTTCTTTCTTACGAAAAACGAAATAAGTATTATTCTCCATATTTTAAGTATTACTTATATACTAACAAAATATGATTTACAGATTTAAAAAAATAAAAGAGAGAGAGAGAGGGGGGAGAGAGAGAGAGAGAGGGGAGGTTACCATTTATAGTTAAGCACACATTGGTACCATATGATCAACAATTAGAAAAAATTTAATGTACCACCAATCTAGAAAAATGTTCTAAATTGCCAAACCATGCGTATAGAATATTTTTACCATATTTAATTACATGTACATTGTCCATGCTTTCACGAGGTATGGAACTTCCACTCAAATTAAAAATATTTCTTTTTTTATATATATACATATGTATAAATTAATAATATATAAATTGCGCATCACCTAACGTAGTTCAAAACTTTCGTTGGAATAAGAAAATTCTGTTTTATGTTGCTTTGTACTATAGGTTTTTTTTTTAAGATGGAAACGTGAGTTATTAGTTAACCTGGTGGAATGTTAAAAACTTGCATGGTGATAAACGCGTAATTTTGTAGTTGCTAACACTCTTTTGATTGTGATTATCACATTTATCTTAACCTAGATTTATTAAATTAACTCACTTTTGTGCACATACTAAAAATATCAAGAATTGCTTTAACATGGCTCAAAGTAGCCTTTTCTAGTGTCTTGATTATGCCCATAGACTTTAGAAACAAGTTGGAAAGCTTTGGGCATTGTTCAAGGAAGATAGAAGCCAAAAGAGAAGAATAAAGTTTCTCGAAACAGCCCTCTGATCAATTAGATGCCACCTTTTAGTGCAAAATCTACTCTCTGGTCAATCAAAGCCAACCCAACAGAGCAAAATCTACCATCTGATCGATCCGAGGAACCTCTGATCGATCAGAGGCCTCCCAGATCACAAAGTACAACCCCCAAAAGCAGCTTTTCTCAGCTTTTGATGCATTGAAACTCACCAAAAATGCTGGACTTTTTATTTCTATATAGGATCAGGTGCTTTCCAATTGGGATCTTTAGAAAAGTGTACTAGAATAGCCACTTTTGGGCATTGCTCTCCCCTTATTTAATTGCTCTTTGTCTCTCATATAAAGGATGTAATTTCTAAATCTAGATTCAAGTAATATAAGTGAATTTTCCTGCAGTTTCTCTTTTTATCACTTGTAAAAAATCTGGTTAAAGAAACTCTTGAGAGAAATGTAAATCACTTTAATGGTTTTTGTTAATATAACTATCATGGAGTAGTTTCATTGCTAAGGCTAAAAGATGAAGTTTGCATTGCATTAATTATGTAAGTTTGATTCTTATTCCATTGTTAATACTGTTAAATACTTGTTGATTCATTCATCTTCTCCATTCAATCAACCATTCATAAGCTAGTAAGATAATTTTCATATGATAATTTGATTTTGTATTCCTTGTATACATAGATCTCAAGCATTAATGAAAAGATGATATAATTATGTATTTCTTATTAGCCTATGTACATTCCTTCTATAAATGAGATACTTTACATTACCAAGCATGTTTAGTCTTTGAAAATTCATAGAAACACCATAAATTTGAGATTCCAATCTTTAAATGCTTTAATGATATGTTGAGTGCTTTCTACACTTTATGTGATTTTGAGACTCACTATTTTCTTAGTTAGAGTGTTGCCAAGGAGGATCTCTTAAGTTTATGCCATAATCAACTCCACTAATCACTTTAAGGATTCAATTTGTATTTATCAAATGTGTCTAAACCGGATGATTTAATCTCCACCTAAACCTCCCAATCTTAGATAAATGAAATATTATGATTTATTGAGCTAAACTTTTGAGTCAGTCAATTTCTTAGGAGAAACTAATAATGAATTATCAATACCTAGTTTAAGTTTATGCCTTTTCTTTTGGTGTATCTTAAGTTTGCATCTTGGTTGGATATTATATGGGAATGGGTTACACTTGCTTTACACCCTTTATTACAAAATAAAAATGAGAGATACATTTGTGCTGAGTTTTACTTACACCCTTTCTTTATATGCAATTTATATGAGAGTGAGTTGTTTTTGTTTCACACCTTTTTACTTAGAAAAGTGTAAGGCACTTGGCACTTAGGAATTGTATTGAGAATTTTGAATGAGATGGGGTTTTATATAACATTGCAAAACAAATAAATTTTATAATGCCTTAGTCATTTCTTATCAATTGATACATCACTTTATTTTTTATTACAAGACTTTAAAATCAACCAATTAAATCCTCTTAACATAGCCATGGACCCGTAATCACCACATCATTTTTTTGACTATCTTTGTGGTTCGACACTTGGACTTACCAAATATTATAACTTGACGACCTACACTTAAGTTCCTAACCACAAAAATATTTTCAGCGCGTCAAGTTTTTGACACCGTTGCCGGGGATACGGCGAAAGACGGATTATGGGTTTTGTACAAAAATTCGCTTTGTAAGTATCTCTTCTTCCTTGTGAATAAGTTTTTATTGCTTATTATTTTCTTCTTTTATAAGTGGCAATTTTCGTTAAGATCGCCCTTCCGGGCTTATGCTCAGAAATTTGTACATTGATATTCGCATAAATTCACCAAAAAGCCAACAACCACTAAGGCATCCTTCTCCTTCACCCCTTCCATCCAAAATGAATAAGGAAGATAATGAATCAAATGCCGGAAAGAACAATGATCATCATTATCAAGTCCGCACCATGCAAGATTACCTTTAACCTCCTAGAAACACTTCAAATTCTTGCATTGTCATTCCCGCGGGTCAAGCCGGAAGATTCACTCTCAAACCGGGCATGTTGAAAGATATACCATCATTTCATGATATGGACTCCAAAAACCCTTACTTGCATTTAAAAGATTTTGAGGAAGTTTGCTCTACTTTTAGAGAAGCTAACATAAATGAGGAAGTAATGAGGTTGAAACTTTTTTTATTCTCTTTAAAAGATAAAGAAAAAATATGGCTAAACTCTCTGCGTCCCAATTCCATTCGAACATGGCAAGAATTGCAAACCGAATTTTTAAAGAAATTATTTCCCATTCATTGAACCAATGCTTTGAGAAGGCAAATTTCAATTTTTTCTCCCAAAAAAATAAATTTTTTTACAAATGTTGGGAAAGATACAAAGAGATTTTGAATTCTTGCCCTCATTATGGACAAGAGACATGGAGTATTGTTAGCTATTTTTACGAATCACTCACTCCCGCTATGCGCATGTTTGTAGAAACGATTTGCAATGGAAATATTTTGAGCAAAAGTCCGAAGTAAGCTTTATTGTACTTTGATGAAATAGCCAAAGGTGTCCAAAATTGGAACATCTACACGGACAAGGTTAAGGGTAAAGTTTTCGAGAGAGGGGGTTTGAACCAATTGTCCAAAGGTGATGACATTGAGTTTAAATTTATTCAATTGTTAAAGAAAGTCGAAGCCGTGGAGTCTAGTAAAATGAGGGAATGTAGTGTAGGTACTAGCACCATTTGTGTCATTTGTGAGAAGATGGGGGCATTCTACGGAGGAGTGTCACACAATTTCGGCCTTCAAAGAGGTCCTTCAAAGTCCCTCACAAGTCAATGCTATGAACTCATACTCTAGGCCACACAAGGACCCATTTTCTTAAAGGTACAATGAAGGGTAGGGGAATCATCCTAACTTTAGTTTGGGGGGGGGGGGGGGGGGAATCAAAATGCTCATCAAAATTCAAATGTAAATTCAAACTCCTACCTACAAAGACCAAGACCACCTCCACCCCAAAATAACTCTTTTAGCCAAACTAACCCAAACCCAAATTTAAATTTGGAGTCTCTTTTGCGGTAATTTATAGATAAGACCAATAGAGAGGTTAGTGATTTGAAAACTCAAATATCCAAACTCACAATCGCGTTGTCCACCCAAGAAAAAGAAAAAGAAAAATTTTCATCCCAACCCTTAACTAATCCCCGAGGCCAAGCTTTAGTGATCAATGAGGGTGAATCGTGTAGAAACGTTGAGGAGTTAAAATCCATCACCATATTTAAGAGTGGGAAAGAGATTGACAAAACTATAGTTTCTAAGGCCAAAAATCCGGTGGACATAGTCGAGTTAAGTTAAGTTGAGGAGATCACTCTAAAAGATGGAATGAGGGAAGAAGAGATAGTTAGAAAAGAGGATTTGGAGAAAATCAAGAATAATGTCAAAAGCCTTTTTCCCGAAAGGTTATCTTAACCTTTCAATGAAACCCAAAATGCCAAAGTTTTTGATATGTTCAAACAAGTGAAAAATAATATTCCATTAATTGATGCGGTAACATAAATTTCTTCTTATGCAAAGTTTTTAAAAGATTTGTACACCACAAAGCGGCAATTAAATGTTAAAAAGAAGGCATTTATGACGGAACAAATGAGTTCAATAATGCAAGGCACTCGAATTTCAAAATTTAAAGATCCCGGTTGCCCCACCATTTATTATTTGATTGGCAACTTTAGAATAAAAAATGATTTTGCTTGATTTGGGTGCAAGTGTTAATGTTTTGCCATTTTTGGTATACCAACAATTGGTTTTAGTAGAGTTAAAACCCACAAAAGTCACATCTAATTTGCGGTTCGATCGGTCAAGATTCCAAGGGGAATTGTAGAGGATGTACTAGTTCAAATTGATTAATTCTATTTTCCCGTATATTTCATAGTTCTTGACATGTAACTAGTATCTAATCCCGAAAATAAGATTTCCGTAATTTTAGGAAGACCCTTTCTTGCAACATCAAATACTATCATTAATTGCAAGAATAAGATTGTGAAATTGGCCTTCAAAAATATGACTCTTGAGCTCAACGTGTTTTCAATAAGTAACAAACAAGATGATTTTGATGATGAAATTGAATATATAAACATGATATAGTCACTAGTACAATACCATTTTTCTTTCACTTATAAATAAGAATCATTGAAAGATTTCCTAACCACTCCCAATGATCCCGAGGAATGTATGCATATGTTTTCTTTGGATGATAGGAACAAGGAAGAACTCTTAAAAAATGAAGAAATGCACAAGTGGAACCACCAAAGCTTCAAGGAAAGATGGAGCTCAATTCTCTTTCTAGCAATTTAAAGTACGCTTTCTTAGGTACTTTCAAAACTAACCCCGTGGTAATTTCCTCCGAACTCTTAAATGATCAATAAGAACAGTTGGTAAATATACTAAGTAAGTATCGAAATGCTTTTGGGTGGAAGTTAACCGACCTCCAAGAAATTAGTCTATTGATTTTTACTCAAAAAATTCACTTGGAGGAAGGTGCAAAGCCATCAAGACAATTTTAACGCCGGTTAAATCCTCAATTGCAAGAAGTAGTAAGAACCGATGTGTTGAAATTGTTTGATGCCAAGATGATCTATCCAATTTCGAATAGTAAATGGGTGAGTCCGACCTAAGTTGTACCTAAAAAATTTGGGCTTACGGTAATTAAAAATAAAAATGATGAGTTGATACTCCAAAGAATCACCACCGGGTGGTGAATGTGTGTAGACTACCGTAAGTTAAATGAAATCACTAGAAAAGACCATTTTCCTCTCCCATTTTTAGATCAAATACTTGAAAGAGTAGTGGGTCATGAGTTTTATTTTTCTTAGACGGATTTTTCGGGTACAACCAAATTGAAATTGATCTTGAAGACCAATAGAAAACAACCTTCACATGTCCATTTAATATTTTTGCTTATCGAAAAATGCCTTTTGGTTTATGCAATGCACCGGCCACTTTTCAAAGATGTATGTTGAGCATTTTTGGCGATATGGTAGAGAAAACTCTAGAGGTTTTTATGGATGATTTTACCGTTTACGGTAAGTCGTTCGATAATTGTTTACTCAATGTTAAACATGTTTTAGTAAGATGCATCAAGAAGTAACTTGTCCTCAATTGGGAGAAATGCTACTACATGGTGACGAAGGGCATTGTATTGGGCCATGTTGTATCGGGGAAAAGCATTGAACTAGACAAAGCAAAAATCGAGCTTATCTCAAAGCTCCCCCCAAGTCGATCAAGGATGTTCGCTCATTCTTGGGGCATGCCGGATTTTACTGAAGGTTCATTCAAAACTTTAGCGCCATTGCTAAACTCATATGCAAGTTGCTCTTGAAAGACGCCCCGTTTAAATGGACCAAAGAATGTGATGAAGCATTTGTCAAACTCAAGCACATGCTCACTACCGCACCCATCATGCAAACTCTCGATTAGAGTTTGCCATTTGAACTTATGTGCGATGCAAGCAATTACGCTGTGGGAGCGATCCTCGATCAAAAAAAATATAAGAAGCCCAAAGTTATTTACTATGCAAGCCGAACTCTTAACGATGCCCAAATGAACTACACAACAACAGTGAAAGAGATCTTGGCCATAGTATTTGCCCTTGACAAGTTCTGGTCCTATCTCATTGGATCTCTTATTGTCATTTTCACCGATCATGGGACTCTCAAGTACCTTTTCATGAAGAAATATGCAAAGCTGAGGCTTCTAAGATGCCTTCTTCTCTTACAAGAATTCAATCTTTTCATAAAGAACAAGAAGGGTGTTAAAAATGTGGTGGCGGATCATCTATCTCGCCTCTCATTGACCGATCACATTAAGCAAAGTACAATCAAAGATTTGTTTTCGGATGAGAAATTATTTTTGGTAACTTCATTGATGTGGTATGCCGACATTGTTAATTATCTTGTCACCGACAAGATGCCAACATATTAGAATGCTCAAGATTGGCGAAAATTCATATCTGAAGTATACCAGTTCTATTGGGAAGAACCATACTTGTTCAAGTATGGTGCAGATCAAATTATTTGGCGTTGTGTACCGAATGAAGAATTCAAAAAAGTCCTTACTCTGTGCCACAATGAAGCTTGCGGAGAGCACTTATCGGCTAAGAAGAATGCGACCAAGATCTTGCAAAGTGGCATTTATTAGCCAACATTGTTCAAAAACGTCTACCAACATTGCAAAGCTTGCCCGAGATTCCAAATGCTATGAGAAATTATAAGAAAAAGCATAATGCCGCTCAACCCGATCTTGGTGGTTGAAGTGTTCGATTGATGGAGAATTGATTTCAACGGACCATTCACATCCTCTTTCGGTAACCTTTACATTTTAGTAGCGGTTTATAATATTTTCAAGTCGGTAGAGGCCCAAGCTTGCAAGAAAAATAATCACAAAATGGTGATTCGATTTTTAAAAGAAAATATTCTTGCAAGATTTTGCACTCCTAAAGTGATTATAAATGATGGTGGTACTCTTTTGCAACAAACCTTTTGAATCTTTAATGCAAAAATACGGAATAAATCACAAAGTATCACTCGCTTATCATCCGCAAATCAACGGGCAAGCCGAACTTGCCAATAGGGAAATTAAGCAAATCCTAGAGAAAACGGTAAATACAAACTATAAGGATTGGTCTTTGCATCTTAAAGATGCGCTTTGGGCTTACTGTACACGTTTAAACACAAGTTTGGGAATGTCTCCCTATCGAATAGTGTATGGCAAGCCTTGCTATCTCCTCGTTGAATTGGAACATAGATCATTTTGGGTAATTAAAATGATGAATTTTGAATTGGAAAAAGCAGGAAGCAACCGAAAGTTGCAACTTGAGGAGTTAGAGGAATTAAGGAGGGACGCGAATCAAAATTCAAAATTAAGCAAGAAAATAGAGAAAAAATTTCATGATAAATCGATTTTACGAAAAGATTTTAAACTTGGTCAAAAAGTCCTTATTTATGACACGCGTCTCCATCTTTTTCTCGACAAGTTGAAGTCTCATTGGACCGGCCCCTAAATTGTCAACCATGTATTTCCATTTGGGGCCGTGACGGTAGTTGATCAAAAAACGGGTTTTGAATTCAAAATTAACGGGCAAAGATTGAAATCGTTTTTGAAAATTCCAACCTAGAGGAGTCAACTCTTCTAAGCGACTCGACCTACGCCTAACAAGCATAGGTCATGTTTGTATATAATTTTTGTTTATTTTCTGGAGTTTTAGGAGCATCGTCACGTATCGAAAAAAGTTCAGGGGCTATTTTGTAAAAACTATAAACTTGAAAGTATAAGAGAAAATGGACTAAAAGCCAAAAAACCAAACTTTGAAAAAAAAATGAGTACACTGCCATTTGGCTGATCGATCAGCCAGCCCTCTGATCGATCAGAGGGTGAATTTTCCCGCACCAAAAAAAAATTAATTTTTTTTAGCTCCAAAAAGTTCTCTCTCTCCCATTTCTTCAAAACCCACGAGCCCCCTTCTCCCCAACCTCCATTAAACCTCACTTCATCACCTCAAACATCAAAATACCTCTTCCAAACACCCCATTGAAGAGCACACATCCATTAAAATTTTCAAATCTTCCATCAATTTCTTCATTTTCATCTAAAAATACCAAACCCGCCACTTTCTCTCACTAAAATTCAAGCTCTTCCCCCCACTTACACCTTCAAAAATCTTCACCAAAATTCATATTTCCACCTTTTATTTCCTCCATTTATCATCCTAAACACATATCCTTCACTTTCATCTACTAATTTCCAACAAAATCCTTTTAAATATAGGGTTTTGACCCGAAACCCCTCCAATTTCGAGCCCCTCTTCAAACCCACCAAAATCTAAAACCCTTCTTGAGGATAAACAAGCTCACCTTCAAGCCAAAATGAATGAAGGATTTACCCACATGAGAGGAAAATTCGATTATTGGCAGCACCATTTTCCTCCTCCTCCTGATATGTTACGTACTCCTAACTTTGAAAACTCCATTTTTATTTCTATTTTGCTTGCCTTTTCTTTTTGGGTTACAAGAAAAATGACAATTAGTGGCGAATTTTTGATGGGAGATTATAATTTCCCCACTAAAAAGCACTTTTTGTAGCAAATTTAACAATTCCCACTAAAAGTTGGTTATTATGTATACTATTTGTGGCTAACGTAGTTTTCCTCATTAATTTTGCCAGTAATAGTGTGGCGGGAAAAAATGGCACATTGGCGCCAAATAAATTTAGGAATTATCAGGGAAATTAAAATACCGCCACTATAAAAGATATATAGTGGGGAAAAGCAGTTCGCCACTAAAAAAAAACAAATTAGTAGGGAAATTTTGACTTGCCACTAATGAGGTACAATTGTTGGGAAATAGGATCGCCAAAAAAACCCTTGATGATAATTAGTGGGAATGCTTTAATGGGGAGTAAAAAATCCCCACTAAAAAACATTTGTTTTTGTAGGGAGTACAAATTCCTCACCGAAAAGCATTTTTTTTTCAACAAGTTCAATGATTATCACTAATAGACGGTGTTTATATATACTATTGGTGGGGGAAATATATCTAGCCGCAAATTTCGCCACTAAAACTGTGGCGCAATTTTCTTTTTACTCGGTGGGAAAAATTTTGAATTGGCGCCAAACAAAATGATAGCATTAGTGGGGACATTTTTTTAATTCTCCACTAAAAATAATATAAGCACCTTAATTTTGGAACGGATTTTTACCCAAACCCAATCTGAAACTGGTGCGATTAGTTTCAGATATGATAAGAATTTATAATATTTTTATGGTACTAATATGAATCTATTAAACCTTTTGATTATCAAATATATCGAATATGATAAGCTGTTGACATATATTTATATATACTTGTACATAATTCTTCAATTTTTTAACATGATTGGGTATTCATATCGGATATCCCTTTGGATCGCAGATTGAATCGGTATGCTATATCGTTAATCCATTCAGACTTGGATACGACACAATTCGTTACGATCTATATTTTATTCGTCGATATATTTTAAATGAATAATGAGACTACTAATTAAAGAAAGGAAATACTCAAGGTCAGAGTGAGGCTATCAATTGGACACAAACTTCACAGTCAAGATTAGAACTATCAGAATCACATGTTACATGATAATATGACATAAAGTTATAACCTGATGGGTGGTTTACACGAGTTTAGCTAATTTCTTAACGAATTCGAGTGGTAATTATTAGGTTCACTTGTTCGATACGAAATAATACCAAATCGGTTATCTTATTCCAGAAACTACCATTGCTACATAGAAGTATCAGTGGGTTACATGTACATAAAAGGAATGTTTACACTCATTAGATCGGTTATTTTTTTTAACATTTTTTAATAAAACTAATATTTATTAAATCAAGAAAGAAATTGTATATATTTTAGGATTATAAATGTTTATTCCTATCTTTTTTAGTAATTTTATTCTTCACTCATTTTATATGTTATTATAGTGAAAAAAAAATATTTATCTTCATAATGGTACTATCAGATTGTGTTATGTGTCACCCGATAACATACCAAGTTATATACAAATTTATAAATATCACTCAACAGCTTATTGTGTCATGTTCGAATATAAATAAAAATTACACACATTCGTTAAAATGTAACACGAAATCGACAAGAAGCGATCCGTGAAGTAGAACTTATTTTTTATTATTAATTATAATACAATAATTAAATTCGAAAGCAATACTAAACTCTTAAATTATAAAACTTTTACATAGTTGCAAAACTAAACTTTTACTTTTTGTTTGGTTGATATTTTAAAAATTTAATTTAAAATTAAATTTTAAGTAAAATTTTTTAAAATTGTTTTTTAATTCTATTTGTATACGGTACATTAACAATTTCCACCCAAATAATCTTAAAAAAAAAAAGAAGATTATTTTTACTTGAATAAAGTTTTTAAAATTAATAAGTCAAACACTATAATAAAAAAATCTAAAATAAATTTTAGGAACCTAACCAAACAACACCTTAAACTCTTAAATTAAATTATAAAACTCTTAAATTAAAAAATAAATAAAAAATCAATTCCCATCTGCCCAAAAACCCACGAGCCCCAAAACCTTTTCACTTCCACCACAAATCCCTAAAATCCCCCAAATCCCCCAAATCGCACCGCCATCTATCGTAAGGCGAAGCTCTCCGGCACCACCATCTCGCGCGCACCGCTATCTCTCTCACTTTACCAGCGCACCAATGTCTCAATCTGTCCACCAGCGCACCACCATCTCACTCTTTCCATCTCGCGCTCCGGCAATTACAAGTATGTATACTATTATCTCTCTATGTATGCGGATGTGTATGATATAGCTCTAATATTTTCGATATATATGTGTGTATGTAAGAATACACTCTTATTGCTGCACTTGCTGTCCATTTTTTCAGATAACCCTGACCGTTCAGTATGCCTTCTTTACTATCTCTTCGCTATTTTCTCTCTTTATTCTCTACATACGTTTTTTTTGGTACAATCTTATTCTCTCTCTTTTACTTGTCTACACCTAATCGAATCAACAAATGTGCTGAAATAGGTATTGAAAGTATGTCCCATTTTTAGCACATTTTATGGAAACGAATGGCTGTATCATGGAGTGGGTAATTTTTGAAAAATCCTTTTGTTCGAAATAGGTATTGAGATATGTGTTAACATCGAATATACACAACACAATCTTATTGAAATTTGTATGTATTATTTTAGAGCAAAGGAATGAGACAGTGTATTGGATTTGTGCTGTGGAAGTGGGAATTTAGCATTCCTTCTGTCTGAGAAAGTTGGATCCTGTGGCAAGGTTTTTAATCCTTCTTCTTCCTTTTATTTATTTATTAATCCTCAATATCTTCAGTACTAAAAAAATAGTTCCACTAAATTTGTGATGTTACCTTTATGGGTTGAGCTAGCAAACTTTGAATTTTGCACTCTCTTTGTTTGGTTCCACTGAATTTTCCTTGGGGGCTGTTGTCTTTGTTCTACCTTTATCCTCCTTGTGTTTTGTCATTCTCAACAAACAAAAGCGAATATAAACTGAATTTTCCTTGGGGGCTGTTGTATTTGTTCTACCCTTATCCACCTTGTGCTTGTCATACTCAACAAACAAAAGCGAATATTATAATAAAAAAAAACTCACCTTGGATCAATGCTACTGTTAACGAAAATGGGATTTTTTTTTTGTTTTGGGGGGGGGGGGTCTAATACCTTTCTTCAAACTTAATATACTTGGCTATTAGTTTTAGTGGTATGGCTATTAAAATTGTATTTTTTTAAAAAAAATTGGCCTAATATTGGTGGGATAAAAAACTGATAGACATGGAGCCTACAAAGTTTACTGTAGCAATATTGTATCTCATATACTTTTTTTTTTTTAAACAAAATGTTTAGGTGAGGGAAAGCAAATGAAGCAAAAATAAAAAGGTTGAATGTTTGCAAGGCCAATTTGATCAATTTAGGAAAGATATGGAAATGATGAAGAACCTAAAAATGCCAAACCGCTAAGGTAAATAACCTATCTTTCTTTGTACATGTGTTGACGGGTTAGTTGGTAGCTTATTTTGATATTGATATATACTCTTGTGACATGTTTGGGACTCGTGTTGACGAGCTAATTGGTAGCATATTTTTTGACAATTATATTATCATTGCATGTTTGGGACATATTTAGGATCATAGTTATGTTATTCGAAGTGTAAAAATTGGTAAACCAAGGGTAGAATAAGTCCAAATGAGTCCATCATCTCATCAATCATTAGGAACTATTTTGGGGGTATATATAGTTGCTATTTGCTGCGCTTGCACATTGTTTTTTAGTGCACTATATTTGCTGGAATGTGTTCATTTATTTCTCAGTTTTGGTGCTAAGTTTGGACTGAACTAGGGTGAAAATTTCATTACATTTGCTGCTTGGTTGTTTGTGTTATATTGCTATAAATTAGTGCCCAAATGTCGTCGTTTGGTGAATGTTTTCGTACAATTTTGGAGCTGTTAATTATTGCTCCTTTTCTGGGGTTATTCTTGTTACTTAATGGAATTGTCTCAATGTCGAAACACGTAACTTTTAAATGCTCATTTCCGGAACTGTTGCTTAATACATAGAGCTCCTAGAGCAATAACCAACAATAAGAAAGAGGCTTGCTTTCATGATTTTCTTCTAGCAGAAACTCCATTTGGTGTTGCAACAACATTTATACATTTGTGTGATTGAAAATTTTGATCATTGCTTGGTTATTTCTTATATCTTTGTTTTGTGTGAATTTTTTTGTTCACTTGTCGAGATTCTTATTTAACTCCCTTTTGGGTATTTACAAAGAGATTATTTAAGTAAAGTTACTAATGTTATTGTTTGAATAGCATCTCTCTTACAAGTTTATAACCTCACTTCCTCATTTTCTTTTCGAAATATAATAGAGAAGAAGAACAAGTAGCTACTAATGTTATTGTTTCAAAATTTGTGTGTTAAGCTTTCTTTTCTAGTCCAAGTAGCTAGTTTAGGGTTGAGATTATATTTAATTACTAATAAAGTGGTTTCAAATGCAGGTTAGGACTTGGAATTAAAGACGAAGCATAGCAAGAAAAAAGTAGTTGAAGATTTCATCGTTGGTTTTTTGTTAGCTATTATGTAAACATTAATGGATATATGAGCTCATTTTCTCGGTTTTTTTTAATGATCCATTAGTTTTTTTTTGTACTAGTTACAATATATTGTATTTGATTTGATTTTGGATTTGTTACTTTGATGAATTGGTATTGAAACTTTTCTTGCTAAACTATGAATTGTTATTAGGTTCTTATTATGGAATGCTTATTGAATATTTTTGTAATTGATTCTTTTGGTAATTGCTAGGAGAATATTAAATAGAGTAAACTTTTGCAACAAATTTCTTATTACATATTCTCCACTAAAGCTAATAATTTGTGGGGATTTTATTGTTTTGCCACAAAAAAGTTTCGTTGTTAAAATCTTTTATGGCAATTTTCATATATTATCTTCCCCACAAAAAATTCTAGTTGTGGCAATCAATGATCACTAGTGGGAGAACAATTTCCTGGTAAAGAAGAGTATTTTGTGGCGATTTAATTTTTTTTCCCACAAAAACTTATAGTTGTAACAATCAAACATATTATTAGTAGGGAAATAATTCGCCGGCAAATGTACTTTTTATGGTGATTTATTATTTCCCACAAAATTAATTTTTTTGTTGTGGCAATCAATTTTATGATCGGGGAAAATAAATTCCCACTAAAAATATTTCTTTTGTGGTGAAGTTGTTTTTCCTGCTAAAAAATGCATTTTTAGTGGCGAAATAGCTTGTCTTTTGTGGCGAAATAGTCTTATATTAGTAGGGAGAAAAAATCCCCACTAAAACTGATATTTGGTAGCGAAATTATTTTCCCGCAAAAGGTTTACATTAGTGGGGAAATTATTTTGTTCGCCACAAATACCTTTTGTGGCACGTTTTTCCCGGCAACGTTGTGGCGAAATAAAATTCCCCATAAAAAGTTTTAGTGGCGATTTTTCAAGTTTTAGTGGCGAAATTGTTTCCTACAAATAAGTAATTTTCTTGTAGTGGTTGTTGGATTATTTTAACATAACTACTTGTGATAACGTAAGCTTTTAATTTTGCATGTTATTTTGATTAATGCTAGCCTTTTTTTTTTTAGATTTTTGTATATATCGTAGCTTTGAAATTGATCCTAGCTTCTTTTTGGAGAAATTAAAAAGCAATTTTTCAAAAATTCACCTATTTTTTGTCGTCTTCGAAAACACTGAGGATAGTGCCAACTTTAAGTTAGGGGGTGAGCACTTTCAAATTTTTAAGCTTGCTTTCTTTTCTTATTAAATTTCTCCATGCTAGGATCGATTTCACCATCTTATCGAAGTTTGAAATGATGATCAATTATTTTTAGAATTGTCCTTGAATTGATGGTTTTTGGCATGAAAATCTTGATTCGGATAGGTAGTCAAGTAATAATCTATATGGCATTGCTTCATTTAGATTCTTGAGCCTTATAGTTTCCTATGAATATGCATAATGTTGTGGCTTGATTTAGTCTTTGGTATCACACAGAGTTATTTTCATCTTTTGTAGAAAGAAGTAATGTTCAAATGTAATAAAAGCAATTTCAAAAAGATCCTCCTTAGAGGGGACGCATGTATGGCACTTACAAAAGATTTGAAAACTTGGATGAATTTTAAACTTAATATTGACTTTAAGTTTCACTTGACTAAATTTCTAAATCATTTTGTCTAATATTAAGGATAGGAAAAGGTTACCATATGGAAAAAGGGTGAATAGCTTCCTTTGTGCATTAAAAAAAGTTGTGAATGGAATCACAAAGTGAGACAACTGCCCTCCATATTGATGCAAACCACCTTGAGTTAATTTAGCAAAAAGTCTAAGTAAAAGATAAAGAAAAGTGCTTAAAATAGACAAAGTTCTTGAGTTTTTGTTTTTGAAAGATTTCTCTCTTCCACTATTGATGAATAAAACTATTTGTAATTAAGAATGATTGTGTCAAAAGTACATATGCATAGTGTGTTCAAATAGGAATGTGGAGTTAGTTTCTAAAGGAGATTGTAAACAATGAAGATCGTCATTCAAATGCCAACATTCTGAAAATTATAATAGTAATGCCAAACGCTTGAATCAATTCGTGAAAATGCTTCAATATTATTACTTAGAGTTCAAATTTTGGATGTTTGTGAGTATCATCACTATAAACCCTCATGAGACACAACTCGTCTTCTAGGGGAACTTAGGAGTTCAAAGGCTTAATGCATGTGCTAAATGCATTTTCGGTTATTATACATAGCTATTTTTATTTTTCTTGCTAAGGGACTAGCAAGAGTTTAGTTGGGGTGTTAATAAACGCGTAATTTTGTAGTTGCTAATACTCTTTTGATTGTGATTATCGTGTTTATGTTATCATAGATTAATTAAATTAACTGACTTTTTCACACATACTAAAAATATCAAGAATTGATTTAACATGGCTTAAAATAGCCTTTTATAATGTCTTGATTATGTCCATAGAGTTTGGAAACAAGTTGGGGAGCTTTGGGAAGTGTTTAAAGAAGATACAAGCTAAAATAGAAAAATAAAGTTTCCCGAAACAGCCCTCTGATCAATCAAAGGAGCCTCTGATCAATCAGAGGCCAGCTTTTAGTGGAAAATCTACTATCTGATCAATCAAAGGGTTCTATGATCTATCAGAGCCCACCCAGCAGAGCAAAATCTTCCCTCTGATCGATCAGAAGCCTCCCAGATCACAAAGTATAGCCCCCAAAGCAGATTTTCTCACATTTTTATGCACTGAAACTCACCAAAAGTGCTAGACTTTCCATTTCTAGATAGGATCAGGTACTTTCCCATTGGGATCTTTAGAAAAGTGTACTAGAATAGATACTTTTGGGCATTGTTCTCCCCCTATTTAATTGCTCTTTGTCTTCCATATAAAGGATGTAATTTTTAGATTTAGATTTAAGTAATATAAATGAATTTTTCTGTAGTTTATCTTTCTATCACTTGTAAGAGAAATGGAGATCACTTTAATAGTTTTTGTTCATACAACTATCATGGAGTAGTTTCATTGCTAAGGCTAAAAGATGAAGTTTGCATTGCATTAATTATGTAAGTTTAATTCTCATTCCATTGTTAGTATTGTTAAATACTTGTTGAATCATTCTTCTTCTTTATTCAATCAACCATTCATAAGCTGGTAAGATAATTTTCATATTATGATTTGACTTTGTATGCCTTGTTTACATAGATCTCAAGCATTAATGAAAAGATGATCTACTTGTGTATTTCTTATTAGCTTATGTCCATTCCTTCTATGAATGAGATACTTTACATTGCCGAGCATGTTTAGTCTTTAAAGATTTATAGAAACACCATAAATTTGATATTTCAATCCTTGAATGTTTCAATGATATATTGAGTGCTTTCTACATTTTATGTGATTTTGAGACTTAAAATTTTCTTAGTTAGAGTGTTGCAAAGAATGATCTCTTAAGTTTATGCCATAATCAACTCTATTAATCACCTTAAGGATTCAATTTGTATTTATCAAATGTGTCTAAATCGGATGATTCAATCTCCACCTAAACCTCCCAATCTTAGACAAATAAAATGTTATGATTTATTGAGCTAAACTTTTTAGTTGGTCATTTTCATAATCAAGTCAATTGCCTAGGGAAAACTAACAATAAATTCTCAATGCCTAGTTTAAGTTTATGTCTTTTCTTTTGGTGTATCTAAAGTTTGCATCTAGGTTGAACATTATATGGGAATATGTTGCACTTGTTTCACACCCTTTGTTACAAAATAAAAATTAGAGATACATTTGTATTGAGTTTTACTTACACCCATTCTTTATATGGTATTTATATGAGAATGGGTTGCTTTTGTTTCATACCATTTTGCTTAGAAAAATGTAAAGCACTCAATACTTTGGAATTGCATTGAGAATTTTGAATGAGACTGGTTTTACATAACATAACAATTCAAAGCAGATGAATTTAATAATACCTTAGCCTTTTTTTATCAATTGATACATCACTTTAGTTTTTATTACAAGACTTTAAAATCAACAACTAAAATTAACCAATCAAATCCTCTTAACATAGCCATAGACCTGTAATCACCACATTGTCTTTTCAACTATTCTTGTTGTTCAACATTTGGACTTACCAAGTATTATAACTTGACGACCTACACTTGGGTTCCTAAGCATGAAAATATTTTCAGGCCATCAATTGGTTGTGATAAAGATAAAAATACTATAATTGTTTAATTGTTTTAAATACATCTCAAAAGAGAGACCGGACATTACTTGATTTATTATGCATGCAAATTAGTAAGTTTGATAAAAAAGAAATCTTACTTATTATGTGTGCAAATTTAATATACGACAGATGTGATAAGATACCTCATGTGACTTATATTGTCTCTGACCGGTTGATCATGACATTCACTATTGATGCCGGTAAAAAATTAACTAGGGATCCTTGTGGTACTATTTTGTGCATTCGTGGGATTTTTTCACTGTCATGAACTAAAGGATCGCGAAGGGTTTTACATGACTAAAAGGTACATACCTACATATATTTCAGATTTATTTTATAATAATAATGGACACAAAAAGAATAATAAAAGAGAAAGTTTATATATAAGATGATGTGTTTGTTACCAAATTTCAACGGATAAATTATTTTCATTTGCTGGTAGGTCATAACCTCTTGCTCCATCAGCTTGTGTACTAACTTTTTGTTTGTCTTACACTACTCTTATCTTTAGAGCGATTTATGAGTTTCTTTTTAGAAGGTTAAGCCAATAAAATTTATAATGAAATTTGGTCCAAACAATATCCTTACGGCGAACATGATTTATACTAAATTTTATTAAAGAATCAACTTGAAATTGTAATGTGAAATATACATATATATATATATATATATATATATACATGTGCGTATTCAGCATTGAAAACTTCTGGTGATTATCTCACCAGCTATATAGTATTATGTTTTGAAATACAGGTGCGAGCTACCTCAAAAATGGCTCCTTGGATACAATAATATATTGTGTAGGTCGTAAAATACCCTAGAAGGGGGGTGAATAGGGTTTATAAAACTAAATGCGGAATTTAAAAATCTTTTCAAAAAGTTTAAGTAAAACAATTTACTTAGCAAATATATATCAAGGAATGTAAGCAATAACAAAACAATCAATAATAAAGAGATTGAGTTAGAAAGATTAAACCAATCGAAATCCAAGATTTTTTGTCCACACGGTTCGGCTTGTTCCCCCTACTCCGCGCTCGGTTAGTTCCTCGAGAACTTCCACTAAAACCGATCTCCTTCCGGGTGAAGATCAAACCACTACAAGTGTATTCTTCTCACACACTCTACAAGTATTGCTACACCACAATACTCTCACAAGATACCCTCTTGCTAACCTATGAGATACAATTCTCACAAATATGATTTGAATAAGTTTTGGTGGCTAACACCAATGTACAATATCTCTCTTGTGTATAACAAAATACAAATGAAGCTCACACTAAGAGATATCAAAATTGATCAAAGTATATAGCTCAAAAATGAAAGATTGATCAATTAAATGAATTGAATACTTGAATAACTTTGTATATATGTAAAATGAGTTTGTAGAATGATTCAAGTATATTAAAACATGTCTAAGACATCATATTTATAGCTTACAAAATCATATGGCCGTTGGGGATGATTAAGAGAGGTTTTGGCTCTAAGGTATACATTTTCAAACTTTCCAACAGCTAGTTTTGACAAAAAAATTCAAAATTGTTTTGTTAATTTCTCTTAATTAGACCGTTGGATCATGCTCAAATTTTGGTCAACATTGGCAGGAGATGTTTTCTAACAACTGTAAAAATTTCAAAATGATCAGAGTTCGGGAAGGCCTCCATTTTACCGTTAGATCAAAACTGGGCAAAAATTAAGCGAATTTTAAACGAAAAATAAAAATATTTTTCCAATTTAATAATTTAGTTCCAAATAAAATTCTAATGATTTTTGAACCTCAAATATATGTTTCTAAGATACCCATTTTTATTATAGCTTAAAATATGATCATTTAAAATTAATATGAATTTATTTTGAAACTCGGTTTTTGTAAAATGATGTTTTTCAAATAAATTCAATTTCAAGCTAGTTTGAATCAATCTTTAAAAGATGTAAGAATATGTTTGAGCTATATAATCAATCAATTAAGAAACTTTACATTAATCCTAAGCAAACACTCAATTACCGAATAGATGAGTCTTCGAATGCTTCGATTTGTTTCTTCAAATTGATTCTTCACTTTAAGCTTTTCCCTTGAAGCTTTTGCATATGATTCTTAATCTTTGTGCTTCATGGATTTGCATTGCTAGCTTGTGGGTGATGAGATTGATCTTCTTGTCTTGTCCAACGCTTGTAGAAGAATGATCTGAATTCGGGTAGATCGGTTTTAGTCGAATGCTTCGTTGACTTGATCGGATATTGATTGAATGATCCTTGTCAAATTTTCTTTGAGCAATCATGCTATTCTTGATTTTCCAAATAAGAAATCTATAATCTTATATCAAGAACATGTTAAATTACACATGATTAATTTATTGTTATTATCAAAATAAGATTAAGACCTTCAAGGTCAACATATTGAATACCCGTCATAAAAGGTATTTGTTTGAAGGATATCCCAAGTGTAATTAGAACCACAAATCCGAACCATATCATCTTTAATTATTGCATGGAATCCTCTAGAAGGTCTAGTAAAGCTTTCAGGAATATTATTCATACATTTAACGAGTTAGAAGACGAAATTGTGAATTCTCTCTCCACCATGATTCCCCAAGTTTACACTATTGGCCCACTACAATAAAATAAGAGCATCTAACTTTCATTGGTTATAGTTTATGGAAAGAAGAATCTCTATGTCTAGAATGGCTAGACGCAAAAGAACCAAGTTCAGTGCTTTATGTGAACTTTGGTAGTGTAACAATCATGTCGTTAGAGAAAGTTGTGGAATTTGATGATATGATTATTTAGGATAGATGACTACATCAAATAACCACATCATTTTGTGATTTACTTTCCCATATACTATAAATTTTAATTACCCACAATTTTGGACTCCGCCGCCTTTTTCTCTTTCTAGTACAATTATCTAAACAAAATAATTTTGACAAGACATATATTGTGCTAATTCATTGAGCTTGAAGAATGGCCAAACGACTTATTGGTGGGCATGCTTGGTTCAAATTTGTCCCAAATATATGACTTTAACATGAGATTAATAAGATGAATGAATTCATTAAATGATATCTTTTAAGAGAAAACTCGAAACTTAAAATTCATATGGGTAGTTAAATGGGGATATTATTAATACAACTGTGGATTTACGATCCTAACAAATGATATCAAAGGAAGGTCCGATCTCCAGGCAAGAAAAAATCCACAGCTTGGAGACGTGCCCCTTCAGCAAGCTAAGCTCGGCCTTGCTTTTAGAGGAGCCACAAGAGAAAAACCATTAGGAAAGTATCCTGACACACCCTGGGTTATGCCTATGAGTTTTTTAGCAAACGAATGATATTCCTAGCTAAAAGTGCTCAAATAGGGACGAAATATGCAATTCGTAATTAAAAGTGCACATTTAGCAACAATGCTTTAGTGGCGAATTCTTATATCGTTGCTAAATGTACACTTTTAGTGACAGTAATCATTACATCGTTAAAAAAATTGTAGTTAAAAAACCCGAGTGTACACATTAAAATGTTTTCATCATGCTATAGTTACTCTAAGTAAAAAAATATTTTATGCTAAACCAAACAAATGCGAAGGTGAAGTTATATACACCAATCTTTACTCATTATCCTTCTTTTTCTTTTTTACATTTTTAATTAGGGAATACAAAACAACGCAACTAGTTATACGTGATTGAGATAATTTTGCAGTAGATCATTAAATAAATAATTGTATATTAGTATTTATTAAGCGCCCCTAATTATTTTCTTCACTTCAATTCTGCTTGGAAATTAGACACCACTTCTTATTATTTATTAATTTTATATCATGAACTTTTCTTACTAGAACTAGAATTTGAATAGGCAAGTGCGTTTGTAATATTGTACTTGCTATTATATTTATACTTTAAATTACTTCAAGATAATGTGAATGCAATTAATTAAGTGAAAAAAAAAATGAATGTTATTATCATACTTAAGGTTAAGGACGAGGGGTTCGAATTCTTTGTTTGAGTTCTTAGTCAAGTTTTACTATTGTAATGTGTTTAATTATTAATAAGCACTAGCTTAAATGATATGACTATAAATCTTCACAGAAGTGGGCAATGTTCGAAACCCGTCAACAGCAATTTGATAGGGTGGTTGATTAATCCCTTAATTAGGGGATGGTGATGCAAGTATGACAAGGCATGGCAGCAGTGATGCAGGTTCAACTTCAAATCCATTTAAAGGATAGTTTAATTGGGGATTGTTACCTTGCATTTGTGTAGCACATTATGATTTCTCAATGTCCTTGACTAGAATTTAAAAAAAAATGTGTTAAATTTATGGGGCAATTAAAAAAAAGGGCTTATTAGAGAAAGATTTTCACACTAAGGCCAAGGAATAATTTTTTTTTAAATAAAGGGCCTATTTTTTATTTTATTGATAATTTGACATGTGTCTTTTTTTTTCATTATAAAATGACATCCCAACCCTTAAAATAAACTAAAAAAATATCAATATGCATTAAAATATGGACTGCAATATGAACTTTGCAGTCTATATTTCACTGCAATATGAACTTTGCAGTCCATATTTCACTGCAATGTGAACTTTGCAGTCGATATTTTTAGTGCAAAGTTCATATTGCAGTCCATATTTTACTGCAATGTGAACTTTGCAGTCCATATTTTTAGTGCAAAGTTCATATTGCAGTACATATTTCACTGCAATATGAACTTTGCAGTTCATATTTTATTGCAATATGAACTTTGCAGTCCATATTTTTTGTGAAAATTTCATTAAAAGGGGTAATTTAGGTAATACATAACATGTTTTTATTAATTAAATGATATTTAAATTTATTCAAATACATTCATTTAAAATATAAAACAAAATAGGCATCTTACACTAATTACCAATTAAAAATAGGCCCTTCATTCAAAAAAATATTATTCATTGGATTTTTGGTAAAAATCAATGTATAATAAGCCCTTCTACCTAATTTCTAGTAAATTTATAGATAGATAATATATATATCTTATAAATTTAAATTGATTACAGTATATGGACTGCGTACCTCACCACTCGAGTTAGATCTGTTAGTAATACATAAGCATTGAACCATTTGAGCAACTTATTCATTGTCCCATCCTCACAAACTATATTTTTGAAGAAAAATGTTAACACGCATTTCAGGAGTATAAGTTAATATTATTGTGATTGGAAATAAAAACGTCATGTACATAAATATGTGCTTAATTAATAAATATTATAATTTTATTCTTTTTATACGTAAGTGTTAACATGTGCCCCATTGGGTAAAAAATAAAATAAAATATGTGGGGTTGGTCACCCCATTTTTTCAACATATAAGTGGGTCTACAATTTTGATTAATTTTGCGCATGCGCGCCCAACTGCCAAAAAATGTAATTGCCGAAAGAAAAAGAAGATGATAAATACAATACAATACAATACTAAGAAACCCACTCAGCGAATATAGAAAGAAAGAAAGAAAGAAAGATGGATTTGGTGACCCAAAAGCCTCACGCGATATGCATACCTTACCCAACCCAAAGCCACATAAAGGCTATGCTCAAACTAGCAAAGCTCCTCCACAGCAGAGGCATTCAAATAACATTTGTCAACACTGAATATAATCACAACCGCTTCTTAAAATCCGGTGGGCTGGACTCTCTTGCCAGCTTGCCTGATTTTCGGTTTGAGACCATCCCAGATGGTCTCCCTCCATCGGACTCCGACTCCACCCAAAACATCGCTCCTCTTTGCAAGTCGATCCAAATTAATTGTTTGGATCCGTTTTTATGCCTATTGGAAAAGATACCTCCGGCGCGTGTATTGTCGCTGACGGGTTCATGACATTCACTATTGATGCCAGTGAAAAACTTGGTATCCCTGTGGTACTAGTTTGGACAATTGCTGCTTGTGCTTTCATGGGATTTTTTCACTGTCAGGATCCAATGGAGAAGGGTTTTACACCACTAAAAGGTATAAATATATACATAGATTTTAAATTTGTTTTATAATAACGATGGATGTAGAAAGGATAATAAAAGAGAAAGTTGTACACAATAATTTGTTTGTTACTGAATTTCAACAGATAAATTATTATAACTTGTTAGTAGGTCGCAATCTATTGCTCAATCAGTTTGTATATTAACTTTTTGTTTGTCTGGCACTGATCTTTTCTTTAAAGCAAATTATGAATTTCTTTTTAGAAGGTTGAGTGATTAAAATTAAAGATGAAATTTGATCCAAAGGATATCCTTAAGGTGAAGATGATTTATACTAAATATAATCAGTGATTCAACTTGAAAGTGTAATGTGAAATATATATTATACATATATATATATATATATATATGCGTGTGTATTCAGGCTTTCGAAACTTTTGATGATTATCTCACCTGTTGAATGGTATAATGTTTTGAAATACAGATGCGACCTACCTCACAAATGGGTACTTAGTTACAGTAATAAATTGGATACCTGGCATGAAAGGTATTCATTTAAAGGATATCCCAAGCGTAATTAGAACCACAGATCCGAACGATATGCTCTTTAATTTTACCATGGAAGCTACTATGAGGTCTAGTAAAGCTTCAGCGAATGTTATTCATGCTGTGAACGTGGAACAATTAACCTAGTTCCAAACTCACAATTAAACCCAAGAAATCCCTTTCGGTAATTTCTACAAACACTTGGCGAGCGGAATCCGACAAGCAATAGGATCGTTGTACAAACCAAGAAATAGCAACACAATAACAAGCAACAATGGATAGAAGATAAAGAGCAATGACAAACAAGTGCAAATCAAAGAGAAAGAACACACCGAGAGTTTTGTGGAACCCTTTGGGTCTTCCACCAAGAGGTAGCTCCTTTATTGATAAACCAAGAATTACAACCAATTCTCTCTCAATAATACTAGCTCTAGATCAATGGAACAAAACCTCCAAAGATCACCTCTCACCTTAGCTAAACCCAAGCTAAGCTCTCTCTTCACTCTTACAAAGCACTCTTGCAACTCTTTCAAGTCTCTCTTGCCACAAATAGAAAATGACCATTCTATTTATACAAAGTGAAAAATAAGAGTAAAAAGTTTTTACCCGCCCAGGTGCAAAACACGTTTTGCACCCATTCTCGAGTACACTGACTTGGTGCAAAACATGTTTTGCACCTCCGCCGAGTACACTGTCTGGTGCAAAAGACCTTTTGCACCCAATCCACGGGTAAACTGCCTGGTGCAAAACACTTTTTGCACCCAATCCGAATGCATTGTTTTGGTGCAAAAACTGTTTTGCACCATACCTGCTTGCATTAATTACAAGCCAAACACAACAATCTCCACCTTGGCGAGTAATCCCAAACCAACCTCGATTGCTTCACCTCGGGATAAGAACCGTGCATCCCCTTAGAGATTATCCCGACACCTCCAAGGTCACACCCTCCTCCTTCAACATGAAGTGAGATTAAGAAGCTTTAGGCAATGCCTAAACTTCTTCGCGGTTACTGGTTTTGTGAGCATATCGACCGCATTCTCATCCGTATTCACCTTTTCTAGGACGACTTCCCCGGAATTAACCCAATCCCGAACTCGGTGATACCGCACATCTATGTGCTTCGTGCGAGCATGATACACTTGATTCTTTGCCAAGTAAAGCGCACTTTGACTATCACACCATAGCAAAATACTCTCATGCTTCAAACACAACTCGCTCACTAAGCCTTTCAACCATACCGCCTCCGTGAGTGCCATATACTCTGCCTCTGTGGTAGACAAAGCGCTTGTTGCTTGTAACATAGATCTCCACAAAACCGGCCCACTTGCCAAAGTGAACACATAACCCGTGGTTGACCTTCTTTTATCAAGGTCCCCCGCATAATCGGAGTCTACGAATCCCGCAACACTATCAGCCCCATCTTTTCGCTCAAACACTATACCCAAGGACTTGGTACCCTGTAGATATCGAAGAATCCATTTAACCGTATTCCAATGCTCTTTACCCGGATTCGACATATACCTACTAACCATTCCAACCGCGTGAGCTAGATCCGGCCTTGTACATACCATGGCATACATAAGACAACCAACCGCGCAAGCATACGGTGTTGTCGACATCTCGGCACACTCATCAAGAGAGGAAGGACATTGCTTTGCGGACAAAGCAAAATGAGGAGCTAACGGAGTAGAAACCGGTTTCGCACTCGACATATTGAATTTCTCAATGACATGAGAAATATATTTCTTTTGCGAAAGCCACAACCTGCCAACCTTTCTATCTCTCCGAATCTCCATACCAAGGATCTTTTGTGCGGCCCCAAGATCCTTCATGTCAAATTCTCGGCCCAATTGCACCTTGAGCTCCTTCACCTTTGACATATCTCGACACGCTATAAGCATATCGTCCACATAAAGCATCAACAAGATAACCGAGCCATCATCGAAGTTTCGAACATAGGCACAATGATCACCATCACACTGACGATAACCAATCCGCAACATAAATGAGTCAAACCGTAGGTACCATTGCCTTGGCGATTGCTTTAGTCCATACAAGGACTTCTTAAGCCGACAAACAAATTTTTCCTTACCTACTTCCTTGAACCCTTCCGGTTGCGCCATGTAAATCGTTTCCTTCAAATCACCATGAAGAAAAGCCGTTTTTACATCCATTTGCTTAAGCTCCAAATCAAATTGAGCTACCATAGCAAGCAAAACCCGTATCGAAGTGTGTCTCACAACCGGGGAAAAAATCTCATCATAATTAACCCCTTCCTTTTGAGAAAACCCCTTCGCTACTAACCGTGCCTTGAATTTCGGTGCTTCATCTTTGTTGATTGCTTCTTTCTTTCTAAATACCCATTTGGAACCGATAATACTCCGGTCCTTAGGCCTAGGAACTAAATCCCAAACGGAATTCATTTGTAAAGCCTCCATCTCCTCTACCATAGCACCCATCCAACTATCCTTGTCTTCGACACTAATGGCTTCTTTATAACTAGTTGGATTACCCTCACTTGTAATAAGGGCATAGTTGACTTCGTCTTCCCAACCAAACCTTGAGGGTGGTTTGATTTCCCGTCGTGGTCTATCCCGTGCTATCGATGGTTCCAGCTCCACCTCACCCGGTCTTTCCTCGGATTCCTCTTCTTCTAGCTCCACCTCAACCGCATCGTCATTCGGTTGAATTTCATGAGAATCATCTCTACTACCGCTTGAAGATGCTCCACCACTTCCAGTAACCGACGGACTTGGAACTAGAATTGGAATCTTGACCGTATTAACCCCACCGTTATCATTGATCTCTTGGTATTCCCGTTCCTTAAGCAAGGCCCCCTCATCAAATGTCACATCCCGGCTAAATAAAAGCTTTCTCGCTACTGGATCCCAAAGCTTGAACCCTTTCACCTCTCCCCCAAAACCGAGAAAGATACACCGGTGAGCCTTCGGGTCATTCTTTGATCTCTCGTCGCTAGGAATATGAGCATATACCGGGCACCCGAACACTCTTAACTTAGAGTAGTCCACTTTTCGCCCCGACCATACTTCTTCCGGACATTTCAAACCAAGATTCACATTCGGTGACCTATTGACCAAGTATACGGCATGATCAACACAAGCCGCCCAAAATATTTTCGGCAAACCCGCATGAATCCTCATACTTCTCGCCCTATCCATAATGGTACGGTTCATTCTCTCCGCAACTCCATTTTGTTGTGGAGTTTTCTTCACGGTAAAGTGCCTTTTGATGCCGGCATTCTTGCAAAACTTCACGAATTCTCCATCCTTATACTCCCCTCCGTTGTCACTTCTCAAATACTTTACTTTCCGACCCGTTTGATTTTCCACCATAGCCTTCCACTCCTTGAATTTTTCAAAAACCTCGGATTTTTCCCTCAAGTAGTAGACCCAAACTCGACGTGAAAAATCATCAACAAAAGTCATAAAATATTTGAAACCGCCCAAAGAAACTACCTCTAAAGGGCCACATACATCGGAGTGAATATAATCAAGCATACCTCGGCTTTTGTGTTCCGCGGTATCAAATCGAACTCTAGTTTGCTTGCCCATCACACAATACTTGCATAAATCGAGCTTGCACCCATGGACCCCCTTCAACAATTTTCGTCGATGAAGCTCCTCCATGCCCCGTTGGCTCATGTGGCCAAGCCTCATGTGCCATAACAAAAGCTCATCCCTTTCTGCTTCCGTGGAAATCGCCGCTCCACCAACCACCGTGGTTCCTTTCAACCTATAAAGGTTGTTTGTTGACTTTGTGCCGCGCAAAATCACCATTGACCCCTTCTTCACCTTCATAGCCCCGTCTTTGGCTTGAATCACACACCCTTTTGAGTCGAGCGTGCCTAAGGAGATCAAATTCTTCTTGAGAGCGGGTACGTGTCTAACATCACTTAGCGTGCGGGTCACGCCATCCCACATCTTTATTTTCACCGTGCCTATACTGACAACTTTGCATGTAGCATCATTGCCTATGAAGATTTCCCCTCCATTGCATTCCGTGTAGTCAACGAACCAATTACGATTCGGGCACATGTGATAGGAGCATCCGGAATCAAGAATCCACCCACTACTTTGATCCGCTAAAAAACAAGTAAGAACATCGGTGTTAACCTCTTGGTCCACCTCTTGGGTCGCAACTCCCGCAACCTCCCTTGGCGCGTCGGCCCTCTTACCTTTTAGCTCCAGGCAATTCTTCTTGATGTGGCCTACCTTGTGACACTTAAAGCACTCCCAATTACTTCGATCTCGTGATTGAGACCGACCCGTGCCTCTATTCTTGGCACCCCGTGACTTTGACCGCCCACTTCGTTCACCGCCACCACTCTTGGCAACCAAGCCCTCACTTGATGAAGAGCTTGCCCCGTTACCTCCCTTTTTCATGGCCACGTGCGATTGGAGGTCCTTGACAACCTCATTAAACTTGAGCGTTGTCTTTGCCAAATATCAATGTGGTAACAAAGTGATCATAGGAGTCCGGCAATGAAGCAAGCAACAATAAGGCGCGGTCCTCCTCATCAAATACAACATCAATTCTCTCAAGTTCATGCACTATTGCCTTGAAGACATTGATGTGCTTGTTCAAATCTTGCCCCTCCTTCATTTCCAACTTGAAAAGTTGCTTCTTGAGGTTCAACTTGTTGGACATAGACTTCCCTATGTACATCTCCTCCATTCTAGTCCACATATCATTTGCATTCTTCTCCGACATCAAGTTTCTCAACACTTCGTCGGTCACATGCATCTCTATAGCGGACATAGCTTTCTTATCAATCTCATTCCATTGGTTTTCGGACATATCTTGCGGCTTTTTCTCAAGTCCAAGCAATGCAACTTGCAAATTTGATTGGACGAGTACCCCCCGCATCCGCCTTTGCCAAATACCGAAATTGATAACCTCGTCATAAGGCTTTATCTTAACTTCCATAGTGCTCCCAACACCTACAATGGTAGAAGAACTAGCTTGTGTTGCAACTACTCCGGTTTGAGTCCCTTCGGCCATTTATAAAACACTTGGCGCACAAACCTTGCACCCAATAGCCAAACCTTGATACCAAACACTAGGCACCAACCAAATCCTCTAATACCACTTGCTGTGAACGTGGAACAATTAACCTAGTTCCAAACTCACAATTAAACCCGAGAAATCCCTTTCGGTAATTTCTACGAACACTTGGCGGGCGGAATCCGACAAGCAATAGGATCGTTGTACAAACCAAGAAATAGCAACACAATAACAAGCAACAATGGATAGAAGATAAAGAGCAATGGCAAACAAGTGCAAATCAAAGAGAAAGAACACACCGAGAGTTTTGTGGAACCCTTTGGGTCTTCCACCAAGAGGTGGCTCCTTTATTGATAAACCAAGAATTACAACCAATTCTCTCTCAATAATACTAGCTCTAGATCAATGGAACAAAACCTCCAAAGATCACCTCTCACCTTAGCTAAACCCAAGCTAAGCTCTCTCTTCACTCTTACAAAGCACTCTTGCAACTCTTTCAAGTCTCTCTTGCCACAAATAGAAAATGACCATTCTATTTATACAAAGTGAAAAATAAGAGTGAAAAGTTTTTACCCGCCCAGGTGTAAAACACGTTTTGCACCCATTCTCGAGTACACTGACTTGGTGCAAAACATGTTTTGCACCTCCGCCGAGTACACTGTCTGGTGCAAAAGACCTTTTGCACCCAATCCACGGGTAAATTGCCTGGTGCAAAACACTTTTTGCACCCAATCCGCATGCACTGTTTTGGTGCAAAAACTGTTTTGCACCATACCTGCTTGCATTGATTACAAGCCAAACACAACAATTCACACATTTTAGTTAGAGGATGATATTGTGAGTTCTCTCTCCACCATGATTCCCCAAGTTTACACTATTGGCCCACTACAACTTTTAAATCAAGTACAAAAAGAAGATCATCGATATCTAACTTCCATTGGTTATAGTTTATGGAAAGAAGAGCCTCTATGTCTCGAATGGCTAGACACAAGACGACAAAGCTCAGCGCTTTACGTGAAGTTTGGCAGTATAGCAGTCATGTCGTCAAAGAAAGTTGTGGAATTTGCCTTAGGACTTGCTAATAGTGGGCAAGATTTTTTGTGGATAATTAGGCCTGATTTAGTCATGGACAAGTCTGCAATTTTACCATTAGAATTCCAGGAGGTGATTAAAACAAGAGGATTTACAGCTAGTTGGTGCCCACAAGAGCAAGTTCTTAGCCACCAATCTGTTGGAGGGTTCTTAACGCATTGTGGATGAAACTCGACAATTGAGAGTTTGTCTGCTGGGGTGCCCATGATTTGCTTGCCGTTTATCGGAGCTAGATCAACAGACAAATTGTAGGTACACGTGTACCGAGTGAGAGGTTGGATTGGAGATTGATGGTGATTTTAAGAGGGATCATGTGGAGAAGGTTGCAAGAGAGTTGATGGAAGGCGAAAAAGGTAAGATACTAAAGAATAAAGCCATGGAATGGAAGAAAGAGGCAGAGAAGGCCACAGGGTTACATGGGTCATCTTTTCTTAATTTGGATATGTTGGTAAAGAAATTCTTCCATTAAAGTTCTCATATTTCTTTAATTAGTAGCTCAAGAATAGATTTGAAGTATATTTTTTTGCCGTTTTTCTTTTTACCACTTGATAAAATATATATGGAGGGAATTAGTGGAGTGAATGGCCAATACTACCGAAAAGATTCCTCTTTGGATAATAGGTATTGTAGCTGGGAGTCTTGTGATCGTTTTAATAGGAATTTTTTTTTATGGTTCATATTCCGAATTGGGTTCATTGCTGTACTAATTGTTTGAAAGAAGAACATGATAATATTAATAAGAATAAACATTATAACTGAAACGAATTGACTGGCTTTATAAAATTTAGTAAGGTCATAAAAATATAAGTCCGTATGTTACAACAAAAGATAAAACTTGGAAATTAATGTTGAGTCACGCCAAAGATAAACTTAAGGTATATCCCGAAAGTGAGAGAATATCAAGTTAAAATACCCATAAACTATATCATGAGACATTCAACAACGACATAAAAAACATTGATATTCCAAATGGAGTTTTTTTTATCAACAGCTGTAATACAAAAAGAAAATATAAAATAAAAATATGAAAGCAATACAACACACTAACAAGTACAAATTTTCATAGCATTGAGTGAGATCTCCAAAAATAAAAATATATCAACTCGTCTACTCTAATTGAGGAAGGGTGCTAATATTTTCACCCCACAATACACTTGGTTTCACTCCCACTTTTCATTCGATTCTTGCAAATTGAGAAAGGTGCCTGATATTGGTTATTGATTACCGATTATAAATTTAACAACTTACTCGACCCTTAAGGATCGTATATATAGGTTTATACTTGACCCTTAAGAATCGAATAACAAATATCTTACTCAATACTCAAAAACTGAATAAAAATAAAAAATAAAACTAAGTGTTTTATGTGATGAAAATATCACACCGTACCCCCATTGAAAAATACCTCTATGTATCAAAGGAAGGAAAATAAAATCTGTGTTTTTTATCTTTGAAAGATAACGTTCATTTAATTATACTTTCAATAAAACTTTTAACTTAAAACGTAAGCAAAGAGAAAGTGAAATAGGATTCCTTAATTTGGTAATCTAGCCGGCAGAGACATTGACGGAATGGCGTATGTAATATTCCCACTAGGCCACTAGATGTCATCTCTTTTGTCTGAATGTATTTATTTTTCTAATACAAACAAAAGCCATAGGTAAAATATAGATGAATTTTTTTGGGGAAAGGAGGAAAAAAAATCAAATTTTAGTTGCCGTGATGAATAATTATACTTTTACCGCTCAAACTAAAACCAAATATCTCTCTTATCTGATTTTAAAATAATTCTCATTCAAATTCCTTCCTATCTCTTTCACCCTTTATCTCTCTCTGCATAACGCAATCCACATTTAGTAAAGGGACAAAAAATGGAGACATCACTAGTCACCATAAATATCCCTCCATACCTCTTCTTTCCCGAATACCACGTGGCCGATTATATTACAAAATTAATAAACTCAACACATGTAGAGGACTTACTAGCCACCACGCAAGTCTATATATGTAAATCGAAATTCAGATCTTATTATAGGGAAAAAGAGGATGCTAAAGTGTCCAAAAAAAAAAAAAAGTTGGTGCATAGTTAATTTGTTGTTTCTCCTCATGGCAATGTACCTAAAAGTTTTCAAGTGGCCCAACTTTTCTTTTTACCAAACATGATTAAGTATATATATCTCACTATTGTATGAGTGTAACTGATTATGTGATACTGGTAAATCCCAATTAACTCGATAAATACACTATTGGGATCCAATTGAGTGAGAAGTAGGTGACTAATCCTGGGTGGTAAAACAATAAATATAAATTATACCAGTAGGTTAATCTGCCCATTTAAAAATATACAAATACGTTTGACATTCTAATTAAACTAACCATCAAAGTGGGATAAAAACGTACAATTTAAATATGCTCTAGTTTTTTTTTTTTCCCTTCCTCTTCTATGACCCTCTATTCTTATTAATTGGTTTATTATACGTTAAAGTTAATTTTAGGTTTATGTTATTTTGATACTTTAATGATTAAAATAGAATATCTTATTAACCCCTATTTAAAGAAAATTAATAAATATAGACTCACTGACAAAATAAATATTTTTTTCTTCTAAAAGGCAAGAAAATTTGTCCTGTTGTTATTCATACAAAAGGGGGACTAGTCGACTAGATATAGGTTTGTTAAGATTATGCTTAAGAGACAAATTAATTACTCAAACTGACTAGGGTTACAAATAAAATCCAACCTTTGTAACCTCTTTATCTTTACAAACACACATAAGTTTACGAGATAGATACGCGATACTCTAAGCAAACGACGTATAAACTGATACGATAAATCTCAAAACACCACGTAATATGAAATTAAGTTAAACACTCAAATGTTATTACATATCCGAGATATACGTAAATAATCACAAATTAAATAAATATGAAAAAGCACTTGTTAAACTATAAGATGTCCTGCTGGAATCCATCCATAGACATGTCACCTCGAAGCAAAGCTTCACATAGCCAACAGCAACTTAGAGCAAAAGGGCTGCACCAAAATTCATAATTTTTTAAAACAACTTGAATTTTGATAGCATGAAGAGAATGGACCTATTATGGCAAAGACTTCAACTTTTGTACATTTTGTTAAAGTTCGTTACTGTGTCTTAAATTCAAAATTAATTATAATTATTTTATTTTTTCATATTCGTTCTGCATACATGAAAGCTACAAGGATCTATCCAAACCGGCAATATTAGATATAATTAAATCTAGGTAGTTTCAAATTAGACAGTATGTTGAAGTAGAATGGTATTCAAACTCACTATTCTCATTAGATAACACCCCTTAAATAGGGTAGAAATAACATAAGATTTACCCAATACGGCACATAATGGGTAATTACAACAATAAATCCTAACTAATTTATCCTATCTTAACGATGGCACATAATGTATTTTCCAGTAACACTCCCCCTTGTGCCGAGTCAAAGATAGAATAATGCATTACTTGTTGCCTCATTAAAAACCCTACAAAGTAATAACCTTGTGGGAAAAAATAACCTTGGTTGAAAGAAAAGAGTACAATGCGATTGATGACCTATATGTATTAGACTCCCCCTTAAGTCTACACCAATCCTAATCCTTATGTCGATCAAAGGAGTTTTGAAAGCCTACGCATTCATATGATTTTCACATGTTTCTCAAATATAGCTTAAGGCCAACCTAAGGTGCTTAATATGCTCCTCAAGAGTTCAACTATATACCACAATATCATCCAAATATATCACCATAAAATCATCAAGATATTCCCTAAATAAATTGTTCATTAACGTACAGAAAGTATCAGGTGCATTTGTTAAACCGAAAGGCATAACTAGATACTCATAAGAGCCATACCTCGTCACGCAAGTAGTTTTCGGCTCATCACCTTCAGCAATTCTGACTTGATAATACCTTAATCGCGAATCCATTTTGGTGAAAAATTTGGCATTCCCCAAATGATCGAACAATTCATCCTGAATCGGCACCTGATAATTGTTTCGAATAGTGAATTTATTCAAGGCCCGATAGTCCACACATATTATGAGCGAACCATCTTTCTTTTTTGGAAAAAGAACAGGGGCACCATAAGGCGCCTTCGAAGGCCTAATAAACCTAGCCCTCAACATCTCATATAACTATTTCCGTAACTCAACCAACTTAGATGGAGTCGTGCGATATAGAGCCTGTGCTGGTGGTTTTGCACAAAGCACCAATTCGATGGCATGATCAATCTCCCTTATCGAAGGCAGTTTCAACGGGAGTTTATCCAGCATCATATCCTCAAACTCTTTCAGTAACTCTGTAACAAACTTTCGCACTTGCAATCTCACAGATTCCTTTTCTTCAAAGATCATTGCCAAATATGTTATTTCCCCTTTCTTTAAACCACTCTTCAATTGCAAGGCATAACACACTTCTATCTGGCTTCTGGTTCTCAATAGTGGAACAAAACACGAATTTGACATATCCATGATGAACAATTCATGCAAGTGTGGCATAACTGAAACTCGAGCCTTAAGAAAGAATTACAAGTCGAGTATGACTTGAAAATCATCCAAAGGCACAGCCATGAAATTGCAATGACCACACCAATCACCCATTTTAAATGACACATCTCTTGCAACGCCCCCAACTGGTCTCGCATCCGAGTTCACTGCTTTGATTTTGCTACCGTCATTAACTAATGAATGGCCCAATCTCTGCACTTCTCAGTTTGAAACGAAGTTGTGCGTGGCGCTTATGTCAACCATCGTACGAATAGCTACATTATTCAGCAACACCTGAACATACATTAACCCATTCATAGTCACAGACTGCACTTCTCTCTGAATCACATTGAGTAATTGCAGCGGGTTGACACCAGTTGGTTCAGTCCCAGGACAGTTTCCCTCTTCCACCACCACGGCATTTACTTTTTCCTTCTTAGTACAATTTTTGGCCATGTGTGAGCCATCACAAATGAAAGACCCTTTACTCTTAGATGCTGTAGGTTTTTCAAGCTGGGTCTGTGAACCATTTGAAGTGGAACCCTCATTGTGGCTTTTCTTTTTGTTCTTCCACTTATTGTTCTTCGACCCCTCCTTGCCTTTCCCTTTGTCCATCTCTGTCGAGGCTACACTGAATTTGTAATCGACCAACGCATTTGCCGCGACTATGGCTGCGGGTAAGACTTTGACACCTTGCCTCTGCAGTTCGGTTTGTGCCCAATTTTGAAGTCCTTTTATGAAGTTTAACATTTTGTCATCATCAAACATGTTCTTAATGTCTAACATCAAGGATGAGAATTCTTTCACATACTCTTGAACGGTATCAGTTTGCTTTAACCGTTGGAGGTTATCACGAGCCTGCCATACAGTATTAATTGGAAGGAATTGCTTTCTCAATTCTTTCATCATTGCTTCCCAAGCCTGAATTTGAGGATAAGATTCATCTTCATAACGAGTGCGCCACTATAATTTCGCATCTCCTGAAAAGAACACGGTTGTAAAATCAATCTTCTCGGCATCCGGCATAAGGACTACCTTAAAGTAGTGTGTGGGAATCCGGACCCATACCCCCGAGAGGAAGAAAATAGTCCTCCCTTCTCGGTTTTCTTTGAAAACGTGTTTTGTAGAGTCGCCAGTTTGTTTTACAAGAAAACAAACAAAAGATCGTACGAAGGATAATTCGAAAATGAACTATCTTTCATACGTTTGAAACCAGAGATTTATTTTGAAAATTGACTTTGCTAGGGTTCGGGAACTACGTTACGAATTGGGAAGGTGTTAGGCACCCAATTCGCCCTTTCGGTCTCTTAATGGATCATGTATTTAATTCCTATTTTAGATATCTTGCAAGTAGTTCGAATGATTTTTTAGAATAGTCCTTTCCGGATAAATTTAGTTTAAAATAATATTTTGAAATCAGACTCGAGCTTTGCGAGCGCCTACGTATTCATTCGTAGAATGAAATCAGAGTCTCGTAGTTCCTTTCTTTTGGAAACTGTTTTTGTATTTTTGTTTGTTTTGAAAACGTGTCAAAACAGGTTTTAGATTTCTTGTAAAACTTAGAAAGGATTTGTTTTGAAAGCAGTGAACTTCTTTGCAAGTTATCTAATTTTTTATATTAAAAACGAAATTAAATGCAGTACTGAAATTTAAGGATTTGGTAGAAAGTTATACCTGCTGCGCTTGCAGAAGATAGGAGGACTTTGCCTTGACTTCCTTCTTTCTCTAAAGCTTTCTCTCTCTAGAGCTTTCTCTCACTAGCCTTCTCTCAGAATTTCTCTAAAAATGACTTTCTAGAGACTTTGACAAAGCTCCTTCTTACCCAAAATGCTATTCAATGTTGATGCCCCTAAAATGGGATCCCAAGGGTCCTATTTATAGCAACATTTGCGCCAAAAACGCTCCAAAAGAGGCCAACCGCAGGGGTAGCCGCATGGGGTGCGGCTGGGGCGTGCGACAGGGGTGTGCCAGCCGTACGGCTGGCAGGTAGCCGTACGGTTGGGCGTGCGGCTAGGGGGTGCGGTTAGAAGGTGCCAACCGTACGGTTGGCAGGTAGCCGTACGGTTGGGCGTGCGACAGGGGGGTGCGGCTAGGAGGTGCCAACCGTACGGCACCTTTCCTTTTGGCCGGGCGACACGATACATCAACCTTTTCTTCCATCTACCCTCGGTGATAGATTACTCTCAGTGGCACACCACCCTCAGTGTGTAGGACTACACGAGGGGGGCTTGGCATTATGCTGATTCCAAAAGACCGTGGTGGAAAAAAGCGTTCTCGAAGCTTTCCCTTTTCTTAGAAGAAGAATAAAGACCTTAGTCTTGTGATATATCCTTTTGTGGTGCTAGAAGAGATTTTTATCATTTGGAGAAAGTGAGCTAGATTCCTTTCGTAGGGAATGCGCGAAGAATTCTAATTTTTCGAAAAAAGGATTCCCATCATGGGGAATGTGTGGATAAAGATTATTCCCTTCTTGGGGAATGCGCGGTAAAGGTTATTTCCCTTCGTGGGGAAAGGGGATCGGAGAAAATTCCCATCGTGGGGAATGCGAAGAATTCCTATCTTTTCAGGAATTCGGAAAATTCCCTTCTTGGGGAACACATGGAGTCGTTATTTCCCTTCTTGGGGAAAGGGGTTTCGGAGAAATTCCCATCTTGGGGAATGCGAAGAATTCCTATCTTTTCAGGAATTCGAAAAAATTCCCTTCTTGGGGAACACGTGGAGTCGTTATTTCCCTTCTTGGGGAAAGGGGTTTCGGAGAAATTCCCATCTTGGGGAATGCGAAGAATTCCTATCTTTTCAGGAATTCGGAAAATTCCCTTCTTGGGGAACACGTGGAGTCGTTATTTCCCTTCTTGGGGAAAGGGGTTTCGGAGAAATTCCCATCTTGGGGAATGCGAAGAATTCCTATCTTTTCAGGAATTCGAAAAAATTCCCTTCTTGGGGAACACGTGGAGTCGTTATTTCCCTTCTTGGGGAAAGGGGTTTCGGAGAAATTCCCATCTTGGGGAATGCGAAGAATTCCTATCTTTTCAGGAATTCGAAAAAATTCCCTTCTTGGGGAACACGTGGAGTCGTTATTTCCCTTCTTGGGGAAAGGGGTTTCGGAGAAATTCCCATCTTGGGGAATGCGAAGAATTCCTATCTTTTCAGGAATTCGAAAAAATTCCCTTCTTGGGGAACACGTGGAGTCGTTATTTCCCTTCTTGGGAAAAGGGGTTTCGGAGAAATTCCCATCTTGGGGAATGCGAAGAATTCCTATCTTTTCAGGAATTCGAAAAATTCCCTTCGACTGTCTCGTTGCCATGGTTACTCAGACATTGTTTTGTTGATTTTTCCAAAAATGATATGTTAGGGAGAATTGCTTGCAAGTGGGAGTGGTTTTGTTTTTCATTCCTTCCTACCCTCAGTTTTGACCTTTATTGGGAATCGGACTTCTGAATCAACTTTTTTGTAGCAACTTTCGGACCGCTGTGCATGGATTTTTGGGATTTGGCATCTCTCTACCCTCAGTTTTCTTCTCTTTGGTCTTGGGGATGGAAATTCGTCTGGGATTCTCAATAGCCTTCAAGCTACCCTCTGATTTTTTCACAGGGAAGATGCTGGTCCTGTATCGTTTTCTGTTTTTCGATACCCTTATTGCTCCCTCTTTTGATTATCCGGCCTTATATTTTTTTTGGGCTTTCGGATTTTCCTTGCTTTTTCTTTCGCGGATTTTTCCAAAACAGGAGCCTTACTCACCTAAGATGTAGCCCTCCGCCTTTTGGCATAGCTGTCACTCTTAGTGTGGCTCTCCCTGTCGATTTTCGTCATTTCTGTTTATCTCACTTTTCCCTCTCTTGGACCAACGGGATTTTCCCTTTTCTACTATTTCAATTTTTTCTGGTACCCGATTCTTCTTTTACACCTTCCCTGTTTATTTAATCAGATTCGAGCCTTCCGGACAATGGATCCATCCTATTGAATTTCGGTTCCTCCACAGACTTTAGAGTGTCAAACTTCGGGCATTGATTAGTCATCTCGTGCGTGTGTGTGAGTCTTGGTCCTCTTGTGTCTTGGGAAGAGTTGATTCAGAACTTGTCTTGCTCCTTCTTTTTTTTTTTTTTTTTTTTTTTTTTTTTTTTTTTGTCAAACTGGTCAAAAATGAGGGTAGCCGCACGGGGTAGCCGCAGGGCGTGCGGTTGGGAGCATGCGGTTGGGGGTAGCCGTACGAGGTAGCCGCAGGGTTTGACCCCCCAGCCGTACGGCTGGCAGCCAACCGCACGGTTGGGGGCTAGCCGTACGGTTGGCTAGCCTGCGGCTGGCCCCTATTTTCTATAAATAGTGGCCCGTTCAAAGCATTTTCGTCACTTCTTCTTGCGATCTCTCTCTCTAGCATATAAATATCTGATTTTTCAAAAACATTTAGTGGGTATTTGAGACGAGTGTGAGCGATGGCATTTGCGAGATTACTTTCGATCTTCGTGTACATGATGATGGGAGGCCCACCAGAGGGAGGGGAGGTGCCGGAGCTACTCCCGGGGGACGAGGTGGAGTCGATCACCGCGATGATGGATGGGCGCCTGATCTGCGCGCCACATCATGACGACTGGGAGGGTGTGGCCTGGGAGGGGCCACTGGGGGCAGACGGATCGCTTCAGCGGGCGATGTACCGGGACGTACCCTTGATCTCGCCGGGAGAGGGGCGAGAGTGGCTGTTGATGGAGCCTGCGGCACACGAGATCCGCCGCCGGACTAGGGTATGCTCTAATTATTGTATTAAATTATGTGATTTTTTTTGAAAAAGATGCAAATGAAGAGATATGCATGAAATGTGATAAATTTAATAATTACTTGCCATAATAGATATATACTCAACATTATTTATTTTTTGAAAAAAGTTTGTTAGTGAGCTTTGTAAAAATTGGTGATGTAACAGAGGATCGGACGTTGCCGTGGCATCACGCGTGCTGCGCCTGAGCTTCGAGATCAGCTTCCGCCGCTGGTGAGAGCATACTTGAGTGCGACCCCATTCGGACGATTTATCGAGGTGCTGCCAGGCGGAGAGTTTCAGCGGTCAGTGAGCCTTCCGACGGTGTTAGGGGAGAGATGGTGGGACACGACGCACACATTCCATTGGAGTTGGGGGGAGATGACGTTGACACCGGAGGATGTGTTCGTGCTGACAGGGCTGCCTTTCGGGGGGGAGGCTCTGGTGCCTAACCCCCGCGTACGCATTACTCTAGATGGTATGGGAGCGGCACTAGGATGGAGGCCTAGCAGGATTGTGGCAGATGGGATACCCCACACGGCGATGGTGCAGCATATCGAGGCCGAGAGTGGGAGGTTTGGCGATGGTCCGATGACACGCCAGGAGGTGCGGCAGCTATCCCGATGCTTTCTGCTGCTCGTGCTGCATGATTTCTTCTATGCGCGGGGCGGCGACAACCTACGGTTATGGTGGCTGCCTTATCTGCGGTTCTTCGACCAGTTGTACACTTTTGCCTGGGGAGGGTACGTATTGGCGGTGCTGTATGAGTCGATGGACCTAGTGTGCCGTCACATGGAGCTGAACCATCGTGGACTGGTCACGCTTTGGGAGGTAAGTAATAATTTAAACCCTCACTGTATTTTGGAAAAAAAAACTCGTGATTTAAAAGAATGCCGGTTCTATAATTTTAACGAGTATGATGATTTGTGACAGATGTGGTTTATTGCGCATACCCACCAGGGTATTGGTCAGATCCATCTGCACCCGACTTTCGTAGATGAGTTCCCGCTTTTCCGACGATACTACAGCGGGAACATAGTTGGGGTGTATCGATATCTGACCCCGGACGTCAGTGCAGGCGACGTTTCTGGGCTACAGCTTGACCAGGTATGAAATTAAATTATTTGAAATTTAAATTATTTCTGAAAAAGAACAGTTAAGTTATTCCTGGTGTATGTGTGACGTGGCAGGTTCAGTGGAGCCCATGGCCGGCATACGTGACGCAGCAGTGGGGGTATGCGGATGCGTTGGCTGCGGCACGTTCGAGGCGTTTATTCGTGCATGAGTATGGCGCGGCGTTCTACCTGGGGGAGCGCGTGGTGCGGCAGCATACTCCTGGGTTGGGATTCCGGGTTCCGGCATGGCCCCCAGTGGCGATGAGGCGGCCGGTCATGCTGACTGCGGAGGAGAGGGCTCTGTTCCTGGGAGGCGTACCGATGGAGGGTCTGTTGGTGGAGGGGGAGTACGGGACGTTTGCGCACCGGTACCTGATGAGGGAGATGAAGGGGGTGCGAGGCAGGGTGATATATGCGAGGTATGCGGCCCTCGGGGGAGACCCGATGTATATCCGGGGACAGTTGTACATCTCGCAGCGGGTCCCACAGCAGCCCGCACCAGCGCCGAACCGGAGGGCCAAGGGGATTGCAGATTCGGATGATGAGGATCCGCATGGCGAGAGGGACGTGGAGCCGCCGCAGGTGGAGGAGGAGGATGACGAGGGTTCGGAGGAGGTTCCGTTGGGAGGGGGCAACGGTGGGGCGCCCCCAGTAGGGCCCGGCGGGGGAGTAGGGGAGGAGCTGACTGCCACGGTTTCGCCTGGACGAGGTAGGGCGACCAGGGGTGGGAGGAGTCCGGTCGGAGGGCGGAGTCCCGTGTCTAGGCCACCTATCTCACCGGCCATGGGGAGGACACCGCAGTTGTCGTCGGAGGATATACGGCAGATGCTGGAGTCGGCGCAGACACCCGGGGGCGTGGGTCGATGTCGGGATCATCACCCGTGTATGGGGCGGGCGACATGGATTGGGTGCATCATGTGTCATTCTCGCCGTTGCTGCGCACGCCTGTCGGGTCGCCAGGTGCCGGGTCGGTGGGATTGAGGCCGTACTCTCTGTCGACCCCATCATCAGGTGCGGCCCGTGGGATCGTCTTCCGGGAGCTAGGAGAGAGGGAGGCGCAGTTAGGGGCGGAAGCAGGCATAGGCCAGACTCCGGTGGGTGAAGGTGGCGACAAAGGGAAAGGGAAGGCGGTGGCGCCCGAGTCGGAGATGGGAGAGGACACCGGGGAGGACATACCCCCGGTAGGCGGCGCTGGCGGAGCTGGTCCATCACAGGCTCCGGAGGGTGGGGCGTTGGCGTCGTACTCGATCCCGGAGTACCCTCGGGATATCCCTTACTTGGATTTCGGCCTACCCAAGCAATACCGGATCCCTGACATACCTGAGGGCGATGAGCGGATGGGGGTCTTAGCACACGTCTCGGGCGAGGAGGTAAGGTTTCTTTTAAACAGTTAAGCATATGTGTTGATTTATGAATGTTACTGATTGGTAATTTGGTTATGGCAGAGGGGCTCGTTCCTACTTCGCGAGGTGGCTGAGTTACTGAGGAGCTATTTCAACATGTACGGACTGCTGACGTTTGCGGCTCCTTTCCCGGTGGAGTACATGGGGCGGTACAGCAGACGCTTGGCGGGCGATACGACTGCTACCTACCATCCGTCACGTTCGCGGTCCCGATCGGCGGTTCCTTCTCAGTCGGTTCAGCAGTCGAGGCGCACTTCCCGGCTTGCTCCTTCTCACCAGGGCGCAGGTCGCACGGTTTCAGAGAGTCCAGCGGAGGGTGCTGGAGAGACAGAAGCGAAGCGCCCGCGGACGATGGATCCTCCCCCTTCTCCTCAGCGTTGATGGTTCTGAAGGCTCGGCGTTTTGTGTTTTCTTGAGAGAAACATTTTAAATTACGTAGTTAACTTAGGTGTATTTTATTTTTAGAAAAAACTTATTCTAATTTAGTGGTTAATTTAAATATGTTTTATTTGTTAAGAAAAATGTTGGTTTATCGATGTGTTCGGTTTTAATTTATGAATAAAATATTTATGTTTATTTTGAAAATATGTTTGTGTGTGATGTAAATGTTATTTGTGAGTGCAATTGAAAAGTAATTATGTGGTGGCGAAATTATTACCTTTTTAATTATGCGTTGAAAGAATGCGATTAAGTGTAATCAAGTTAAATTGCGAAAAATGGTTAAGTACATATGTTGGCAAGTAATTATCAAATCTATATGCATGCTATGATGGATCGTTCTTCCTGAACAAAGTCTGGCAATATTCGTATCATGATGTATTGTAAAGATGATTTGAAAAATGGAAGATTTTAACCAAATGGGGAGAGCCAACCGCACGCCCCACCCGCATGGGATAGCCGTACGGTTGGGAGCCAGCCGCACGGTTGGCCAGCCAGCCGTACGGTTGGGGCCCAACCGTGCGGTTGGCATGTGCAGTTATACTATAAATAGAGCGCGAATTTGTCCTTTTTTCCATCATCAAAGTCACTATTCACCCTATAGCTTCTTCTTTCTTTATTACCATGTCTACCTTTCATACCCATGCTTCTTTCTCCCTTTTGTCTGATTTCGTGTCCATGGCTGAGGCCGACTGTGGTCTCAACTGGGGCGATCTGAGCCACCTTCATCGCTGGTGTTCTCATGATATCAATTTTTCTTTTTTGCTTGGTATTGCTGAGTTCTGGGATCCTGAGGACCACTGTTTCCGTATCGGTTTAGACGAGTTGTGTCCGACGATCGAGGAGTTCACACTACTGATGCGGCAGGATGTTTCATGGCCACTGGCTTCCTTACGAGATGCTAGGAGTCCTCGTGTTATGCTGGCGGAGTTTCTGGGTCTGCGGGAGAGTGAGTGCCGGCCTATGATAGTTGACGGGCGACTCCATCTGCGTCATTTGGCAGACTTTTTCCTTCATCATGGCGACGACCCGGCTTATTATTCAGGTCGGACTTCTGCTTGTATGATTTTTGCTTTTTCTCAGATGCTCTTGGTTACCGATGATGCTATTCTGGTAGACCCTCTGATTATCCGAGTTGTATCTGAGGCTAGACGCGGCCATTTGGTGACTCCCATCTTACTGGCGGAGACACTGAATGGTTTGGATGCCGTGGTTCAGTCTCGACTTAGTCATTTTCGAGGTAGCCCATATCTACTGTACATGTGGGTTACTGAGAGGTTTCGGTATCTGGAGACTCGGCTTCCCTGGGATTCTCGGCACTTCTTCCAGCGTCCTGATTACGCCCAGATTCATCGTCTGTCATCATATGATTGGGCTGTTCGTTTTTCTGAGTCCTCTTCTTCGATTCGTTGGGAGGTTCCATGGTGGCGTATGAGGACCATGATCATGAGTATGGGTGGGCAGAACTATCTTCGGTTTCGTGGTTTGAGAGAGACATCATTCTACATCCCCGGACGGCTGACGAGGCAGTTCGGTGTTCCCCTGAGTATACCCCTTCCGCTGAGAGACTTTTCTTCGATCGCTCTTCCTATTACCCCGAGACTAGAGACGACCCTACGAGGTCTTTGGTCTACCCGCTTTGTGCGGCGATTTCATGGAGGAGAGGTTGGCATTACCCAGGTGACCCGTTCTGATATCGTGCTGCATATTTGGCGTCGAGTTCGGCAGACCATTGAGCATGAGCCTATGATGATGAGGTGGTTTCGGTTTGCAGATTCACCGGTGACTGATGAGACAGTGCTTGCTTCGTATCAGACCATGGATCGAGAGAGGGTCTTATATTCTGCTGATGATGGTTAGGTTAGGTGTGGTAGGCAGCTTCTTTATGAAAGCTTTCTGGTATTAGGTAGGTAAAATATATAGGGAAAGTATGTAAGAACTGATGTAGGTTATCTTGTACGAAAGAACTTTTTGATGTATGGAAAATCTCTTTCTGCCTTTCTTCTTGCGTCCAAATGAATGAATATTATTGCAATGAATAGACCGGGCCTGATATTCAGGTTGCCTACGTTTCCCCGTTCCTTTTTTTTTTTTTTTTTTTTTTTTTTTTTTTTTTTTCGGGGCTCAGGTCTTCGTAGTTCATGGATACAAATTTTTACTGATAGTATTTTTTCAATCGGTCGAGGTTGACTGGTAAGTTTAACTCTTGGCCATCAATGTCGGTAAGGAGAACGGCACCCCCGGATAGGATTTTAGTAACAATATAAGGGCCTGTCCACTTTGGCGAGAATTTTCCTCTTGGGTCTCGGGCTGGTTCACGAATTTCTTTGAGGACTAGGTCTCCAACTATGATGCTTCTGTCTCGGATTTTTCTATTAAAGGCTTTGGCAATACGTTTTTGATACCCTTGATGTTGATATGAAGCCCTCAATCGGTTTTCATCAATCATTGCCAACTCTTCATACCGAGCCTTTACCCAATCACTCTCAGTAACTTGATTTTCCAGGATAACCCGTAAAGAAGGTATTTCCATTTCCACTGGTAAAACCGCTTCCATGCCATATGTAAGTGAAAAAGGCGTTGATCCCGTAGAAACCCTCTCAGTAGTTCGATATCCCCAAAGTGCGTACGGGAGCTTTTCGGGCCAATCTCTACCGGATTTAACCATTTTGCTAATGATATTCTTCAAATTCTTATTAGCAGCCTCCACGGCCCCATTAGTTTGTGGGCGGTATGGTGAGGATTTGTGGCGTCTGATTCCGTATTCTTCCATGATTTTGTTGGCTTCACCCTCAAAATGCGTACCATTATCGGATATTATCTCATGCGGTACCCCGTATCGGCATATGATGTTGTGTCGGATGAATCGTGCCACTTTTCGGGCATTCAAATCCTTGTAAGACTCGGCCTCAACCCATTTGGTGAAATAGTCGATAGCTACTAGGATGTATTCATGCCCATTACTTCCTTTTGGCGAGATCTTACCGATTATGTCAATACCCCAGATGGAAAACGGCCAAGGAGATGTCATAGGGTATAATTCTTTTGGAGGGAGCCTCTGTGCCTTGGCGTATATTTGACATTGGTGACACCCTTTGACGTATTCAAAACAATCTTTTTGCATCGTTAACCAGTAATACCCTTGACGAACTATCTTTCGTGCCAATGTATGACCGCTCATATGTGGGCCACACTCTCCACTGTGGATTTGTTCCATCATTGCTCGGGATTTTTCTTCATCGAGGCATTGAAGGTGTATACCGTCATCATTTCTTCGGTATAGTTTTCCGGCACAAATGATAAACCGGGATGCTAGGCGGCGAAGCGTGACCCGAGTGGTTTTGTCAGCATGTGATGGGTATTCATTATGCTTGAGTAATTGCCAGATATCGTAGTACCAAACCTTCTGATCGATCTCATTTCCACGTTCAACATCGAGTGATAGGCAAAATACCGGATTTATTCGCCTTTGAATCTGAATCTGAATTTCTTCTTTCTCCCCCGGAATTTCAATCATCGAGGCCAGAGTAGCTAAGGCATCAGCAAAATTGTTCTGTGTTCTCGGGATGTAGAAGAATTCAATGCAGTCAAATTTCTCAGAAGTTTCTTCGAGTTGGGTTAAGAAGGGCACAAGTTTTTCCTCTTTGATCTTCCATTTTTTCAAGATCTGATGAATAATGAGAGCGGAATCCCCAAACACCTGAATTTTACGAACCCCTTTCTGCAAAGCAATTTCTAACCCGACAATACAAGCTTCGTATTCGGCGATATTGTTGGTACAGGGAAATTCTAATCGAAAAGACATAGGTGCATGTGTCTGGTCTGGCGAAATTAACAGGATCCCAATTCCATTCCCATTCCGATTACAAGCCCCATCAAAATACATTTTCCATTCATCGTCTTTGGTAATCTCCATGATACTTTCATCGGGAAATTCGAAATCCTGTAGCTCGGCATCAATGATTGGATTGCCTGCTAAGTGATCTGCTATGACTTGCCCTTTGACGGCCTTTTGAGTGACATAAGAAATGTCGAATTCTGAAAGCAGGAACATCCATTTAGCCATTCGATTAGTCAACATCGGCTTTTCGAACAAGTACCGCAAGGGATCTAGACGAGAGATCAAGATCACGGAAAATACCAACATATAATGTCGCAACTTCTGGGTAGCCCAAACTAACGCAGCGCATGATTTCTCTAAAGCTGTATAATTTTGTTCTCCCGGAGAAAGCTTTTTACTGAGGTAATATATTGCCTGCTCAGTTCTTGTTTTCAACAAATGCTGTGCCAACATTGCTCCAACTGAGGAGTCATTGACCGCCATGTATAGTATCAATGGAATGCCTACTTGGGGAGGTGCTAAGACTGGCGGATTAGATAAATATTGCTTGATCTTATCGAACGCTTCCTGGCATTGCTCATTCCACTGCCCATCTGAACTTTTTTGGAGTAGCTTAAAAATTGGTTCACATGTTCGAGTCAATTGTGAAATAAATCTGCTGATGAATTGTAACCTCCCGAGGAAACCCCGAATTTCCCTTTCAGTTTTAGGGATTGGCATTTCTTGAATAGCCTTAACCTTTGCCGGATCAACCTCGATTCCCTTTCTGCTGACTATATACCCCAGCATCTTGCCTTTGGTGACCCCGAATACACATTTTTGAGGATTCAAACGCATCTGGAATTGCATAAGCCGTTCAAAGAAGATACGAAGAGTTTCCACATGACTTGCCCGGTCTAATGATTTGATGATCATGTCGTCGACATACACTTCTACTTCCTTATGAATCAGATCATGAAATAGAGTAGTTGCGGCTCTCTGATATGTGGCCCCGGCATTTTTCAACCCAAATGGCATGACGGTGTAACAATAAGTACCCCATGGTGTGATAAAGGCCGTCTTTTCCTGATGATCAGGATGCATTTTGATTTGATTATACCCGGCGAACCCATCGACGAATGATTTTAAAGCATGATTTGCAGTGTTGTCGACAATGAGATCAATGTTTGGCAGTGGAAAATCATCTTTTGGACATGCAGCATTTAAATTGCGATAATCAACACAAACCCGTACTTTGCCATTGGCTTTTGGTACCGGTACTATATTGGCCAACCAAGTAGGGTATTCGACAACCCGTATGAATCCGACATCCAATTGCTTTGTGACTTCTTCCTTTACCTTGAGTGACCACTCAGGTACTAGTTTTCTTAACTTTTGCTTGACAGGTTTGCATTCGGGTTTAGTGTGTATTTCATGCATCACAATAGTGGCATCTAAACCCGGCATATCAGCATATGACCAAGCGAAAACATTAACAAACTCTTTCAACAAATTTTCTAAGTCTGTTTTTTCATCATGGCTTAATTCGGCCCCAATTTTTATTTCTTTTATATCATCGGTTGTTCCCAAATTTATTGTGACCGTGTCTCCTTCAATGGGTTGTATTCGCTGCTCATCATTCAAATTTTCATTCATAATTTCAACATCACAAGAATCAAAGTAAGGGAAAAGATTGGCAATTTTATTGATAGAAACATCACTTTGCACAGATAGCATACATTCTAAATTTCGTACATTTCTATCAATATTTCTCTCTCTCTGCTTCTTCTTTCCTTCGATAGGGCGTATAAGATGCACAGGATCCCCAAGGTAATCTTCCTCAATTGCCATGACCTCAAACATATTACCCAGCATATCTTCCTCTTCCAGTGGCTCGACAGGTGGCCGGGTAATCTTTAACCGAGATGAGAAGGTGTGAGTAAATCCTTCACTGATATATAAGTCTTCTTCATAGAAAATTTCTAATCCCGGTTGTCTTTTCCCTTCTTCATTTACCCATGGTTCCTGAAACCCGCAGTAAGGAAAGTCTTCACCCTCTTTTATGAACCATCCGTTTAACGAACTATCGGCAGATACGGCACTTTTCATTCGGCTAAAATCTCCCACATATCCCAACCCGGCAAGAGGACTCGGTTGTTGGAATGGTTCGATCATTTGGGCAATGCCGGCTTGATATTTTCCCAAACCAATCCCCGGTAAAAATTCCATTTTCCTCATCATCTTTATTACTTGCGTATTCATGGTCGACATATCATCAGGGGGCAGATAATTCACAGTCTGCATGGTAAGAGTTTGCACCTTTGGCTCATACGAAAATCCCCCGAGTTGGACATCTTGGCTTCCGATTCCCAATACTGGCGAGTTTTTTGGGACTATTGTCCTTTCAGGATCTCCCTTGATGATGATGATATCCCCGTTGAAGGGTATTTTCATTTTTTGATGAAGGGAAGAAGGCAGTGCGCCAACCTCATGCAACCAAACTCGTCCCAACAACAAATTAAAGCTTGAAGGGATATCTATGACTTGAAACTCAGTGGTAAATGAAGCCGGTCCTATTTGCATACTCAGCATGACGGAACCTAATACCTCCCGCTTGGTATTGTCGTATGCTCGTACTGTGACTGGTGATTCTTCCATGGCAGTTAAATCAATACCCAAACGAACAGCAGTTTTCAACGGGCATACGTTAATTGTAGAACCGTTATCGACAAGCACATACGGTATAGACATTCCATAAGCAACAACGGTGATATGTAGAGCTTGGTTATGATCCCGACCCAGTGGTGATAAATCTTCATCAGAAAACCCAAGAACTTGTTTTTGTACCCCCATTGAAGCGATCATCGCTGTTAACTCATTTGGGGTGGCTTCAAGAGGAACAACCGATTCATCTAACATTCTCATTAGTGCCATACGATGTGGCTTGGATGCTACCAGGAGTCCCCAGATTGAAATTTGGGCTTGTGTTTTCTTTAATTGTTCAACAACACGCCCTTCTTCCGGGTTTTTTGCAGGTTCGTTGGGAAGAGCGACATCAATAGGTTGCTTGGTATTTGGCGGTTGGTACACTCTCCCAGAACGGGTCAATTGTTGGACCCATGTCGCGACCGGATCACTTGCCCCTTCAGGTGTTTCAACTGGAGTTGAAGGTGGCCCCTCATTGACTTGCGAAACTGTATTCCAGTTGAAGGTGATCATGTTTATCTGTGAGCAATTCTTTCTTGGATGGGTGTTCTTTTTTATTGTTTTTCCTTGGTTATACCCGAGCCCTTGTCGCCTCGGGTTGCCTTTAAACTGTGGAAAGTGGGCGATCCCTTGATTCTGTTTACCGAGCCCAAAACCTGGTATGAACTGCATTTGTTTCATCCAGCCCATAACTTTTGGGCTAACTATCTCTTGTGACTGCATGGTGCATGTTTCATCAACGGATAACCCCAACAATGTTTCATCCTCGACTTCTTCAACGGATTTCTGGGACCTCGGTGGAGTATATTGAATGACTGTGGGGGAAGGCTTTGGACAGCTGAATTTCCAAACTTCAACATTTTCTGTATTCCCGGCGGGTTTAATCAAGAGTACAGGATCTGGTAAATCTGAATCCTCCTCGATAGCATTTATCCGGTGATTGGGGAGGGGATTCCTTGCAACATTCGGGGCTGACGGGTCAGGAATCTTTTTGTTATCAATTAAGTTCTGGATAGCATGCCGCAGGGCCATACAACTATCGGTAGTGTGTCCAAAGCCTTGGTGATATTCGCAATGTTCATTCATGTTCCAATGAGGTGGTATCTGTTGTGGTAATGGCCTTGGATTCATGGGATACATAATCCCGGCTTCTTTCAGTTGTTCGAAAACCTTTCCCAATGGTCCCGGTAATTGCGAAAAATGTCTATCTCGTGAGCGATTCTGATCAAATGTCCTGAGATTACTGTTGTTGTTGTTACGATATCCCAAATCCCCAATGTTTTTCACAGAGTTTTGACCAAAAGGGTTGCCGGAATACCCCCGACCGTAGGACCCAGAAGACGTAACTTGATTGATGGCAGACGTGGAAGTCTTCTTGTACTGTGAAGCGGATTTTTTGATTTCAGCCTGTTTGGCTAATTCCTCCTCAATTTCGTTGCCTACGTGGAGTAGGGCTTTGAACCTGCCAAAGAACTGGTGTCCCATTTGGGTCCGAATATCTGGTTTCAAATTCTTCACAATCATTCCGAGTTGTTCCTCTTCATCTAGGCGCTCCACCATTTGGGCGGCCAGTTCCCTCCATCTTGTTACAAACTCACTAATACTCTCATTCTCCTTCTGCTTAGCCATCTCTAGATGTTTCCTTGTAACTTTAAGTTCCTCATTAGTTTTGTACTGTGACACAAACTCTTGGACAATGGCGGACCATGATCTAACACGATGCTTTTCAAGGTTCAAAAACCAACTCTGGGCTGGTCCTGCCAAAGTGAGGTGAAAGGAATTGGCTAATTCAGCCTCACCGAGATCATAAATTCTCATTGAACGGACATAAGATTTCAGATGGAGTTCTGGTGGTGTAGTGCCTGTAAATTTTGGGATGGAGGGCATCTTAAAACCCACGGGATAACGAGCCTCAGGGTATAAGTTGTAGCTTTGCATCTGGGTTAAATCGTTCGAACTCTCAGCTACTTTTTGGGTAAGTGCTTTCAACTGCTCCTTAAGCTCAGACAAGTCTCTATCCCCCCGGTGAGTTTCTATTGGCGTGGGGCCCTCCCCTTGGATACTCATGGGCCTTCTCATTGGGTCATAATACGGATCGTGGTATGGTTCATGGACCGGTTGCATCTGTGGAGGGGCTTGATTGGTCAGGTCCTGTTGTAACCAATTGCCGACCGGATCAGGCATGGGTTTGGGTTGGTTCAACTGTTCATATGGCGGTGGTACTTCGGTATGAACTGAGAGTGGCGGTGGTGGTGGTAGAATAACCGGAGTTTCTCTTGGTGATTCTGTCATGCGCCCTTTAGCCAACTCGTCCAACTTGGCACGAGTATTTTTATTGTCACTTAATAACATGGTCATGCTTTGGTTCAAATTCATCAACATTCGATACATATCTTCGGGATTCGGTAACGGGCATTCATGTTTCCGCTTGAACTGGCTAGGTTTGGATCAACATTCAAGGATGGAGTATGATGTAGCGGCTGACCCCCAACAGTATTATTCTGCGGCATTCCCGGGTTTGGGTAAAAAGGACCGGGCGGCGGATCCGCTGCATTGTTCAATTGGTTGTTCACATTCCGGTTCGGGGTATTCTGATCCATGTTTTCAGAGGAATCTGGTCTGACGAGTCTCCCGGTGCTATCTCTTCCAGCCCACACAGAGGCCAGGATGAATATCTGCTGCTGCGGAAAAAAGGACAAATTCGATCGCGCGCATTCCCCCGGAAAATAACAACAATATATCATTTAGAAATTGCCGGACCTTATCCAGAAATACATCGATCGGGACGAAAATAAACACACAAAAAAGTTTTTCTTTAGGTGAGATTGAAAACAGACCAACGGCAACAACTTGAGAGTCCCGTATAGCGGTAGGGTAGGAATAGAATTCCATGGGTTCCCTGACCGTCTATAGTTTTGGGAAATCATTTTGAAAAGAGTTTTTTTTTTCGAAAAATCATTTGAAAAATATGGGAAGGTCTCTCCTCATGAGTTGCTTTGTTCATGGAATCAGGGCTTCCGCTCACTAGATTCTCACGACTGTTGGTCATTAAAACCATGCATAAAATCTTTGTGTTCTAAGCTGACTCCCCTATATGCAAGCGTGGCTGAAGAGGGTAAGGTTTAAGGCTCCCTCCTATTTGGCAGGTCTTACGATATACCTCAAGAGCGCAGGTACGTGTAAGAACCTTTTGATATACATCCCGGGTACGTGAGTGTTCTCGTCACTCTATATACCTCGGTAAGTACTTGGCCAAGGAGAGTGGTCCCAGGCGCTTTTGGCTAGTGCAGACCCGCAAGTCCACGGCCTAGTCACGACTCTGGTCCCGAGGTTGATAGGGTAAATTCACACTCGCGAAAATGCATGATAAGACGTGAGTGCGTGCAAAATAACAATATGGCAGTTCATTATTGATCAATTCTTTAGGGTTTGTTACTGTAATTTACACAATTTTAATTATGAAAAAGATCTTCCTCACATAATTAGCAAATAAAGGCATCAGGGTATCCACCTAAATCGTTTCTATGTTATCCTAGAACTAAGGCTTACAAGACCTAAACCTAATAAATAACAGGAATTAAATATATGATCCATTATGTCAGAGCTTAGTTCTCTACTCTCCCCAGCAGAGTCGCCACTGTGGGAATCCGGACCCATACCCCCGAGAGGAAGAAAATAGTCCTCCCTTCTCGGTTTTCTTTGAAAACGTGTTTTGTAGAGTCGCCAGTTTGTTTTACAAGAAAACAAACAAAAGATCGTACGAAGGATAATTCGAAAATGAACTATCTTTCATACGTTTGAAACCAGAGATTTATTTTGAAAATTGACTTTGCTAGGGTTCGGGAACTACGTTACGAATTGGGAAGGTGTTAGGCACCCAATTCGCCCTTTCGGTCTCTTAATGGATCATGTATTTAATTCCTATTTTAGATATCTTGCAAGTAGTTCGAATGATTTTTTAGAATAGTCCTTTCCGGATAAATTTAGTTTAAAACAATATTTTGAAATCAGACTCGAGCTTTGCGAGCGCCTACGTATTCATTCGTAGAATGAAATCAGAGTCTCGTAGTTCCTTTCTTTTGGAAACTGTTTTTGTATTTTTGTTTGTTTTGAAAACGTGTCAAAACAGGTTTTAGATTTCTTGTAAAACTTAGAAAGGATTTGTTTTGAAAGCAGTGAACTTCTTTGCAAGTTATCTAATTTTTTATATTAAAAACGAAATTAAATGCAGTACTGAAATTAAGGATTTGGTAGAAAGTTATACCTGCTGCGCTTGCAGAAGATAGGAGGACTTTGCCTTGACTTCCTTCTTTCTCTAAAGCTTTCTCTCTCTAGAGCTTTCTCTCACTAGCCTTCTCTCAGAATTTCTCTAAAAATGACTTTCTAGAGACTTTGACAAAGCTCCTTCTTACCCAAAATACTATTCAATGTTGATGCCCCTAAAATGGGATCCCAAGGGTCCTATTTATAGCAACATTTGCGCCAAAAACGCTCCAAAAGAGGCCAACCGCAGGGGTAGCCGCATGGGGTGCGGCTGGGGCGTGCGACAGGGGTGTGCCAGCCGTACGGCTGGCAGGTAGCCGTACGGTTGGGCGTGCGGCTAGGGGGTGCGGTTAGAAGGTGCCAACCGTACGGTTGGCAGGTAGCCGTACGGTTGGGCGTGCGACAGGGGGGTGCGGCTAGGAGGTGCCAACCGTACGGTTGGCAGATAGCCGTACGGTTGGTCGTGCGACAGGGGGGTGCGGCTGGCTCATAAAAATGTGCAGGAGCGCTCGGAAAAAACCAAATTTTCTAACGGGGCGCTGCCCCGCACCCCGCGACCTGACCGGGCAGGTCGATCCCCGTCCTAGTAAGCGAAGAGGCAACAAGGGTTATCTTAGACTCCCAACGCGTCCAAAATTGGAGTCTTTCCTATCAGTCTTTCTACATGTATAATGATTCATGATTAAATGCAGGATGCTTAAAGAAAATCAGTATTTCGCCACCACATAATTACTTTTCAATTGCACTCACAAATAACATTTACATCACATCACACACAAACATATTTTCAAAATAAACATAAATATTTTATTCATAAATTAAAACCGAACACATCGATAAACCAACATTTTTCTTAACAAATAAAACATATTTAAATTAACCACTAAATTAGAATAAGTTTTTTCTAAAAATAAAATACACCTAAGTTAACTACTTAATTTAAAAATGTTTCTCTCAAGAAAACACAAAACGCCGAGCCTTCAGAACCATCAACGCTGAGGAGAAGGGGGAGGATCCATCGTCCGCGGGCGCTTCGCTTCTGTCTCTCCAGCACCCTCCGCTGGACTCTCTGAAACCGTGCGACCTGCGCCCTGGTGAGAAGGAGCAAGCCGGGAAGTGCGCCTCGACTGCTGAACCGACTGAGAAGGAACCGCCGATCGGGACCGCGAACGTGACGGATGGTAGGTAGCAGTCGTATCGCCCGCCAAGCGTCTGCTGTACCGCCCCATGTACTCCACCGGGAAAGGAGCCGCAAACGTCAGCAGTCCGTACATGTTGAAATAGCTCCTCAGTAACTCAGCCACCTCGCGAAGTAGGAACGAGCCCCTCTGCCATAACCAAATTACCAATCAGTAACATTCATAAATCAACACATATGCTTAACTGTTTAAAAGAAACCTTACCTCCTCGCCCGAGACGTGTGCTAAGACCCCCATCCGCTCATCGCCCTCAGGTATGTCAGGGATCCGGTATTGCTTGGGTAGGCCGAAATCCAAGTAAGGGATATCCCGAGGGTACTCCGGGATCGAGTACGACGCCAACGCCCCACCCTCCGGAGCCTGTGATGGACCAGCTCCGCCAGCGCCGCCTACCGGGGGTATGTCCTCCCCGGTGTCCTCTCCCATCTCCGACTCGGGCGCCACCGCCTTCCCTTTCCCTTTGTCGCCACCTTCACCCACCGGAGTCTGGCCTATGCCTGCTTCCGCCCCTAACTGCGCCTCCCCATGGCCGGTGAGATAGGTGGCCTAGACACGGGACTCCGCCCTCCGACCGGACTCCTCCCACCCCTGGTCGCCCTACCTCGTCCAGGCGAAACCGTGGCAGTCAGCTCCTCCCCTACTCCCCCGCCGGGCCCTACTGGGGGCGCCCCACCGTTGCCTCCTCCCAACGGAACCTCCTCCGAACCCTCGTCATCTTCCTCCTCCACCTGCGGCGGCTCCACGTCCCTCTCGCCATGCGGATCCTCGTCATCCGAATCTGCAATCCCCTTGGCCCTCCGGTTCGGCGCTGGTGCGGGCTGCTGTGGGACCCGCTGCGAGATGTACAACTGTCCCCGGATATACATCGGGTCTCCCCCGAGGGCCGCATACCTCGCATATATCACCCTGCCTCGCACCCCCTTCATCTCCCTCATCAGGTACCGGTGCGCAAACGTCCCGTACTCCCCCTCCACCAACAAACCCTCCATCGGTACGCCTCCCAGGAACAGAGCCCTCTCCTCCGCAGTCAGCATGACCGGCCGCCTCATCGCCACTGGGGGCCATGCCGGAACCCGGAATCCCAACCCAGGATATGCTGCCGCACCACGCGCTCCCCCAGGTAGAACGCCGCGCCATACTCATGCACGAATAAACGCCTCGAACGTGCCGCAGCCAACGCATCCGCATACCCCCACTGCTGCGTCACGTATGCCGGCCATGGGCTCCACTGAACCTGCCACGTCACACATACACCAGGAATAACTTAACTGTTCTTTTTCAGAAATAATTTAAATTTCAAATAATTTAATTTCATACCTGGTCAAGCTGTAGCCCAGAAACGTCGCCTGCACTGACGTCCGGGGTCAGATATCGATACACCCCAACTATGTTCCCGCTGTAGTATCGTCGGAAAAGCAGGAACTCATCTACGAAAGTCGGGTGCAGATGGATCTGACCAATACCCTGGTGGGTATGCGCAATAAACCACATCTGTCACAAATCATCATACTCGTTAAAATTATAGAACCGGCATTCTTTTAAATCACGAGTTTTTTTTTTTTTTTTTTTTTTTTTTTTTTTTTTTTCCAAAATACAGTGAGGGTTTAAATTATTACTTACCTCCCAAAGCGTGACCAACCCACGATGGTTCAGCTCCATGTGACGGCACACTAGGTCCATCGACTCATACAGCACCGCCAATACGTACCCTCCCCAGGCAAAAGTGTACAACTGGTCGAAGAACCGCAGATAAGGCAGCCACCATAACCGTAGGTTGTCGCCGCCCCGCGCATAGAAGAAATCATGCAGCACGAGCAGCAGAAAGCATCGGGATAGCTGCCGCACCTCCTGGCGTGTCATCGGACCATCGCCAAACCTCCCACTCTCGGCCTCGATATGCTGCACCATCGCCGTGTGGGGTATCCCATCTGCCACAATCCTGCTAGGCCTCCATCCTAGTGCCGCTCCCATACCATCTAGAGTAATGCGTACGCGGGGGTTAGGCACCAGAGCCTCCCCCCCGAAAGGCAGCCCTGTCAGCACGAACACATCCTCCGGTGTCAACGTCATCTCCCCCCAACTCCAATGGAATGTGTGCGTCGTGTCCCACCATCTCTCCCCTAACACCGTCGGAAGGCTCACTGACCGCTGAAACTCTCCGCCTGGCAGCACCTCGATAAATCGTCCGAATGGGGTCGCACTCAAGTATGCTCTCACCAGCGGCGGAAGCTGATCTCGAAGCTCAGGCGCAGCACGCGTGATGCCACGGCAACGTCCGATCCTCTGTTACATCACCAATTTTTACAAAGCTCACTAACAAACTTTTTTCAAAAAATAAATAATGTTGAGTATATATCTATTATGGCAAGTAATTATTAAATTTATCACATTTCATGCATATCTCTTCATTTGCATCTTTTTCAAAAAAAATCACATAATTCAATACAATAATTAGAGCATACCCTAGTCCGGCGGCGGATCTCGTGTGCCGCAGGCTCCATCAACAGCCACTCTCGCCCCTCTCCCGGCGAGATCAAGGGTACGTCCCGGTACATCGCCCGCTGAAGCGATCCGTCTGCCCCCAGTGGCCCCTCCCAGGCCACACCCTCCCAGTCGTCATGATGTGGCGCGCAGATCAGGCGCCCATCCATCATCGCGGTGATCGACTCCACCTCGTCCCCCGGGAGTAGCTCCGGCACCTCCCCTCCCTCTGGTGGGCCTCCATCATCATGTACACGAAGATCGAAAGTAATCTCGCAAATGCCATCGCTCACACTCGTCTCAAATACCCACTAAATGTTTTTGAAAAATCAGATATTTATATGCTAGAGAGAGAGATCGCAAGAAGAAGTGACGAAAATGCTTTGAACAGGCCACTATTTATAGATCATACGGTCCAGCCGCAGGCTAGCCAACCGTACGGCTAGCCCCCAACCGTGCGGTTGGCTGCCAGCCGTACGGCTGGGGGGTCAAACCCTGCGGCTACCTTGTGCGGCTACCCCCAACCGCACGCCCTGCGGCTACCCCGTGCGGCTACCCTCATTTTTGACCAGTTTGACCAAAAAAAAAAAAAAAAAAAAAAAAAAAAAAAAAAAAACGCGGGGTGGGGGTAGACTCTGAATCAACTCTTCCCAAGACACAAGAGGACCAAGACTCACACACACGCACGAGATGACTAATCAATGCCCGAAGTTTGACACTCTAAAGTCTGTGGAGGAACCGAAATTCAATAGGATGGATCCATTGTCCGGAAGGCTCGAATCTGATTAAATAAACAGGGAAGGTGTAAAAGAAGAATCGGGTACCAGAAAAAATTGAAATAGTAGAAAAGGAAAATCCCGTTGGTCCAAGAGAGGGAAAAGTGAGATAAACAGAAATGACGAAAATCGACAGGGAGAGCCACACTAAGAGTGACAGCTATGCCAAAAGGCGGAGGGCTACATCTTAGGTGAGTAAGGCTCCTGTTTTGGAAAAATCCGCGAAAGAAAAAGCAAGGAAAATCCGAAAGCCCAAAAAATATAAGGCCGGATAATCAAAAGAGGGAGCAATAAGGGTATCGAAAAACAGAAAACGATACAGGACCAGCATCTTCCCTGTGAAAAAAAAAAAAAAAAAAAAAAAAAAAAAAAAATAAGAGGGTAGCTTGAAGGCTATTGAGAATCCCAGACGAATTTCCATCCCCAAGACCAAAGAGAAGAAAACTGAGGGTAGAGAGATGCCAAATCCCAAAAATCCATGCACAGCGGTCCGAAAGTTGCTACAAAAAAAGTTGATTCAGAAGTCCGATTCCCAATAAAGGTCAAAACCGAGGGTAGGAAGGAATGAAAAACAAAACCACTCCCACTTGCAAGCAGTTCTCCCTAACATATCATTTTTGGAAAAATCAACAAAACAGTGTCTGAGTAACAGAATCATGGCAACAAGACAGTCGAAGGGAATTTTTTCGATAGGAATTCTTCGCATTCCCCAAGATGGGAATTTCTCCGAAACCCCTTTCCCCAAGAAGGGAAATAACGACTCCACGTGTTCCCCAAGAAGGGAATTTTTTTCGAATTCCTGAAAAGATAGGAATTCTTCGCATTCCCACAAGATGGGGAATTTCTCGAAACCCTACCCCTTTCCCCAAGAAGGGAAATAACGACTCCACGTGTTCCCCAAGAAGGGAATTTTTTTTTTTTTTTCGAATTCCTGAAAAGATAGGAATTCTTCGCATTCCCCAAGATGGGAATTTCTCCGAAACCCCTTTCCCCAAGAAGAAGGAAATAACGACTCCATGTGTTCCCAAGAAGGGAATTTTCCGAATTCCTGAAAAGATAGGAATTCTTCGCATTCCCCACGATGAGAATTTTCTCCGATCCCCTTTCCCCACGAAGGGAAAAATAACCTTTACCGCGCATTCCCCAAGAAGGGAATAATCTTTATCCACACATTCGCCCATGATGGGAATCCTTTTTTCGAAAAATTAGAATTCTTCGCGCATTCCCTACGAAAGGAATCTAGCTCACTTTCTCCAAATGATAAAAATCTCTTCTAGCACCACAAAAGGATATATCACAAGACTAAGGTCTTTATTCTTCTTCTAAGAAAAGGAAAGCTTCGAGAACGCTTTTTTCCACCACAGTCTTTTGGAATCCAGCATAATGCCAAGCCCCCCTCGTGTAGTCCTACACACTGAGGGTGGTGTGCCACTGAGAGTAATCTATCACCGAGGGTAGATGGAAGAAAAGGTTGATGTATCGTGTCGCCCGGCCAAAAGGAAAGGTGCCGTACGGTTGGCACCTCCTAGCCGCACCCCCCTGTCGCACGCCCAACCGTACGGCTACCTGCCAACCGTACGGTTGGCACCTTCTAACCGCACCCCCTAGCCGCACGCCCAACCGTACGGCTACCTGCCAGCCGTACGGCTGGCACACCCCTGTCGCACGCCCCAGCCGCACCCCATGCGGCTACCCCTGGTTGGCCTCTTTTGAGCGTTTTTGGCGCAAATGTTGCTATAAATAGGACCCTTGGGATCCCATTTTAGGGGCATCAACATTGAATAGCATTTTGGGTAAGAAGGAGCTTTGTCAAAGTCTCTAGAAAGTCATTTTTAGAGAAATTCTGAGAGAAGGCTAGTGAGAGAAAGCTCTAGAGAGAGAAAGCTTTAGAGAAAGAAGGAAGTCAAGGCAAAGTCCTCCTATCTTCTGCAAGCGCAGCAGGTATAACTTTCTACCAAATCCTTAAATTTCAGTACTGCATTTAATTTCGTTTTAAATAAAAAATTTAGATAACTTGCAAAGAAGTTTACTGCTTTCAAAACAAATCCTTTCTAAGTTTTACAAGAAATAAACCTGTTTTGACACGTTTTCAAAACAAACAAAAATACAAAAACAGTTTCCAAAAGAAAGGAACTACGAGACTCTGATTTCATTCTACGAATGAATACGTAGGCGCTCGCAAAGCTCGAGTCTGATTTCAAATATTATTTTAAACTAATTTATCCGGAAAGGACTATTCTAAAAAATCATTCGAACTACTTGCAAGATATCTAAAATAGGAATTAAATACATGATCCATTAAGAGACCGAAAGGGCGAATTGGGTGCCTAACACCTTCCCAATTCGTAACGTAGTTCCCGAACCCTAGCAAAGTCAATTTTCAAAATAAATCTCTGGTTTCAAACGTATGAAAGATAGTTCATTTTCGAATTATCCTTCGTACGATCTTTTGTTTGTTTTCTTGTAAAACAAACTGGCGACTCTACAAAACACGTTTTCAAAGAAAACCGAGAAGGGAGGACTATTTTCTTCCTCTCGGGGGTATGGGTCCGGATTCCCACAGTGGCGACTCTGCTGGGGAGAGTAGAGAACTAAGCTCTGACATAATGGATCATATATTTAATTCCTGTTATTTATTAGGTTTAGGTCTTGTAAGCCTTAGTTCTAGGATAACATAGAAACGATTTAGGTGGATACCCTGATGCCTTTATTTGTTAATTATGTGAGGAAGATCTTTTTCATAATTAAAATTGTGTAAATTACAGTAACAAACCCTAAAGAATTGATCAATAATGAACTGCCATATTGTTATTTTGCACGCACTCACGTCTTATCATGCATTTTCGCGAGTGTGAATTTACCCTATCAACCTCGGGACCAGAGTCGTGACTAGGCCGTGGACTTGCGGGTCTGCACTAGCCAAAAGCGCCTGGGACCACTCTCCTTGGCCAAGTACTTACCGAGGTATATAGAGTGACGAGAACACTCACGTACCCGGGATGTATATATCAAAAGGTTCTTACACGTACCTGCGCTCTTAAGGTATATCGTAAGACCTGCCAAATAGGAGGGAGCCTTAAACCTTACCCTCTTCAGCCACGCTTGCATATAGGGGAGTCAGCTTAGAACACAAAGATTTTATGCATGGTTTTAATGACCAACAGTCGTGAGAATCTAGTGAGCGGAAGCCCTGATTCCATGAACAAAGCAACTCATGAGGAGAGACCTTCCCATATTTTTCAAATGATTTTTCGAAAAAAAAAAAACTCTTTTCAAAATGATTTCCCAAAACTATAGACGGTCAGGGAACCCATGGAATTCTATTCCTACCCTACCGCTATACGGGACTCTCAAGTTGTTGCCGTTGGTCTGTTTTCAATCTCACCTAAAGAAAAACTTTTTTGTGTGTTTATTTTCGTCCCGATCGATGTATTTCTGGATAAGGTCCGGCAATTTCTAAATGATATATTGTTGTTATTTTCCGGGGAATGCACGCGATCGAATTTGTCCTTTTTTCCGCAGCAGCAGATATTCATCCTGGCCTCTGTGTGGGCTGGAAGAGATAGCACCGGGAGACTCGTCAGACCAGATTCCTCTGAAAACATGGATCAGAATACCCCGAACCGGAATGTGAACAACCAATTGAACAATGCAGCGGATCCGCCGCCCGGTCCTTTTTACCCAAACCGGGATGCCGCAGAATAATACTGTTGGGGGTCAGCCGCTACATCATACTCCATCCTTGAATGTTGATCCAAACCTAGCCAGTTCAAGCGAAACATGAATGCCCCGTTACCGAATCCCGAAGATATGTATCGAATGTTGATGAATTTGAACCAAAGCATGACCATGTTATTAAGTGACAATAAAAATACTCGTGCCAAGTTGGACGAGTTGGCTAAAGGGCGCATGACAGAATCACCAAGAGAAACTCCGGTTATTCTACCACCACCACCGCCACTCTCAGTTCATACCGAAGTACCACCGCCATATGAACAGTTGAACCAACCCAAACCCATGCCTGATCCGGTCGGCAATTGGTTACAACAGGACCTGACCAATCAAGCCCCTCCACAGATGCAACCGGTCCATGAACCATACCACGATCCGTATTATGACCCAATGAGAAGGCCCATGAGTATCCAAGGGAGGGCCCCACGCCAATAGAAACTCACCGGGGGGATAGAGACTTGTCTGAGCTTAAGGAGCAGTTGAAAGCACTTACCCAAAAAGTAGCTGAGAGTTCGAACGATTTAACCCAGATGCAAAGCTACAACTTATACCCTGAGGCTCGTTATCCCGTGGGTTTTAAGATGCCCTCCATCCCAAAATTTACAGGCACTACACCACCAGAACTCCATCTGAAATCTTATGTCCGTTCAATGAGAATTTATGATCTCGGTGAGCTGAATTAGCCAATTCCTTTCACCTCACTTTAGCAGGACCAGCCAGAGTTGGTTTTTGAACCTTGAAAAGCATCGTGTTAGATCATGGTCCGCCATTGTCCAAGAGTTTGTGTCACAGTACAAAACTAATGAGGAACTTAAAGTTACAAGGAAACATCTAGAGATGCTAAGCAGAAGGAGAATGAGAGTATTAGTGAGTTTGTAACAAGATGGAGGGAACTGGCCGCCCAAATGGTGGAGCGCCTAGATGAAGAGGAACAACTCGGAATGATTGTGAAGAATTTGAAACCAGATATTCGGACCCAAATGGGACACCAGTTCTTTGGCAGGTTCAAAGCCTTACTCCACGTAGGCAACGAAATTGAGGAGGAATTAGCCAAACAGGCTGAAATCAAAAAAATCCGCTTCACAGTACAAGAAGACTTCCACGTCTGCCATCAATCAAGTTACGTCTTCTGGGTCCTACGGTCGGGGTAATTCCGGCAACCCTTTTGGTCAAAACTCTGTGAAAAACATTGGGGATTTGGGATATCGTAACAACAACAACAGTAATCTCAGGACATTTGATCAGAATCGCTCACGAGATAGACATTTTTCGCAATTACCGGGACCATTGGGAAAGGTTTTCGAACAACTGAAAGAAGCCGGGATTATGTATCCCATGAATCCAAGCCATTACCACAACAGATACCACCTCATTGGAACATGAATGAACATTGCGAATATCACCAAGGCTTCGGACACACACTACCGATAGTTGTATGGCCCTGCGGCATGCTATCCAGAACTTAATTGATAACAAAAAGATTCCTGACCCGTCAGCCCCGAATGTTGCAAGGAATCCCCTCCCCAATCACCGGATAAATGCTATCGAGGAGGATTCAGATTTACCAGATCCTGTACTCTTGATTAAACCCGCCGGAATACAGAAATGTTGAAGTTTGGAAATTCAGCTGTCCAAGCCTTCCCCCACAGTCATTCAATATACTCCA